>JAJHZJ010000074.1:92190-692190 GCA_023548195.1 Bettongia penicillata ogilbyi
ACAGAGACAGAGAGCACAGAGTGAACTGAATAGGATGTGATCATATCTTAAAAGAAATTAAGGTAAATGGTGAGAGAGAAATGTAAGGGGAGGGTGAAATGGAATGGGGTAAATTTTATCTCATGCAAGAGGCAAGCAGGAGACTTTTTAGTGGAGGGATAAAGAGGAGAACTGAGAAAAAAAAAGAAGTTTACCCTCATCACAATCGACTAAAGGAAGGAATAAAATGCACACTCATTTTGGTATGAAAACCCATCTTACAATACAGTAAAGTGGGGGAGAAGGGGATAAGCAAGGGGGAGGGGATGATGGAAGGGAGGGCAATGGGAGGAGGGAGCAATTTAAAATCAACACTTGGGGAGGGACAGGATCAATAGACAGAATAGAAACAATGGGTGGCAGGATAAGATGGAGGGAAATACAGTTAGTCTTACACAACACGACTATTATCAAAGTCATTTGCAAAACTACACATATAGAGCCTATATTGAATTGCCTGCCTTCCCAAAGGGAATGGCTGGGGAGGGAGGGGTGGGGAGAATTTGGAACTCAAAGTTTTAGGAAGAACTGTTTAGTATTGTTGTTGCTACTAGGAAATAAGACATACAGTTAATGGGGAATAGAAAGTCATTTGGCCCTACAGGACAAAAGAGAAGATGGGGACAAGAGAAGGGAGGGATGATAGAAGAGAGGGCAGATTGATGATAGGGAAAATTAGAATGCTTGGCGTATTGGGGTAGAGGGAGGGGATAAAATGAGAGAAAATTTGGAACCCAAAATTTTGTGAAAATGAATGTAAAAAAAGCTAAATAAATAAAATTTTATTAGATAAAAAAATAAACAACTCAGCTGAGGAGGCAATGACCAGACCACCCCTCCCCCATGTGTAACAACCTAGCCCCAGAGCTGATCAGGGAAACAGAAAACACAAACACCAGTCAGCTCAACAGCAAGTTCTGCAGCCTCTAGCTGAAAGAACCAGAAGCCACAACACAGAATCACCATCATGAGCAAGAAAAAAGCAAAAGAAGAATGAGAAAATCATAGAATCTTTCTATGGGGACAAAGACCAAAACACAAATACCGAAGAGGTCAGTAGCGAGAGTGTACTCCCTTTTGAAACTTCAGAAGGGATTATGAATTGCTTACATGCACAAAAAGTTCTCTTGGAACAGATGAGGAAGGAAAAATAAGAGAAACTGGCCAACTATTATAGAAGTATGAAAAAAGAATTCCATGAAATGGACATCTCTTTAAAAATAAAAATTGAACAAATGGAAAAGGAAATTCACAAACAAACTGGAGAAAACAATTCCTTAAAATAAATAATTGGACAGATGGAAAAGGTGATGCAAAAGTCAACTGAAGAAAAGAATTTGATAAAAATTAGAATTGGGCGAGTGGAAACCAATGACTATGAGACAGCAGGAATCAGTCAAACAAAATGTAAAGAATGAAAAGATAGAAGAATATATAAAATATCTAATTGTAAAAATGACTGACCCGGAAAATAAATCCAAGAGAGAAAATTAAAGAATTGTTGGCCAGTCAGAAAGCCACAATGGAAAAAGAGTTCAGACAACGTATTCCAGGAAATCATCAAGGAAAACTGCTCAGAAGTGTTAGATCCAGAAGGCAAAACAGTCAATGAAAGAATCCACCATTCTCCTCCTGAAAGGGATGCCAAATTCAAAACCCCAAGAAATAATGTTTTCAAATTCCAAATTCAAATTCCCAAACCATCAAATGAAGGAGAAAATACTACAGGCAACCAGAAAGAAACCATTTAAATATCAAGGAGCTATAGGCAGGATAACACAAGAACTTGCAGCTTCTTCAGAGATCTAAGGAATTAGAATCTCATATTCTGTAAGGCAAAGGAACTGGGACTAAAACCAACGTTCAATTTCCTAGTAAAATTCAGCCAAACATTTTGGGTAAGTAGATGGTCATTTAATGAAGTAAGGAATTTCCAGACCTTCCCGACAGAAAGGTCAGAACTTAATAGAAAATTGGATCTTCAAATGCAGGTCTCAAGAGAGGTATAAAAAGGTGAAAAGGGGAAAAGAAAAACTTGTTAATCAATGTTGGTGAACTGTCTACCTCCCTATAAGGGAAGATGATACTTGTTAATCTTGAGAATTGTATATCTATTTTGAAATATAAAAGGGACATACATAGAGGGAATTAGTATAAAGTAAATGATGCAATTATAAAAATGTGATTTAAGGATACAAAGGGATTGTAACAGAAAGCGTGAAAAGGAGGAAGTAGAAAATGGTAAAGTCCATCACAGCAAGGAGTACAAAATTATAATAGAGGAAAAGAGGGGAGGGAGATGAGCATTGTTTGAGAGGTACTCTCATGTGATTTGGTTCAAGGAGGAAACAATAAACTTAATTAAGTATATAATTCTAAGTAGTTCTATAGGCAATAGGAGGTGAAGGGGGATGAAAGGGGAGGGGAAGCTAAAAGGGAGGGAAGAAGCAGTAAGGGTAAAGGGGAGTAAAATGGGAGAGGGGCTAAAAGAAGAAAGGGAAGGCTTCAGGAGGTGTTGGTCAAAAGTGAAGCCTATTGAGGACGGGAAGGGAGACAGATGAACTAAAACCACAAATGGTGAGAAAGAGGATGGAAATACACAGACTGTAATCATAACTGTGAATGTGAACGAAGATGGATAGCAGAATGGACAAAAAGCCATAATCCAACAGTATGTTTCTTACAAGAAACACATTTGAAACAGTGGGATATACACAGGGTAAAGGTAAACGGTTGGAGCAGAATACATTGTGCTTTAGCTCATGTAAGAAAAGCAGGGCTAGCAATCTGAATCTCAAAAAAAGCAAAAGGAGAAATAGATCTAATCAAAAGAGATAAAGAAGGAAATTATATCTTGCTGAAAGGCACATAGATAATGAAGCAATATCATTACTAAACATGTATGCTATAAGTGGTATAGCATCTAAATTCTTAGAAGAGATGTTGGGGGAGTTGAAGGAAGAAATAGACAGCAAAATTATACTAGTTGGGGAACCCAGCCTCCCCATCTCTGAACTTGATAAACCTAACCTCAAAATAAACAAGAAAGAGGTTAATAAGGTAAATACTGCTCTGAATAAGGAAAATATGATAAGTCTCTGGAGAAAAGTGAATGGGAATAGAAAGGAATATACCTTTTTCTCAGCAGTACATGGTACATATACAAAAATTGACCATGTACTAGGACATAAAAACCTCACAATCCAGTGAAGAAATGCAGAGATAGTCAATGCATGCTTAGCAGATCATAATGCAATAAAAGTTACATGTAATAAAAGGCCATGTAAAGATAAACCAAAATTAATTGGAAACTAAATAAGCTAATCCTAAAGAGGGAATGTGTTAAACAACAAATCATAGAAACAATCAACAACTTCATTCAAGAAAATGACAATAATGAGACAACCTACCAAATCTTATGGGATACTGCAAAAGCAGTTCTTAGGGGAAGTTTTATATCTTTGAATGCCTACATAAAGAAAATAGAAAAAGAGGAGATTAATGATATGTGCAAACAGCTAAAAATGCTAGAAAAAGAACAAAATTTGAAATCCCTAAGTAATTATCAAATTAGAAATACTGAAAACCATGGGAGAGATTAATAAAACTGAAATTAAGAAAACTATTCCATTAGTAAGTAAAACCAATAGTTGGTTTTACGAAAAAACTAATAAAATTGATAAACCTTTGGTCAATTTGATTAAAAAAAAGAAAGAAGAAAATCAAATTCCTAATATCAAAAATGAAATGAGTGAGCCCACCACCAATGAGGAGGAAATTAAAACAATAATTAGAAATTATTTGCCCAAAGTTTTGCCCATATATTTGACAATCTAAATGAGATGGATGAGTATTTTAATAAATACAAATTGTCCAAATTAACAGAAGAGGAATTTGAATACTTAAACAACTCCATTTCGGAAAAAGAAATTGAACAAGCAATCAATGAACACCCTTGGGAAAAATCTCCAGGGCCAGATGGATTTACAAGTGAATTCTATCAAACATCTAAAGAATAGGTAATTCCAATACTATATAGACTATTTTTGAAAATGATGGAAGAAGGAGTCCTCTCAAATGCTTTTTAGGATACAAATATGGTTTTGATACTTAATCCAGAAAGAGACAAAACCGAGAAAGAACATTTTAGAACAATTTCTGTAATTAATACAGATGCAAAAATTTTAAATAAGATTTTATCAAAACGAATGCAGCATCTCATTACGAGAATAACACACTATGACGAGGTAGGATTCATACCAGGAATGCAGGGCTGGTTCAATATTAGGAAAAAAGATTAGCATTATCAATCATAACAGCAAAACTAACCGAAGGCTCATGTTTATCTCAACAGATGCAGAAAAAGCCTTCTACAAAATACACCATGCTTTCCTGTTAAAAACGGTGGAGAATATAGTAATAAGGGAAACTTTCCATAAAATAATAAGCAGTATCTACCTAAAGAGCTCAGAAGTATTACATGCAATGGAGATAAGCCAAACGCATTTCCAATAAGATCAGAGGTGAAACAAGGATGTCCATTTTCACCACTATTATTCAATATGGCACTAGAAATATTAGCTGTAGCACTCAGACAAGATAAAGAAATTGAAGGAATAAGAATGGGCAAAGAAGAAACTAAGGTATCACTTGTTGCAGATGATATGATGATATACTCAGAAAATCACAGAGATTCAAGTAAAAAACTACTTGAAATAATAAACAGCTTTGACAAACTTGCAGGTAATAAAATAAATCTGAACAAATCTTCTACATTCCTATATATTTCTAACAAAGTTCAACAGCAAGAGAGAGAAAGAAAAACCCATTTAAAGCTAGGGTAGACACTATAAAGTATTTGGCAGCTGACCTGCTAAAACAAACCCAGGGATTATATAAACACAATTAGAAGACATTTTGCGTACAAATAACGTCAAATCTAAGTATGCGGAAAAACATCAGTTACTCGTGGGTAGGCCAAGCTGTTATAATGAAAATGACAATTACACCTAAATTAATTTAGGGTTAGTAAATTAGTAAGTTAGTAACTTAGTAAATTTAAATAAGTAAATTAATTTATTTAGTACTGTACCAATTAAACTATCAGAAAATTATATTCTAGAACTGGGTAAAATATCAAAATTCATCTGGAAGAACAAAAGGTCCAGAACACCAAAGGGACAAATGAAAAGAAATGCTAGGGAAGGTGGCCTAGCACTACCAGATCTCAAATTTTATTTTATTTTTTTAATTTATTTATTTAACTTTTTACATTCATTTTCACAAAATTTTGGGTTCCAAATTTTCTCCTCTTTTCTCCCCTCGCCCCACCCCAATACCCCAAGCAATCTAATTTTCCCTATCTCCAATCTGCCCTCTCTTCTGTCATCCCTCCCTTCTCTTGTCTCCATCTTCTCTTTTCTCCTGTAGGGCCAGATGACTTTCTATTCCTCATTAACTGTATATCTTCTTTCCTAGTAGTAACAACAATACTAAACAGTTGTTCCTAAAACTTTGAGTTCCAAATTTTCCCCATCCCTCCCTCCCCACCCATTCCCTTTGGGAAGGTAGGCAATTCAATATAGGCCATATCTGTGTAGTTTTACAAATGACTTCCCTGATAGTCGTGTTATGTAAGACTAACTGAATTACCATCCCTCCTAACCTGCCCCTCATTGTTTCTCTTCTGTCTTTTGATCCTGTCCCTCCCCAAGTGTTGACTTCAAATTGCTCCCTCCTCCCTTTGCCCTCCCTTCCGTCATCCCCCCCCTTGCATTATCTCCTTCTCCCCCTTTCTTATACTTAGAAAATTAGTACTTTAGGACTTTTCTTCATCAAAGAAAAATTTCCTGCTGCATGAAGAAATATCCCAGACTGGCAACTGGTGATCTAATATTTCCAGGGGTATTAGACAAATTCTAATTTGTACTTCTCCCTTTCTTTCTTATACTGTAAGATAGGTTTTCATACCAAAATGAGTGTGCATTTTATTCCTTCCTTTAGTCAAATGTGATGAGGGTAAACTTCTTGTTTTTTGTTTTGTTTTGTATTTTTTTTTCTCAGCTCTCCTCTTTTTCCCTCCACTAAAAAGTTTCCTACTTGCCTCTTAAATGACATATGTTATCCCCTTCCATTTCACCCTCTTTCCTCCCACTACATTTCTCTCTCACCATTTACCTTAATTTCTTTTAAGATATGGTCCCATCCTATTCAGTTCAATCTGTGCTCTCTGTCTCTGTAAGTGTGTGCATGTGTGTATGTGTGTGCGTGTGCATGTGTGTACATGTGTGTGTGGTCCCACCAACTACCTAGATACTGAAAAGTTTTAAGAGTTACAAATATTGTCTTTCCATGTAGGAATGTAAACAGTTCACTTCTGGTAAGTCCCTTAAGACTTCTCTTTGCTGTTTACTTTTTCATGCTTCTTCTCAATCTTGTGTTTGAAAGTCAAATTTTCTTTTCAGCTCTGGTCTTTTCATCAAGAATGATTGAAAGTCCTCTGTTTCATTGAAAGACCATATTTTCCCCTGAAGTATTATACTCAGTTTAGCTGGGTAGGTGATTCTTGGTTTGAGTCCTAGTTCCTTTGACTTCTGGAATATCCTATTCCACACCCTTCGATCCCTTAATGTAGAAGCTGCTAGATCTTGAGTTATCCTGATTGTATTTCCATAGTACTGGAATTGTTTCTTTCTATAAAAGAATGAAAAGTTGAAAAGGTAGTAATGGGAGTAATGATGCTCAGGCATTTCCAGTTACAAGTAAATTTTGGAAAAAATGTCCTCCTACAATAAAAGACTTGTGTTTTGCAGTTAATCAAGGGTGGGGGGACTTTTCTTCATCAAAGAAAAATTTCCTGCTGCATGAAGAAATATCCCAGACTGGCAACTGGTGATCTAATATTTCCAGGGGTATTAGACAAATTCTAATAATTTCTAGATTTAGTTACTCATTTACATTATACATAGCCCTCAAGATACTGGAGACCCACTGGTCTTCCATTCAACACTGTAGAAGTAGCATTTTTGAATATTTCCCATGCAAAATCTGGGAAATTGTATTTGAAGCACAAAATGCATTTAATGAGCTGAAATGATTCAAGAAGAGCATATTGTACTTGCAAGGCTTGTACTGTGCACAACACTGGGTTTCTATAGAGAAATGGGAGTGAGAATGTAGAGGAAAGCAATTCCATTCTCAGTAGGCTACCACAGTGTATTTTGAGAAGTTTCTAATTGAAGGCATGCTTCATTTGCCTTTGCTATAAAGGAAGCCACATTTGCTCACGATTATGTCTGTAAATGACCTCATAAAATGTACTCTTGCACAAGAAAAAAAATGAAGCACTGAAAAGATTTTACATATTACTGAGAAATCAAAAAAAGTTTGAGGTTTTCTGCCTGCTTCCTCCGTGATTCTTATGAAGTTTAAAATAAAATAGCTGAAACTATTAAAATATTAAGTTAAATAATAAATAAATAATAAAGAAGTTTCCTTGTCACATTTTGTTGATACAATGATTCATACATTTAAAATCTTTTGATTGTTTAAAGACTGGAATTGTGTAACTTTATTTAAATATCCACAAAAATTGTTATAGCTATCATTTATTCCTGAATATCATATTTCCAGTGTTTCATATATTTTTCTCAGATCCTTATCATGGTATCATAATGAAACAATGTGATGTGTGTATATATGTATACACACATATATACATACACACGTATATTTGCACATATATGTGTACACACACACACAATACATGTGTGTCTATTCACCCTTCATTAAAATTTACATTTTCCATTGTTTGTTTCAGGCACTGATGGAGAAGAGAAACATTACCTGTCAGTTCTATTCTACTGCTCTGAAGGTATCCAGAGTTATAATTATGCAAAATCCCTGTGAGTCCAATTTATAGCTGCTTACTGCTGAGAGGGTCTCAGCAACTGTATGTGTTGGGAGAAAGAATGACATATGCCCATATTACTCTATACTGTTTTGTAGGTCAAATAAGGATTTTCAAGATTGTCTTTATGGTGGATACCCATTACTGACTTCCATTCCATATTACCTGTAGATCTGCTGCTTTAAAAACCATCAATGTGGTTCCTACTTGCAAAGTGCTAAATTCTGGATCTACAAAAATCATATTGATGGGGTGTTTGTGCTCAGATTTCCATCCTAGTACTATATGCTTCCCCACCTGAAAGACTATATTTCTGATAATAACTCATGACTCTCCTCCAGTGAGGCAAGGTATCTCTCCCTGTTACAGCAACAATCTTACCTATGTACATTTTTCTCTTGTATGAACAGGACAATTTGCATTAGTAAGTACCTGGACATACACAGATCTGTTTTTACAAGATTTTGATCTGCTTTTTTAAAAGGAAGGGCAACTTTTGAGGGGCTAACAATCTCCTTTAATTAAACACATATGTCATTCACTTAAATAAGGAAATCAACAGACAGTTCTTACAAACTGTATGACATAAGCAATTTATATATATATATATGTACGTATATATGTATTCACATATATACGTACATATATGCATATACATACATACACACGCATGTATGTATGTTTGTTGGTATGTATGTATATGACAAAACAAAAGAGGCGTCAAACTATTTGACCCTATTTGCCACAGAGGGAAGCACCAACATTTGGGTTTTCAGAGCTAGGGGCCTCTTTAGTGTCCTCTGGCACACAAAACTTCTTTCAAAAACTAAGCCCCAAAGTAAATCCCCACCCTCAGAGTATTTAGAACATTTTTAGAACCAGAGGGCATTCCAGCTCTTGAAAATTAGTGCCTCATAAATAAAAGGTTTGGGCCTTGCTACAAAATTTCCTTAATCAAACTCCTCTTAAGGCCCATTAACGGGTGGGGAAGATCTTTAATCCATTAATAACAGAAATGCTTATACTGTTTCTAGTTAAAGAAACTCTGTTTCTTTGCTTCTGTATTTTACTCCTAGTAAAGACTCTTGGTTGAGGAAGGCAACGTTCTATTAGAAGCATTATATTCTTGATTAGACTAAAACAAAAACAGCAAAATATCCTATTTTGCTTATCCTTATGCTATCTTATGCCAGCAGAGCTTCGATGTACTGATTCTCACAGTTACCATATCAACTCCTGTGGCTATCTTGTTACAGACATAAGAGATTAATGACTCACCCCTTAGAAGCATTAGTAACCATCACCACCACTCAGCCATAGGAGTAGTAAATGGTTCCTGGTCCCAAGGTACGGAAACAATATGTTCACCACTTAATTAGCGTATTTGTCATACAATTCACCTTACTAATTCTGCATAAGCTTTTGTATCACTCTTGCTAGGCTGTGAGTTTCCTAAAAGAACTCTGCCAATGATATTAGTATTAAATATTAGTATTAAATGATATTAATATTAAAATAAACATTTTGTCACTTGACTGGAAGGCAGTTTGAGACTATAAATTATTTCCAGACAGCTCTGCCCTAAACCTTAACATTTTGTGGTCCTTGAAGCCCTAATAACTGTTTCAGTTTCACAATATGGTGAGATAAAAATAATGATGGCATTGGAATCGGAGGATCCAGATTCAAATTCCTCTTCTCATTCTTACATAAGTTTCTTTATGTAAAGATGAGGAGGAGCCAAAATGGCAGAGCACACAGATGCACATATACTAGCTCTTCCCCCACAACCCATAAAATACCTGTAAAGACTGACTCTCAGCAAATTCTAGAGCAGCAGAAGCCACAGAATGATAGAGTGGAGGAGATGTCGAGCCCAGCATGACCTAGAAGGCAGACAGGAAAAGTCTGTTGCATGGACGTGGAGCAGAAAGCAGCCCAAGTTTGGCCTTGGCACCAGGAGGAGAAAGGCCAGAGCAGGCTTCAGAGGTGGAATCCCCAACAGCAGCCCAGATCCCTCAGCCCACAGGGGCCAAAGGTCAGTGAGATGATTTTTTTTTCAGCTGACTGAGAAGGGAGCAAGATCCCTCCCATAGCTCTGGTCCCAGGCAACAGCTGCATAGGACTCAGTGAGCAGCAGCAGCTCTCACACCAGGCAGCAGCCAGCATCCGTTGTTGAAGACCTCATTGTAAAACCCCTAGGGGAATTGAGCAGCTGATCTAAACTTCAGCCCTGAGTGGCCACCTTGCCCCCACCTAAAACCCCTGATGAAATTGAGAAACTGATCTGAATCTCACCCTGAAGTACTGGCACGATAGAAGAGGTGGAGAAAAAATTGGAAAGAGAAATGAGAGAGATGCAAGAAAATCATGAAAAGTGAGTCAACAACTTGTTAAGGGAGGCCCAAAAAATGCAGAAGAAAATAACACCTTTAAAAATAGACTAACTCAATTGGCAAAAGAAGTTAAAAAAGCCAATGAGGAGAAGAATGCTTTAAAAAGGAGAATTAGCCAAATGGAAAAGGAGATTTAAAATCTCACTGAATAAAATAGTTCTTTAAAAATTAGAAAGGAACAAATGGAAGCTAATGACTTAATAAGAAACCAAGAAATCAAAAAATAAAACAAAAAGAGTGAAAAAATGTAAGATAATGTGAAATATCTCACTGCAAATGCAACTGACCTGGAAAATAGATACAGGAGAGACAATTTAAAAAATTATGGTACTACCTGAAAGTCATGATCAAAAAAAGAGTCTAGAAATCATCTTTCATGAAATTACCAAGGAAAACTGCCCTGATATTCTAGAACCAGAGGACAAAATAAATATTGAAAGAATCCACTGATTACCTCCTGAAAGAGTTCCAAAAGGAGAAACTCCTAGGATCATTGTAGCCAAATTCCAGAGTTCTCATGTAAAAGAGAAAATATTGCAAATAAACAGAAAGAAACAATTGGAGTACTGTGGAAATACAATCAGGGTAACACAAGATCGAGCATCATCTACATTAATGGATCAAAGGGAGTGGAATATGATATTCCAGGAGTCAAAGATGTTAGGATTAAAAGCAAGAATCACTACCCAGCAAAACTGAGTATAATAATTCAGGGAAAAAATGGTCTTTCAATGAAATAGAGGACTTTCAAGCATTCTTGATGAAAATACCAGAGATGAAAGAAAATTTTACTTTCAGACACAAAAATCAAGAGAAGCAGGAAAAGGTAAACATGAAAGTGAAATTATAACGGACTTACCAAATTTGAACTGTTTATGTTACTACATGGAAAGACAATATGTGTAAATCTTTAACCTTTTCTCAGCATCTGGGTAGTTGGAGGAATTACGCACACACACACACACACATACGTACAGAGAAAGAGAGCACAGGGTGAGGTGAATAGGAGGGGATCATATCTTTAAAATTCAAATTAAGGGATGAGAAAGGAATATTTTGAGGGGAGAAAGCGAGAAATGAAACTAGGGAAACTGTTTCTCATAAATGAAACAAGAAAAAGCCTTTTCAACAGAGGGAAAAAGTGAGGAGGTTAGAGTGAAAAAGTGAAGCTCACCCTCATCTCAATTATCTCTGGGACAGAATTTAATTCACACTCAATTTGGTGTGAAAAGCTATCTTACAATAAAGGAAAGTAAGGGAGAAGGGGATAAGCTGGGTCGGGGGGATGCTAAAAGGGAGGGCAAATGGGAGGAGGGAGAAATATGAAGTAACCACTCTTGGGGAAGGAGAAGGTCAAAAGAGAGAATAGGAGAAATGGGGGGTAGGATAGTATTGAGAGAAATATATTCAGTCTTACATAACATGAATATTATGGAAGTCATTTGAAAAACTACACACATATAGCCTATGTTGAATTGCTTGCCTTTTCAGTGGGAATGGGGGGAGGAGGAGGAAAGAAGAGAAGTTGAAACTCAAAATTGTAGGAACAAATATTGAGTATTGTTCTTGCATACAACTGGGAAATAAGAAATACAGGTAATGGGGTACAGAAATTTATATTGCACTACAGTACAAGAGAGAAGATGGGGATAAGGGAAGGGAGGGTTGTTATAAGGGAGGGCAGATTGGTGGTTGGGATAGTCAGAATGCTCAGTATTTGGAGGTGTGGGGAGGGGAGAGATGGGGAGAAAATTTGGAACTCAAAATTTTGTGGAAATGAATGCTGAAAACTTAAAATAAATTTAAAAAGTTTTAATAAATAATAAAAAAATAAGTTTCCTTGGATCAGTCATACAAGCTCCCTGGATTTAAATTTCCCCATATTTTTAAACAGAGAACATTTATCATCTCTTTCAGCTCTTTATAGATGACATAATGAAATAAAGGTATAGCACCTCTCCTTTAAATTAGTAATGGAGATAAGATATTTAAACAAATACACTTTAATACAAGTTAAAATATGATGTGAATAAGACAAATTTGAAGAACACATGATTACCTTCTACCTGAGAACTGTGGAAGGACTACAATAAGCTTCCATGGAGAGCTTAATACCCAAATTGGACATTGTGAAAATAATCAGAAGAGAAAGATTGGTGCTGCACCGTGGCAAGTTTTGGATACAAATTAAAGAGGGCTGATTTTTTATTTTTCTTAATTTGGAAGGCATTGGGGACCTAATGACGATTTTAAGAAGGCAGAACTTATCTTCTAATGGTGAAATACAAATTTATCCCTTAGGGGAAAAAGTAGGAGCAGGGAGCATCATTAGTTACATGACACAGGCTAGTACTTAGGAGTCACAATCTAAACAATTGCGTCCTCTGCAACAACACTACCAGTAAAATATATTCAACGAACCACTATACTATGATATCCTTGGCCTGAAGGAGAGAACTCCTCTAATGCCAGTAAAAATGAAATCTTATTGAAAATAATTTCCATGTATTAGAATAATAGTTGCAGTCTCAGATTTAAATGAGCCTCAGATTTCTTCTTAAAAAAGAGAGTCAGATGACCATAGCTCAATAAAATCTGAACACAATATTTTAATTAAATAAAAATAAACATAATTTTTTTTCCTTTCATATCACTTCCAAATTGTCCCTCCTAGCACTTTCTTCTAACAACAACAACAGAAACAAAAACAGCAACAGCAATAATAAAGAGAAGCAATACTAAACAGCAACCATAACACATAGGATATGTAATGTTCTGTACCACATCTGGTAGGAAGAAAGTTTTCATTTTTTAATTAATTAATTGATTTTTAGTTTTCAACTTTCATTTCCAAGAGATTTTGAGTTCCAAATTTTCTCCCCATATCTCCGCTCCCCCCACCCCAAAACACCATGTGGTCTGATTACCCCTTCTCCCAATTTGCCCTCCCTTCTATCACATCCCTCCCTTCCCTTGTCCCCATCTCCTCTCTTTTCTTGTAAGGCAAGATATTTCTATGCCCCATTAACAGTATTTCTTATTTCCCAGTTTCATGCAAAAACAATTCTCAACATTCGTTTCTAAAACTTTGAGTTCCAAATTCTCTCCCTTTCTCCTTCCCCACCTGTCCTCACTGACAAAACAAGTAATTCAATATAGGCTATACATGTGTACTTATGCAAAAGACTTGCATAACAGTCATGTTGTAAAAGACTGTATCTTTTTCCACCTTACCTGCCCTATTTATTCTATTCTCCCTTTTGACCTTGTCCTTTCCCAAAAGTGTTTACTTATTATACCTTCCTCAGTTTGCTGTCTTTTCTATCATTCTCCCAAACTCTACTTCTCCCCTTCTCCCCTACTTTCCTGTAGTGTAAGATAGATTTTCATACCAAAGAGACGGTGCATATTATTCCCTCCTTAGGCCAAATGTGATGAGAGTAAGTTAACTTTTTCCTTTTCACCTCCTCTCTTTTCCCCTCCATTGAAAAAGTTTTTTCTTGCCTCTTTTTCTAGAGATAATTTTCCCCATTCCATTTCTTCATTTCTCCTCCCAATATGTTCCTCTCTGATTCCTTAATTATATACAGGCATAATATATATATGTATATATATATATATATATATACATATATTACATATAATGTATGTATATTTTTTTTAGATATTAACCTTTCCTCCTCAACTCACCCTGTGTTCCTCTGTCTATATGTATATAATCTCTTCACCTATCCAAACACTGAGAAGTCTCAAGAGTTATAAATATGATCTCGCCATGTAGGAATGTAAACAGTTCAGATTTAGCAAATCTCCTATGATTTATTTTCCTGTTTACTTTTTCATGCCTCTCTTGAGTCTTGCGTTTGAAAGCCAGATTTTCTATTCAGCTCTGGTCTTTACATCAAGAGTGCTTGAAAGTCTTCTACTTCAGTGAATGGCCTTTTCTTTCCCCAGAAGTATTATACTCAGTTTTTCTGGGTAGGTGGTGCTTGTTTTTATTATTATCATTATTAAACTTTTTACATTCATTTTCACAAAATTTTGGGTTGCAAATTTTCTCCCCATTTGTCCCCTCCCTCTGCCCCAATACTCCAAGCATTCTAATTTCCCCTATCACCAATCTGCCCTCTCTTCTATCATCCCTCCCTTCCTTTGTCTCCATCTTCTCTTTTGTGCTGTAGGGCCAGATAACTTTCTATTCCCCATTACCTGTATTTCTTATTTCCTAGTAGCAAGAACAATACCCAACAGTTGTTCCTAAATCTTTGGCTTCCAAGTTCTCCCCATCCTTCCCTCCCTACCCATTCCCTTTGGGAAGGCAACCAATTCAATATAGGCCATATCTGTGTAGTTTTGCAAAAGACTTCGATAATAGTCGTGTTGTGTGAGATTAACTATATTTCCCTCCGTCCTATCCTGCCCTCCATTGCTTTTTATTCTCTCCTTTGATCCTGTCCCTCCCTAAGAGTGTTGATTTCAAATTGCTCCCTCCTCCCATTGCCCTCCCTTCCATCATCCCTGCCTATTCTGCTTATCCCCTTCTCCTCCACTTTCCTGTATTGTAAGATAGGTTTTCATCCCAAAATAAGTGTGCATTTTATTCCTTCCTTTAGGTGAATGTGCTGAGCATAAACTTCATGTTTTTCTCTCAGCTCCCCTCTTTTGCCCTCCACTAAAAAGTCTCCTGCCTGCCTCTTCTATGACAGATAATTTGCCCCACTCCATTTCTTCCTCTCTCCTCCCAATACATTTCTCTTTCATTACTTAATTTCATTTTTTTTAAAGATATGATCCCATCCTATTCAATTAAGTTCAGCTGCTTGGGTGGGGGCAGGGTCACCATACAGGGCTCAGTTCCCTCAGGGGTTTTGGTGGAGACCTTTAGTAATGGATCCAAGCTCCAGTCTGCTTTGGACGTCCCTGTCCTCTGCTGCCTCTGCTGCTGCCTCATCAGGGGGCCTGAGTTATGGAGACACCCCACTCCCTCTCAGCCAGCCAAAAAGCCCCTCTCATTGACCTTTTGTGCTTTTGGGTGGAGGGACCTGCGGGGCAGCTGGAGATTCTGTCCCTGAAGCCTTCTCAAATCTGCTCCTCTCAATGGTGCTGGGCCAAGGCAAGGCTGGGCTCTGTTCCAGTCCGGTGTGCGATGGACCTTTCGTGTCAGTTTTTCAGGTCTCTCTGGAACAAAAATCTCCTCCACTCTCTTGCTGTGTGGCTCCCACTGCTCCAGAATTTGTTGGGAGTTTTTCTTTACAGGTATTTTATGGGCTGCTATTAGGAGCTAGCATGTGGTGCTTGGTTTTAATCCTGGTTCCTTTGACTTCTGGAATATCAAATTCCAAGCTCTTTGATCCCTTAATGTAGAAGCTGCTACATCTTGTGTTATCCTGATTGAATTTCCACAATATTTGAATTGTTTCATTCTGGCAGCTTGCAAAACTTTCTTCTTGACCTGGTAACTCTGGAATTTGGCTACAATATTCCTAGGACTTTTCCTTTTTAGATCTCTTTCAGGAAGTGATTGGTGGATTCTTTCAATATTTATTTCACCTTTTGATTCTGGAATATCAGGGCTTTTTCCCATGATAATTCCATGAAAGACGATATCTAAGCTCTTTTTTTGATAATGGCCCTCAAGTAGTCCCCTTCATTTTGAAATTATCTCTTCTGGATTGGTTTTCACGGTCAGTTTTCTTTCTAATGAGATGTCACATTATCTGATATTTTTTTCATTCTTTTAATTTTGTTTTGTGATTTCTTGGTTTCTTATAAAGTCATTAGCTTCCACTTGCTCTATTCTAATTTTTAAAGAACTATTTTCTTTAGTGAGCTTTTGTAGCTCCATTTTCATTTGGCTAATCCTACCTTTTAACACATTCTTCTACTCATTGGCTTTTTGGACCTCATTTGCCATTTGAGTTAGTCTATTTTTAAAGGTGTTATTTTCTTTAGCATTTTTTGGGTCTCTTTTAGCAAGCTGTTTACTCTCTTTTAATTAATTTCTTACCTCACTCTCATATCTCTATCAAATTTTTCTTCCACTTTTCTCACTTGATTCAAAACACCTTTTGACCTATTCCATGACCTGAGACCACTGCATATTTATTTTGGAGGTTTTGGATGCAAAAGCCTTGAATTTCATGTCTTCCTCTTGTGGTATGCATTGTTTTTTCTCATTCAAAATGTTGGAGGAAAATAACTGTTCACCAAGAAGCTAACTTTCTATAGTCTTTTTTCCCCTTGATTGAGCATTTTCTCAGTCAGTTACTTGACTTTTGAATCCTTCGTGAAGAGGAAGGTATATACCCTAGGGATCTGTAAGTTCTCAGTTCCTCCAATGTGACAGAGGAGTTACTCCTCTCCTGACCTGTGGTCTGGTCTGGGAGCAACCACAAGCTTTTCTGCCCAGTATCTCCGAGTAGAATTTCCTCTCCAGAGCCTCCACCAGCTTCACCAGTCAACACTTCTCCTCACCCCTGGGCTGCCACTGTGGGCTGAGATTCAAATAAGTGATTCAATTCCCCCAGGGTCTTTAGGCCAAGGGCTCCAAAAAGGATACTGCAGCTGCCTGGGGCCACCTGCAGCTGGAGTTGGGATAGGACCCTGTTCCCTTCTCACTGAACTTTGAAACTGTCTTTGGTATTTGTGGGTTGAATAATCTGGGAACTGTAACTTCTACCTGAGATTCTGCACCCTGAAGACTATTCTGGTCCTGTTCAAGTCTAGCCATATGACCAAAGCTGGGCTGTGCCCCATAGACCATACTCTGTCCAAAACCCAGTGTGATAGACCTTTCCTTTTGACCTTCCAGGTTCTCTTGGGCTGGAAATTTATTTCACACTGTCATTTTGTGTCTTCTATTACTCTAGATTTGGTAGAGAGTCATTTTTTACAGGTATTTTATGGGCTCTGGGGGGAGAGCTTCTACAGGTCCATCCTTCTACCAAGTCATCTTGGCTCCACCCCTGACGAAAGGTTTTAGCACATTGTGTCTCTCAAGTATTAAGAATGTGATATTACATAATACCTTAAAAGTTACTTTAACACTAGTAAGTTTATCCTTAATACTAACAGCCATATATTTTTAAGTAGGTGAGCTAGATTATCAAGAAATTAAACTTCTTAAGAATAAAGTCACACTGTGTTCAATCTGCATTTGATGATGCATATTAACATCTTGATACATTAAGCTTAAGAAATTCTCAAGCACTAGTATTCAACAGTGCTAATTGCCACTTCCTTTCAACTGTGTTGGTCTTTGCTAACTATAGGTCCCTTACTAGGTGAATCTTTAAGAAAATGAAGAGAATTAAAAAAAAATTGTAGGACTGTATTATTTCCTGCATGAGGATATTTACTACAAAGACTGACTATACAGTACTATCTCTTGATATTTCTTCTTGATGCATTTATTATTCCTTTACTGTGATCTCAGATTTCTTCTACTAATTAAAAGAACACTTGGCCTTTAAACAAGGATATGCATTTTTTAATGTTAAGAACCACAAAAAGAAACCTTCTAAATAGATGTTGTAAAACTAATTTTGCATTATTTTATTATTCTTAGATTGTAAGCTCAGAGATTTAGATATATAATGGATATCAAAGGTCATTAAATCCAACATTTATTTAGCTAATGAAGAAACTGAAAACCAAGATTCATCAGTGTGCCTAAAATCACGTAGTTGCTAGAAAACTATCCCTCACAATGGCCCTCATAAACAAGGAAAAGAAACGAAAATCTCATAGTACATATGTATGAAATAGCAAGATAAATTCTTAAGTTGGCTATGTGAAAATTGTGTCACATTATTTATTTTAATTCCATCTGTCTCTCCAGCAGGATGGGCAGGGGTCAGTGAAGAGATTGGCTTCATCTTTAGTTTTCTGGGTTTCTGGTTTATTACTACAATGATCAATGTTCTAAAGTCATTCAGAATTATTTGCCTTGCTCTTTTCGTTGCATAAAGTGTTCTTGTAGGTCTACTTACTTCACCCTGTATCCATTCATAGAAGCCTTCCCAGTTTCCTCTGAAATTTTCAGTTTCACCCTTTCTTACAATATCATTATATTTTATTATCCTTATGCTACACAATTTATTTCACAGTTCCCCAATTATAGGATTCTCTTTTTGAATCCAGTGTTTATTTCTTTAAATTTTGGAGAAACCTCTTTCATTTGGCTTCATTGTACCTACACATGTCATTTAATGAGAGATAAAGATAGTGATGATGGTGATCATGATGACTGTAATGGCTATCCTAGTAACCTATGGCCTCATGAAATTAGAAGCTTTATTGTAATGTACAAGATGAAAGCAAGACACAGATTCGAGAAGACCTAGGTTTACTCTCCCCCTTGTTACATTGTTATCATACAATGCTGAATAAGGAAGAATTTTGATCTCTTAATTCTCTAACTAATTCTGTAATATTGTAATATTAAAACAACTCTAAATATACATCAATAGAGGTAATTTTCTGCTTTAGAGTTCCTTGCATATGGGATTATCTGGAATTACAGGTTTCGTATAAAACAATATTTGACACAATGTAGCAGAAAATGGGGCAAAGTGAGAAGTATTAAGCATGTACCACGAGTTTACAATCATAAAATTAATATACTTAGCCTGGATTGGTCTTAAATGTGACTTTGACCATCAATTATGTTTTTGATATTATTTACTTAAATTCTGTTTTACAGGACAGAGAGGATCCTGGACCTATCATCCAAACCCTTTAAGATGTAGAAACCTCAAGAAAGACTGGATACTGTACACAACTCAATTGTAGAGTACTTGGGGTATTGGGTGTGTTTATTTTTTAGGTGGTGAAAGGATTCAAGGTCTGTGATTTACTTAATGCTATGAATTCCTCGATACTTTATCAAAGCAGGTCAGCACCTTCTTTTTTAACTTATAGCCTTAAAGAATTAATTGGAGAAGTCATACATAAAATAATAATAATATTTTGTCCTGGCTTCAAAAATTAATTGCATGATTGAAGATACTTTGAAACTAGTTCTTTCTGATTCGGAAACTATATATCTCTCTCCTATATGCGATGTGTTTTTTTTCCCAGTACTTATTTAGTGGAAACCCTCTTTAATCATGTTCTTTTGTGATTAAGGGTTTAACATACTACTAAAACTCAAAGTCACTATGGTGGCTCTTTGTTAACTCTAGAAGTCTAATTTTCGTTAAAATTATCTTTTTGAAGTATCATTAAAAATAAATAAACAAATAACTGTAGACCTCAATATTTTTAAGACATAGAATATGAATAATTAATGGTTTATAGTTTCAAAATATTTGGGCTTGGCTTTTATTCAATTTTAAACTACTGTATCAAACTCTACAAGTAATGGCACAGGTCACATGTTGGTGTAAAAACTGTGGGTAAACTCATCTGGAAATATGAAAGGTACACAAGAGCCCTAAAGAGGCAAACTATTAACTACATTGTTTGATCATGTTTCAGTAGATTCTCCAAGAGAAACTTGAGTCATTGATGGGAGACAGTATTTCCTTTTTATCTTGGTATTTCCAAGGCTAAGCAAAGAGTAAATCATATATGTTGTGAAAATCCATTTAAATTTTGTCAGACATACCTGAATTTACTAACTGTAACTCTGATTTTCATCTCTTGATATCCTTATTAAAGAATTCAAAGTGCCATGGAACTTTGATCCTGTTTTAGTATTTTCTTTTCTCCTACTTGCTGAACCAGAACAGTTTTTGTTTTTTTCATGCAACTTTTCCTTAATCAATAGACATGACAACTACTACTTTATAATGTCTGATTTAATTTAAGCAATTGCCCTATATTACTATTAGAAGTTTTGCTAAGCTGATATATTTAGCTATTATGCAATAGCAAGATGAGAGGTGGTATGATACATAGTATAATGGGTAGCAACTTGGAACACAGATATGGATCTTTCTTTCCCTTCAGGGCCTTGAAGAGAGAGGTTCACATCATATGTCATTTGTCAAATCTGGAAAACAGAAGAAACAAGGATCTCTGTGTTCTCAACCACTTTTGACAACTTTAACTGCCTTTCAGTGAGTCATGGAGCATTACACAATCAATCTGTAATAATTAATAGAGACATTCATGCAGTTGCTTCTTTGAGTTAAAGATTACATATATAATGAGTGATGGAAGCACAGTGTGGTAGAAAGCATTTAACATTTGGAGCTAGAGGATCTAGGTTCAAATCAGAATATTGGTTGGAACTTTTGTTGAGGAAACTCTCTTAACTATATAAATCTCTGTAGGTTGTATAAATCACTTAACTTTCCTAGGTTTCAATTCGTCCTCTGTAAAATAAGGGAGTTTTATAAGATAGCCTTTTAAGACTCCTTCCAAATTTAGATATACTATAATGCAACCTAGACACTCTTTGAAACAATCTACTTTTAGTTCCTTTTATGATATATAGTAACACTAATATGCAACGATTTGAAATTTGGAAAATTAGACCCTTAGTTCCTGAAGTTTATGAATGTTCTGCTTTACTCATGCAATTGTGGAAGCCCAACAAGCCAACATATGTAACTTAATGGTGCAATTTGCCAAAAATGACAAAAAGCGGAATCCCTGCTGAACATTAAGTGGGATACCTATCGTTGAATGTTCTTAGTTTGCATAATGGTTTCCCAGATCAAATAACATAGGACGATATGCAAAGAATTCACAAGTAATGCATGATTTCCTCCAACTGCTCATGAATTAAAAGCAGATGTGGACGGTGGGAGGTTAGTCTTACTTTAAATACAGAGTTAGCAACATAGAAAAAATTGCTACCACTCTCTTCAACATGGAGCATATAAGAATTCTTAGCAAAGAAGGATGAGTACTAAATGTCCTCCTCCAAAAATAAAACAGAAAGAAAATTTATTTGGGAGAAAAAATATTTGAAGAAAAAATTGGAAATATATTTTTTCTGTAAAAGGAATGGTTTCAAAACAATATTTTAAAAGTTATTTTATATATTGTGTGGTCTAATAATAATACATATTTTATTTAATTTATTCCTCAAAAACCCAGTTTATAGGGGATATTATTACTATTATTGCCATTTTACAGAAAAGAAAAACTGAGGCACATAAAGATTAAGTAAGTTTCTTAGAATCACACAGGTTAATAGAAGATATAAACTTAGATCTTTCTTACTTCAGGTCCATCACTTAATCCACTTCTCTACTGAGATAAAATATTCCAAGATGGAAAGGACATCAAAGGATATTTAATGAAACACTCTCATTTATAAGGCTAGAAAACTAAAGGCCTAAGAATTTTAAATGACACACAAAGTCACAGAGACATTAATTTTCAGTGTGAATATTTGGACTTGGCTCCTTCAACTCCAAATTGAGCACTGCTTTAAATTCTTTTAACATGAACTGAATGCAATAACACCTAGGAGACATAGAACTATCATTTTCATTATTTCTACTACCATGAAAGGATATATATTTGAATTTTGCAAATAATAAGTGCAGTGAAAAATGTAATAGACTTAGAATGTCTTAATATACATAAGTTCATATACATGTATTTTCCCGTATGATTCACATCACAACCCTGTGAGGTAAGTACTAGAACTATTTTTATCTTTAGTCTTGCCCAAAGTCTAAATGTCCTTTGATGATACCACGTGCCGTTTTATTTTTGTAGTATTCAGTATAAGAATAATGTGTCTTAATGTATTTGGGAAAGAGTAATGAAAATGATAGATGCTATTTTTATTTACTTTATGCATTAATTCCTTTCAGGAAAATGTCATAGATTTTAGAGTGTTTGTCTTAACGTTAGGAAGATCTGGGTTAAATATATTCTCTGATAGATACTTGCTATATGACTCCTAACGAATCTCTTCAGTTTTCAGTACCCTAGACAATCATCTAAAACAGTAGGATTAAAAGAAGGCAGCATTCAAGAATTATGAAAGAAGTTGTTTGTTTTTTCACAGACCCAGTGGAAGGAAAAAATGACAACAAATTCTTTGAATCAAACTATTCTAACATCTTAAAATGCTTATCATCTCATTTCTAATATATATAGGGAACTAAGTCAAATTATTCATAACAAGAGTCATTGCACCAATTAATGAATGAGGAGAGAGATGAGAGGAGAGAGAGAGAGAGAGAGAGAGAGAGAGAGAGAGAGAGAGAGAGAGAGAGATTTGATTTTGATTTTCATGCTAGCTCTATCACCTCTTTATCTGCAGTGGATAATATGTTTACTTCAGAGTCTTTTAAAAAAAATATGACTACTCGTAATGATGATCAGATTATTTCATAATTGTTTCAGGCTTGATTATCCTTTTAATATTTTTATTGCACAAAATATTCTAGGTTTACTCGCTTGCATCTGCATCTGTTCATACAAATCTGCATTTTTGTCTTTAACCAAACATTTTTTTCATTTCTTACAGCATATTACTTCTGTATTATATTTATATATCATAACTTCCACTTCTCACCCTTTTAGTCCCCTCTTACTTTCCAATTTTTTGCTAACACAAAGAGAGCTGCTATAAATATTTTGTGGACATATGGATACTTTCCCTCTTTTTTTGATTGTCTTGGAGTATAGATGAATAACAATATTATGGGGTCAAATGTAGGAATGTACTTTAATAGATTTGAGTGTATAATTGAATATACACACATGTACATATATACATGCATGTATATGCACACATATATGTGTGTAATATATGCATATATGAATGTATGCATATATACACATATACCCATATACAGCACACATATACATAAACACATATATGCAAATAAACATATATGTATGTACAAATACACACACATAAACACATATATGCCTGTAGACACACATGTAAGACAAGTACTGTATTGGGGATATGATTAATGAAAAGAAAAATACCTGCCCTCAAATAGATTGCATTCTAATGCAGGGAAGATAATATAAAAGGAAGTAAGGCAATAGGTGGCAAACTGGATAGAGTCCTTGGTTTGAAGTCATAAAGATCTGAGTTTAAGTCCAGTCTCAGACACTTACTAGCCATGTGACACCAGTGTGTCATTTAAATTCCATTTGTCTCAATTTCTTGATCTGTAAAATGAGGACAATGTCTCCTACCTCTCAAGGTTATTCTAAGGATCAAATGATAAAATAATTTTAAAGTGCTTATCATAGTACCTAACACATGGTAAGTTTTATATAATTTTTATCTATTATTTCTATGAATAGTATTATAATTATTATGCTTAGGTTCAACTTTTTTGGAGTTGTATTGGAGGAAGGGTCGAGGGGGAAGTTATCCTACCATCAGATTAATTTCAGTAGCCTGGTGAAGCCTACAGACTCTTTCTCAGATTAATACTTTTATTTTATTTTCCCCATTTACATGTAAAAACAATTTTAATACATTTTAAAAACTTTAGTTCCAAATTCTCTCCATTTGTCCCTCCCCACTCCCCACCCCCCATCATTGAGAAGGCAAGCAATTCAATGTAAGTTATGCATGTGTACTTAGGCAAAATGTATCCATGAGAGTTATATTGTGAAAGAAAACATAGACAAGAAAAAAAAAAAACAAGAAAAATAAAGGAAAAAAATAAGTACCTCGAAGTTGTCTTAAATTATTGGACGACTTAGAATAGAAAATCATTCATGGGTGATCGTCTTACAATAATGCTGTTACTTTGTACACAGTACATTTCACTTGATATTAGTCTATGAAAGTTTTTTCAGGTTTTTCTGAGAGTGTCCTGATCATAATTTTTCACAGTACAATACTATTCCATCATACTCATAAACCATAAATTGTTCAGTTGTTCACCAATTTATGGGTATCCCCTAAAACTCTAATTCTTTACCTACAAAAAAAGAGCTGCTTTAATTATTTTTGCACATATAGGTCCTTTTTTAAAATCTCTCTTGGGATACAAACCTAGCAGCGGTATTGCTATGTCAAAGGGTATTCATGGTTTTGTAGTCTTTTTTAGGCATAGTTCCAAATTGCTCTAGAAAATGGTTGAATTAATTCACAATTCCACCAACAGTGCATTAATGTCTAATTATTTCCACATCCCTCTAACGTTTGCCATTTCCCTTTGTTTTACTATTATACAATCTAATCGATATGAGACAGCACCTCAGGATTGTTTTAACTGACATTTCACCAATTAGTAGTGAGTTAGAATATTTTTCATATGGCTATAGATAGTTTTGATTATTTCATATGAAAATCAATCATATCTTGTGATCATTTATCTTTTGGGTAATAGCTCTTATTTTTTATAAATTTGATTCAGTTCACTACATGCTGGAGAAATAGGGCCTTTATCAGGGATACTTCATTCAAACTATTTTTTTTTCACAAAAACCATTTCTAACTGTATTTTCCTCCATCATATGCCTCCCATTATTCTATTCTGCCTCTCTCCTTTCACTATGTCCTTGTTCAAAAGTGTTTTTCTTCTGACTGTCCCTTCCCCAATCTGACCTTCTTTCTATAACCACTACTGCTTATCTTATCCTCTTGTCCTCCCACCTTCCTGTAGTGTTAGGTAGATTTCCATATAGAACTGGGTGTGCAGATTATTCCTTCTCCAAGCCAATTCTGATGAAAGTAAGCTTCACTCACTCTCCCTAGTTTCCTACCTCTTCTCCTTCAATGCAAAAGCTTTTCCTTCCCTTTTTTACATGAGATGATGTACCCAATTGTCGGGGGTCAGTCCTGACTGCCTGGGCGGAGAGGGGCTTCCCCAGGAGTGGCCGCCAGCCAACCAGGGGAGGACACGACCCGGGATAAGGGATCGTGCCTCCCTAGGATTGGTCTGGAGGGGCTCGCTCCAATGGGATGTAGGCCTCGCCCTCGGGGTGGATCGGGATGGCTACCCGGAACTAGAACCCTACTTAAACCAACGCCCTGGGCTGTTCAGGGGATTCCTCTGCACTCAATAAAGTATATGCCTCCTGAAGTAGTGTCCGACTGAGTCCCTCCACCGAGTCCCCCGGGGAGGGAAACCGGAGACTTCCGGAGCAGAAGTCCACTGGGAGAGAGTCACCTGAAGGACCCGGACCCGGGTCAGCTGGCGCCCGAACGTGGGGACGAGAGACGAGACCCCTCCAGGTGACGTGAGTATCCCGCTCGCTTAAGGGTGGAAGAGTTGGACACCCTAGGTAGACGGGGCTACCTAGAAGAAGGAAAGATGGGCAATAGAATTGCTAAGCAATTGCAGCCAGAGGATTCAGGAGTATTGGCATGCCAGCTTTATAAGGTCTGCCGAGAAGCGGGCACAAAAATTCATATAAAGGAATGTAGGGAGTGGGTAGTAAAAATACAAACTATATCACCATGGGTTTGCCATGCAGAACTAACTCCTCAAACATGGCAAGTAGTGGGGACACAAATGGCCTCTTATCAACAGGAGAATCCAGAAAGTTTAGGCCCCAAAGATTTTACATTATACGCCTTGGTGGCTGCTTCCCTTGATCCGCGACCACCGCCCTGTGTAGTCCCGCAGGGACCCCAGACGGGCACCTCTCTGTTAGGTGAGGAGAGGTGGCCTCCTCCCCCTGAAGAGCCGCCCCCGACCACCCATGCTCCTACAGTCCGTTACCCATGGGACGACCTTGAGGAAATAGAGAAGTTTAGTAAATTGGTACTCAAGGACGAGGGGATCTCACGTCAGTATCAAAGTGAAAACAGACCATTCGGGCATAACCAAAGTGAAAGTAAACTGCTCGAGCGCGAATTCAGCTCGCGGAAAAAAGGGGAGTACAGCGGAGCATGTAGTTGCTGCCTCGACCCCAAATCCCCTCCCAGGTCAGACCAGAGGATTACCCAGGAATCTCATAAGCCCCCTGCACATACCCGACTGCAGCAGGCAGTCTTTGAGGCCTTGCAGAGGGGGGAGGAAGTAGATGATGAAGACTTGGATCGGTTGGTAGGCACACCCACTGCATATCCGATCATTGTTCAGAACAATGCAGATGGGACAAGCTCAGTCCACAGGAGAAGTTAAGCCAGAGGATAAGGGAATTCTCGCTTGCCAAGTGTACAAACTCTGCAAGCAGAATGGGATAAAAATACACATAAGAATTTGCCGAGATTGGGTCGAGAAAATAATAACCATCAGTCCATGGGTAGAGCATACAGGAATTGACCCGACCCGTTGGCGATTGATAGGGCAGCAGATGGCCTCATACCAAAAAGAGGACCCCTACTTCCTCAATCCCAGGACTTTGTTACCTATCCATGGAGAAGTCTGGGTAGTGTAGTTCAAGAGGTGAAAAGACAGAGTCAGGAAGGAATCAGGGAGGAGGGAGCAGGACATGGGAAAAGACAAGGAACAAAACCTCGCCCACAGAGAGGAGAGGGACCCCAAAAGAAATCACAGAACCTACAAAAGGAGGAAGTCCCAGAGCAGCAGGAAAATAGAGAAGCAGAAAAAAAACCCTGGCCCAAATACGTTAGTGTTTTGAGGAAGTGTCTTCAGCAAGCTGTAGAGGACGGGGAGGAAGTAGATTGGGAAGGGGCCAACCTATTCCCCGTGTTTGTTCAGCCAGGACAGGATGGACAGCCTCAAAGGGTGCATAGACAGTTCCCCTACAAATTCCTAAGAGATCTTAAAGAGGCCACCGCAAAATACGGCTTCGGCTCTGCTTATGTACAGACGGCCATACAATCTTGGTGGTCTGGGAGCTCAGGAGACAATCACGACCAGATAGGACAGAGAGGAAAGAGGGAGTTGGTGCAGTCAGAAATTCAACCAGGAAATACATCCAGAGTTGGCCCAGGGCCTGGTTTTGTGGCACAGCAAAAAATTTGCCCAGGATTTGTGGCACAGTGGCGAATTCAGCAGCCCGGGCACAGTGATAGAAATTAAGCCAGAGTTATAATGTGTACAGAGGATTTCTGACAATTTTTTCTCAGTTTTTTGGATTCTTTTATTGTCTGTATATGTGTTCTGTCTTTACATGTTCTGTGTGCGTGTGTTTGTGAGTTATTACGGTCAGCTCCATGGTAGCTGGACCTTGGAAAGTTATCTCTTTTCCTCCCCCTCCTCCCTTCTCTCTGATGGCTGCAGCATCGGGGAGAAGTATGGGAGAGAGAAAGAGAGGAACTAATCTTATATTATTTAGTTTATGTGATTGCAAGGTGTAGTCTTGGATGGGAAATGCAGGGACATAGTGTCTGTGCAGTTTTAAAGGGGGCTTTAATCAGGGCCCATTGGGAAAACAACATGGATATGAAGTTTAAGGAAAGCATAAAAGTTTTGGAAATTGTTTGAAAGTTTTTGGTTAAACTCTCTCTCTCGCTTTACCTTCCAATCCTGGCCAGATTGTGAGGGTGGAGAGAGAGACGAGAGGAGATCTGGGGCAGGCTGATCAGCATTTTCACCTAAATCTCACCTAAAAGAAAAGTATTTTGTATAATGAGAAGTAACCAAAAGGTAGTTATTCTGTTCACATTTTAAGTGAAACGTGTCACTCCTAATTGCATGTTTAAAACAGATCAGGATTTGTTATATTATTTGGCACTAGGCAAATTAGAAATATGCATAAATCTTAAAGGGCCACCTCAGCAGAGATAAAGCTTTTGAAACTCTCCAGCAGAATGGAATAGACTTGGCGCCACTGGGCAGTTGTCCAGAAGTCTCCCTCCCTTCAGCTGAGGAATTCAAAAACCCTCTCATTCAAAGAAGTTCTTAAGGAGTGGACACAGAGATAAAATTTACTTGAGTAAAGGATGGAACCATTAAGATTTTTTGCCCTGCAGTCCCAACTCATCATTTAGCTAGGTCTACAGTGAATTGTAACTTTTATCATTCCAGATTAGATCAAGAGAAGAGAACTATTATTTTGAAGGTTTTCAACTAAATTTTTTGTAAAAGTTTAGTGACTATTAACAACAGGAGAAATTTTAAACGGTTTTAAATTTTCATTTTCAAGACAATGTATTGATAAATCAATATGTAATGGTCTATGAAGCAGAAAAGATCTTGCTCTTTTAATCTGAACTTGTAGTCATTCCTTGGCTTAAGCAAAAGTTAAATTTAGTGTTTGAACTTATTAACAACTTAATTTCTAAAAAGTTTTTTTTTTCAGAGTAAATGTAATCAGAGAAGGAGAAACTACCCTGTGAAACAATGATGTAAGGTGGTAAGGCTTAAGTTTGAAGTCACCTATCATAGATTCTACAAAGGTTACAACTTTAAATGACTTTCAAAAATTGATAGGAGAAATTCAGTGGTGTAGGCCACAGTGGAGAATTACAACTGATCAAATGAAACCATTATATGATTTATTGAAAGGTCCTTCTCAATTAAACTCACACAGAAAATGGACAGATGAAGCACTGGAATGTTTGAAATTAGTGCAGAAAAAGATTATGGAGTGTACTACTAGCAGGATATTAGAATCACAGGACTTGAAAGTAACAATTTTATTCACTGAAAAAATACCCACTGGAGTTTTACATCAAGAACAAGGGATTATTGAGTGGGTACATTTGGCTCAGATGAAGAACAGAGCTTGTGTGCTTTATGCTGTGCTGGTAGCCCAAGTTATACATAAGGCAGTGAAGAGAGTAAGGATGTTAATAGGACAGAAACCTCACACAATATATACTATGTATACAAGAGTTTGTGGAATGGCAGATATTGACCAAAAAGCATTAAACCAAACAATGGTCCAGCTTATGTCAGTAAAGCCATTGAACAGTTCATGGTGGAATTTTCCATTTTACATGTCACTGGAATCCCCCATAATCCCACTGGTCAAGCTATAGTGGAACGAGCAAATCGATCCCTGGACACTTACTTGCAAAAAGAAAAAGGAGGAGTTGGACCAGGAGTTGATAAATTCGCAATTGGCTGTTTATACTTTAAATTGATGATAAATTACAATTGGCTGTTTGGCTGTTTATATTCTAAATTATTTAAAATTCTATAATGATGGCTTATTGGCTGCTATGAAACTCTTACCATTTCCTAATAAGAAGTCTGCAAAGAATGAATCAGCAATAACAAGTGCCCTGAAAGCAGCCAGTAATGTGGCACGATGAGAATAAAAATTGATTTGGTCCTCATACAGTGTTAACGTGGGGAAAAGGGTATGTTTGTGTTTCAACAGATGATAATAAAGAAGTTTGGGTTCCAGTGAAAAGGATAACAATGAAAGAGGACAACCGCCAAGGTGAAGTGGTCACAGGGAGTGAGGAGGTGCTATCAGCGGCGGATGAAAAAACTTCTGGAGAAGCTTAATCAACTAGGTCACAATGACTCCTTTCATTTTTCTCGTACTTATCATGACACTCAAAGAACACTGCGTCCATCGACCCAGCACCGAAGGAACAACAGAGATGGGCGTTCCTCACGAATCCACCATGGTTAAGGGTGATGTCATGGAGTGAGACAATGCCTAAGTTTATCATCCAAGGCAATATTTCTCACATGTTTAAAGATGATGGACTAGACTATGATAATAATGGGACTCTCTTTCAGAGACACTAACTTTTCAGGACTGGTCACAGGTTTCCCACTTTGTCTATAGAAGAGTATTTCTGGGAATTGGAATGGGTTTGGTTCTAAATACACACAGGTGAATGGAACAGAGGGGTATCCCTGGTGTGCCACTATTGTGGACGGACAAGAGACATTGGATGAGAAAGATACATGACACGCTTGTAATCTATTCACCTGGAGGATAAATGGGACAATAGTAGTTTGGTCAGACAAGGACTTTGTAGGACTTGTTCGTGGGATGAAATTTAGGCCATTTTGTAACTTACAAAAGAAGAGAAATGTAACCCTTTGGCATCTGTATACGGGGTTTTTACCATTTGAGAACTGTCACACACATACTTGTCAGGAGAAAGAATTGATTATGGGAAACTACACAGAAATGTTATATTCATGTCACAATCTTACATACTTACTTGAGGAAAAATATGCACCAAACTTTCCTAGACAAATGTACATCAATTATAAAGGGTCTCCTGAGGTTGAAAGACCTGTTCAGGGACTAGACAAAGTTATTCTAGCTATGAGAGGACAAACAGTGCAGGGAATGCCTGCTGCAGCATCACCAAAGAAAGCTAACAACATTACTTTAATGGGTGAAGTATGTCTAGGGAACACACATATATTTCTATGGGACAGAAACTACAGATCTAAACTAGAGACATACTAGGGGGCAGATAATTAATGCTACAGGTGCTGTGCCCCTATACCTATCAGGATTCCCAAAATCACCCTTACCCGCATGTATACCTACCCCGAATATGTTTGATGTTGTCCAAGTTTGCTCTACAGGTTCCGGTGATAGGAGAGATGATAAACAACACCCAGCTGTATTTCATGGATGGCATCCCAGGACCCTACTTCACTGCACCTGTCCCTCATGCGGTATCCGGCAACCAGATCAATGCCACGGTGGTATTGCAGGCACACCTATGGAAAGCCGCAGCGGCATTCGGAAAGGCCATACACATGACGGACAATAGGGCGCCATTCACAGACAATGCCACACTGAACAAACAGTGGTTTAACCTTCTTACAGAACATGGGTACCACTGCAATGAATCTTCTAGCTCAGGACATTGCAACTCTTTTGAGGTAGTGACACAGACAACTACAGACACCAAATGTTTCTGATTTGTAGGAACGGGAGCATCACTGGCATCCATGATTTTAACATTATTTGTCATAATGGGTCCCTATCAAACACCCTTCAGAGTGAGGACTTAACAGGGAATGGCACCTTTGTAATATTGCTGAAAATACCCCTGGTAACCTTTTTGCCGGTAGGATCTTATAGACCCTTCACAGACTCGGACTATTTTGAAATGATCACTGCCCGAGTGGCACGAGTGAGACAGGGACTGGACATTTCTACACTGGATATTATTGGATTAGCCGTGAGTGTTTTACAACAAATAAAACTTGCGGCACTGCAGAATGAGGTTAAAGTTATGGCACATGATCTGGCCGACTTTATGGTCTATTCGTAAGCAGCATGGGTGGAGCAACAACAGATAAATAGACAGGTGGCACTTGAGCTAGCCGCGCTGACCTCTGCGGTAAAAGCATTGGCCACGATGGTACAGGTAGAATCAATGCTTCAAGGGCTATCGTGCGATACGCAGCTGTTACGACCTGCATGCATGACTGCCCTCATGCTTAACGCCAGCACAGAGCTTGAAGATGCTATTGCCAGGCTTAATGATTTCCAAAATTTAGATACTTATATATTAAAGTTAGATGAGATAATTAAAGGCATACAAAATGCCACAGACCATTATAAGAGGGATATGAAAAATCAGCATGGACTTTTCCCAGATTGGTTGAGAAATCTTAATGTTACAAATGGCTTCATACAATTTTTGTTACTGGATTGGGAATTGCCCTGTTATGTGTGATTTGTCTCTGCCTACCTTGCTTATTGTCATGTATTATCAAATTGTGGATGAGTACCCTGGAACAACTAAAGGCGGATATACTTCTGCATAAACAAAAAGGGGGAGTTGTCGGGGGTCGGTCCTGACTGCCTAGGCGGAGAGGGGCTTCCCCAGGAGTGGCCGCCAGCCAACCAGGGGAGGACACGACCCGGGATAAGGGATCGTGCCTCCCTAGGATTGGTCTGGAGGGGCTCGCTCCAATGGGATGTAGGCCTCGCCCTCGGGGTGGATCGGGATGGCTACCCGGAACTAGAACCCTACTTAAACCAATGCCCTGGGCTGTTCGGGGGATTCCTCTGCACTCAATAAAGTATATGCCTCCTGAAGTAGTGTCCAACTGAGTCCCTCCGCCGAGTCCCCCGGGGAGGGAAACTGGAGATACCCTCTATCCATGTATAATCTGTCTAACTACCCTAATGAGAAAAGATTTATGAGTTGCGGATATCATCTTCCCATGTAGTAATGTCAACTGTTTAAAATTATTGTCTGTTAATAATTTCCATTTACTGCTTACCATTTTATCCTTCTATACAGTCGTTTTATTTGAAAGTCAAAATTTTCTATTCACTTCTGGTCTTTTCATCAGGAATGCTTAAAAGTTCTTTATTTCATTGAATATCCATTTTTTCCCTGAAAAAATTTTACTTCTTTTTCTAGGGAGGTGATTCTTGGTTGCAATCTTAACTTCTTAGATTTCCATCATTATAATATTCTAAACCCTCTGAACTTTTAAAGCAGAAGCTGCTAAATCTTGTGTTACCCTGATTGTGGCTCCACAATACTTGAATTGTTTCTTCCTGGTTGTTTGCAATATTTTCTTCTTGACCAGAAACCCTAGAATTTGACTATTATTTTCCTTGCAATTTTCATTTTGGCAATTCTTTCAGGAGCTGATTGGTGGATCCTATCAATTTCTAGTTTACTCACTGATTCTAGAATATCATGGGAGTTTTAGTTTCTTAAATTAAAATACATAAGTTTTAAAGGAAAACAAATATACTGAAATGTTGTTTTGATATATATATATATAATATACTTTATAATTTATTTATTTATTCAACTTTTTACATATATTTTCACAAAATTTTGGGTTCCAAATTTTCTCCCCATTTATCCCCTCCCCCCACCCCAATATAGGAAGCATTCTAATTTTCCCTATCACCAACCTGCCCTCTCTTCTTTCAATCCTTCCCTTCTCTTGTCCCCATCTTCCCTTTTGTCCTGTAGGGCCAGATGACTTTCTACTCCCCATTAACTGTATTTCTTATTTCCTAGTAGCAAGAACAATACTCAACAGTTGTTCCTAAAACTTTGAGTTTCAATTTCTCCCCATCCCTCCCTCCCCACCCATTACCTTTGGGAAGGCAGGCAATTCAATATAGGCCCTATCTGTGTAGTTTTGCAAATGACTTCGATAACAGTCGTGTTTTGTAAGACTAACTGTATTTTCCTCCATCCTATTCGGACCCCCATTGTTTCTATTCTGTCTTTTGATCCTGTCCCTCCCCAAGAGTGTTGACTTCTAATTGCTCCCTTTTTCCAATGCCCTCCCTTCCTTCATCCCTCTCTCCCTGTTTTTCTCCTTCTTCCCCATTTTTCTGTACTGTAAGATAGGTTTTCATACCAAAATGAGTGTGCATTTTACTCCTTCCTTTAGTCCAATGTGATGAGGGCAAACTTCATGTGTTTTTTTTCTCAGCTCTCCTCTTTTTCCCTCCACTAAAAAGGCTCCTGCTTGCCTCTTGAATGAGATACAATTTACACCATTCCATTTCACCTTCTCTCCTCCCACTATATTTCTCTCTCACCATTTACCTTAATTTCTTTTAAGATATGGTCCGATCCTATTCAATTCACTCTGTGCTCTCTGTCTCTGTGTGTGCGTGCTTGTGTGTATGTGTGTGTGCATGCATGTACGTGTGTGTGTGCATGTGTGTGTGTGTACGTCTATGTGTGGTCCCACCAACTACCCAGATACTGAAACGTTTTAAGAGTTACAAATATTGTCTTTCCAAGTAGGAATGTAAACAGCTGACCATTGGTAAGTCCCTTATATGACTTCTCTTTGCTGTTTACTTTTTCATGCTTCTTCTCGTTCTTGTGTTTGAAAGTCAAATTTTCTTTTCAGCTCTGGTCTTTTCATCAAGAATGCTTGAAAGCCCTCGATTTCATTGAAAGACCATATTTTCCCCTGAACTATTATACTCAGTTTTTCTAGGTAGGTGATTCTTGGTTTGAGTCCTAGTTCCTTTGACTTCTGCAATATCCTATTCCACGATCTTCGATCCCTTAATGTAGAAGCTGCTAGATCTTGTATTATCCTGATTTTATTTCCACAATATTGGAATTGTTTCTTTCTAGCTGCTTGCAATATTTTCTCCTTGACCTGGGAATTCTGGAATTTGGCCACAATATTCCTAGGAGTTTTTCGTTTTGGATCTCTTTCAGGCAGTGATCGATGGACTCCTTCAATACTTATTTTGCCCTCTGGTTCCAAAATATCAGGGCACTTTTCCTTGATAATTTCATGAAAGATCATGTCTAGGCTCTTTTTTTGATCATGGCTTTCAGGTAGTCCCATCATTTTTAAATTGTCTCTCCTGGATCTATTTTCCAGGTCAGTTGTTTTTCCCATGAGATATTTCACATTCTCTTCCATTTTTTCATTCTTTTGGTTTTGTTTTATGATTTCTTGGTTTCTCAGAAAGTCATTAGACTCCATCTGTTCCATTCTAATATTGAGAGAACTATTTTCTTCAGTGAGCTTTTGAACCTCTTTTTCCATTTGGCTAATTTTGCTTTTGAAAGCATTCTTCTCCTCATTGGCCTTTTGAACCTCTTTTGCCAATTGAGTTACCCTATTTTTCAAGGTGTTATTTCTTCAGCATTTTTTTGGGTCTCCTTTAGCAACGTATTGACCCGTTTTCCATGCTTTTCTTGCATCTCTCTCATTTCTCTTCCCAGTTTTTCCTCCACCTGTCTAACTTGATTTTCAAAATCCTTTTTGAGCTCTTCCATGGCCTGAGCCCACCGGACATCCACTTCGGATGTCTGGGATTGGGAGGCCCCGACCTCCATGTCTTTCCCTGATGGCAAGCATTGTAATTTGTCATCCGAAATGAAAGGAGGAAGGAACATTTCTTCTCCAATAAGGTACATATTTTAAATTACAGAGTTCATAGATTAATAACCAAATTTCTGCATTAGTTGAAAATAAAGAAAGTAAAGTTTGAGGTAAAGAACTGGCATTTTAAAACTATATGCCCATTGTTTATAATGGAAGAAAGCATCAGTAGTGTTTTCTGTTTAGGTTAACATGTTCACGGTGAACAGGGAGAGGGAAATATTTGTTTAAATGAACAAAGCAGTAGCCTTTGAGTCTTTTTCTCCCAAATTTCTCCCAAATACTGCTCAAGGGAGCTTGCTCTCATCAATGATTAAGGAAAGACTAAAAGGAAATGTGAAAGCTACTTAAAGATTTCAGATAGCTACAAATCCCCAGAGTAGAAAAAGATTTAATATCATATAAGAGGATGGGTATAAAGAGAATGAAATATATGTTAAATAGTAGAAACAAAACTCCCCATGGAAGGATCTGGGAGACTGTGAAATGCTTTGTCAATGCCCTTTATTTCTTTTATAATATTACCAAAAGTATAAATCTGAATAGAAAAATCCTCTGCCAGGGTCCTATAATCAAAATTAAGTATTATTATAGCTGTCAAAAATTATTTGTGTAACTAGAAAACAAAATCATTTTTAATTTTCCATCTGCTTTTTAGCTTCAGGTAGACCCTGACCCTCTACAATGAATAATTTGTGTATAAAGGAGTGTTTATCAAAGTATCAAAGTGGTACAATCATTTCATCTCTGTACAACTGAAATGTCCTCTGGTACCATATCATGCCATATCGGAAGGAGCTAATAAACTTTTATACTTGACCATGGACATTCTGTAACATATGCTAGATTTGGTTCTCCAAGTCAGAAAGTTTTTTTTTTTTTCTAGTCTACATGATCTTATAGAAAACTACAGTAGCACTGGGAATTCAGAATGTTCCATACAATCAACTTCTTTTCTTATCAGTTAGGACATTTAGAGTCAGGGTGTTTTGTTTTTTTTAAGAGTTCAAATGTACCCAAATGAAACTTCCAAAAAAGAAAAATTGAAAGCATTAAGAGAGATATCAGCATATATGAATTGGTACACAAATTTAGTCTCAGAAAATGTATAATTACATATAGTATATCTAGCTAAGAATAGGGTAGTGGGAATTTAGTAGTGGTCCTGTATCCTGCCAATCAAAATATTGAGAGTTCATTTCGTGAATCAATGCATGTGAGAATATATATTCATTGTACTCATGTTGCCACAGGTGCAGTGTGACAACTCAAGTTCTTATCTTTTTCTGTAAGAATGCTCTGACAACAGCACAAAAATATATGATGAATAGAGAAAGCTCAGTGCCTAGCCACCACAGCAGCAACAGCAATAGTCATATGACCCATAAATTGGACTCAAAGGAGGGTCTTAATTCCAAAGTCTATTCTAGTGTGTAGAACAATAATTAGAAAAGAAATGCTAGATCAAAGAGGTGCCTAGAATTTTGCTGTACTTAACGAACACAGCCAATTGCACAATAAGGTGCAGTACAGCAGCAATCTTCTTTTCATCAGAACCAAACTCATATCAGGAAATTACTGATGTCAGACAAGAGTGGGAGTAGCAATTTGCTCTGGATCAGACCACTTTGGAATCCCTGAAAGCTTGCAGGACTCTAACTGTTTTCTGAGACCTTGAAATAGCACAATACTCAGTACTCCAAGAAAATAGTAAACAGATCAGATCAAATCTTCTCCCTAAAAGTGCTAAAATGTCTAGGTCCAACATTAAGCACAAAGTCAAAAAGTAAACTATAGTAATGAGCAAATATTGTGAGGATATTATCACTCCATTCTTATATGTCATAATTACAAAACACCTAAAAGTAAAGCTTCAGTGAAAAAAACAGGTTAGGAACACACAACTGAAATTCATAGAAGGGATAACATAAGAGTTTAAAAAGTGTTTATAATTTTAAATGTAGCACTCAAAATGAAAGTGGAAAAGTAATGAGATTCATGTAAGAAAGAATTAGAAAGAGATTAGCAGATTGCAAAACATGGTATAAAATATTACCCAATAACATTACAAATATTTAGTGGACTAAGTAGAAACCAATGATTCTATGAGGCAGCAAAACAAAACTGACAACAACCAGCAAAATAAAAGTCAACAGATTTTTAAAAGTAGAAGAAAATACAAAGAATCTTGAATTTTTGAATATCTGACTAAAATATGAAATGCTAGACATCATCATATTTCAAGAAATCTTAAAAGAAAAACAACCTAGATCTCTTAGTGCAAAACAGCAAAGTAGAAAACACAAAAGTACATTGTTTACCTTCTGAAAAACCCTAAAATGAAAATTCCCAGAAATAAAAGACAAAATTCAGAGCTACCAACTTAAAGAAATCACTGCAAGCAGCAAGAAATAAATAATTCAAGCACTTAGAAGTAATAGGGAGGCAGAATCAGAACCAATTCAGCATTCCTCACTGTAAAGGAAGAGAATACTTGGAATATGATATACAGGAAACAAAGGCAAAAATAGCATACTCACAAAACTGAATATAGGTGCTAATAGGAGAAAATGAACCTAAAGTTAAATAAAGACTTTCAAACATTCCTAATGAATGTTTCAGAATTCAGGAGAAACTTTGAAGCTTAAACAGGAGAAAAAGAAATGTAAACAAGCATGACAAATGATAATGAAGTTAAGGAAAAAAACATATATCTAAATATAGGGAGTTGAAACATGTGCCCCTCTGATCCTTATGACCATCAGAGTTGAGAGTTCAATTTGACAAGATCTAGGAGGAGTTTTGTCACTTTGATGATGTTAGGAAAAGAGTAGGGAGAGGATTCTGGGAAGGTGGCAGAGTAGGTCAGAAAATTTAGAGCTCTGCAGATTTCCCTCACAAATAAGACAAAATAGCACCTCAAGGCAAACATAGAGTTAAAAAGAAATAAAAGTTGAGGTAGAACAATGATCTTCCTGTGATAACTGCAGAAGACCTGAAGAAAAATTCCCAAACTGTGATTTGGTCCCTGTGCAGAGTAAACACCTCCAGGCTAGTTCCACTGAAACTACTAGTGCTAGCCTTGGGACTAGTTGGATTGGGAGGTGACCTCACCTGCAGCCACAAGAACTTTCACCTCCTAGACAGTGTGTGGAGTGGTGTTTGAGTTGGGGGAAGATTGAGGAAATCTCTCTTGATAAGCAATATTAGGCCCACCTGTGTTTCCAAGATGCGACCCTGGGCAATAAGAAACCAGAATGATGAGTATAGTAACAGTGGAGTGGAGACATCTGTGACAGTGGGCACTCACAGAAGGGCACGATTCTTGGTTTCAGTTCCAAACCGGAGGGAAGAATTAAAAGAGAATTTGAGGCCACAGGCAACATCTCGCATGTCTCAGGACTAGAAGAGGTTACAAAAATAAGTTGCTACATTTTTTTAAGGAGAAGGGAAAGTAAGAAGAATCCAAACACAGAATGTTACTATGTCTTCAAAAGAGGATACTAAAGCAAAAAACAAAACAGAAAAACCTCTCCAAAACCAAAGAATGTTATCAGATGGTCACCTATCCAAAAAGAATTCATAGAACTTTGTAAAAAGATTTTAAAAATAAAATGAAAGAGATTGAAGATTTTTTTTTAAATTAGAACAATCTAAAAAAATAAAAAACACCAAGGAGGTTATGAAAAGAAAGTCAACGAACTGTAAAAGGAGATTCAGAATCTTAAGGAAGAACATGACTTCTTGAAAATTAAAATTGGGTAAGGGAAAGTCAGTAAAGTTATAAAAGATTAAGAAATAATAAAACAAAATATGAAGAGTGAACAAAATAGCACATAATGTAAAACATTTTAAAGGAAAGGCAATGGATCTGGAGAATACATCAAGAAGAAAAATATAAGAATAACTGGAATACCTGAAAGCTATTATAAAAAAGAATCTTGATTCATTAATATAAAAAAAATAAGTAAAGAACATTTTCTTGAAACATTAGTGCAAGAGGGTAAAGCATAAATAGAAAAAAAAAAACCCACCAATCAACACCTGAAAGAGATTGTATGAGGAAGAACTATATGGGGACATAATAGTAAAATTCTGAAATCCTTAGGTCAAGGATGAAATATTTTGAGCAAAAATAAAAAGACAATTTAAACATTATGTTGCCACAATTATTATAACACACAACCTACTAGTGGCTACACTAAAAGACTAAAAGTCTTGGAATACTATATATCAAAGAGCAAAAGAAGTGAAATTGCGACCGAAATAATCACACCCTGCAGAGTTAAGCATAATCTTGAAGAAAATAAAGATGGATAATCAATAAATTGTCAGATTTTCAGCTTTTAAAAAAATATGAACTTAATAGAAGACTTGATATATAAATTCAAAGAGAAAATATTAGGTGCATATAAAGACTAATTACAAGGGACTCAATAGGGGCACTCTACTTAACTTTTATATAAAGAAATGTAAAACATGTCTCAGATTCTCATTAGTAATTGGGCAATTTGTTAGGAAGATTGGGGCAGACTAGGTTATGGTATGATTTTGAAAAGTAAAATAATTTATAGACAGGTAAAAAGAGTAAATATTTTATATAATGAGATCTGAGAGTTAGAACTGACTCAGAGAAATTAGATGGAGAGAGGTGGCTGATAGTTTATGAATCCTGCTTTCGTTAGAAATGGGTTTGAGGGTAGAAATCTACTAAATTCTGAAAGAAATAAAAGGCTAATAAAAGGATAGTTACTGGGGAGAGGATAAGGGAAGGATTTCTAGAAGGAGAATTAGAGATTAGAATAATTGGAGATAATAGCATGGTGTTTAAATCAAGAGGAATGGAAGAATAAGGGAGGGATAGGGAGAGGTGGCATAGATTAAGCAATAGGAGGGCTCGGCACTGGGTAGAAGTAAAGTAGAGGAGTCAGGAGACATAGGAAATAAGAGATACAAAAACATAAAATAAAGATCAGGAGTAGAATTTATTAGAAGAATAAAAGCAGGGATAATAATCATGATCCTAATCATATCAAGCTAAAGCTAAAATAGATTTTATCATAAGATAAAAACAGGGAAACTATAGTATATGTCAGCCATATTAATCAATACTCTTAGACTAAAATAACAAGATAGTATAAGGATAGAATATTGTTGTGTTGTAGGATGAGTTGGATTTTAAAAAATATGGAAAGACAGACTTTTGAAGGACTAAGTTATCTAAGCTCAGAGAAACAGAGGAGAAATAAGTATAATACAATCTTGCATAGATTCATATGAATATATATGTCCATATATGTTTGATTTTGATATCTAAGTATATGTATGTACATATACGTGAGAGTGTGCATTTGAATGCTCATATCTTTCTGTGCTTATGTGTATATATGCATGTATGATGATATGCATATATTTGTGTATATGTATGTGCATAAAGACACGTATGTATATATGTGTATATATATGTATACATATTCATTTAATTGTACAATCATGTTATTCTAAGGAAGGAAGGGGGAATAAATAAAGTAAAACATGCACAGCAGAGAAGTAAAGAGAAATTACAAGGAAAGAAAGAAAAGATGGAAAGTTTTGAACACAACACAAAGTATTATATGTATTGTTTTGAAAAGAAATGTGTTGCTGTGTATTTTGAATCCACTGTTAAGTTCTGCTGTTCACATGGCAATGCTATCTTTTCTTATGTAAGATGGTACTAAGTTCTATATTCAATTTTTAATATCTAAGTTTATCATATATTTCTTTTTCTTTTCTTATGTATTTAAGCTTCAAGTAAATTAATTAGCAAAGAAAAGAATACACAGGGATTTGGGGAAGGAATGTATTTGCAGAAGGAAAGAAGGAAAATGAAAGATAGAGAAAACTACCTCACATGATAAATGTACACACATAGCCAACTATATAAGCAAAGAAGAAGTGATGGTAAGAGGCAATGTTTACATGTGAATATCACTTTCATCTGACATGGTGAAAAGAAAGAAGATTGTAGGTGCATATCTGAGCATAGAAAGATATTTCACTCAATATAGAAATAGAAGGAAAAAGAAGAAGGAAGGAGGATGAATCCAAGTAAAAGTAGACTAAGGAAGGGAACAACCCTAAACAGACATGCATACACATGAAGATAAATTAACTGATGTGATGATAAAAAAAAAGACCTAATTAAAAGGTGTGAAGGAATTATTGGAGAAGAGCAGACGAGGCAGAAAAAGGGTGAATTTCATCACATGAAGAGGGACAAAAACATATTAGAGTAGAGGGAAAGAAGGGGGAGATGAGCATTGTTTCAGCTTTACTCCCAATGGATTTGGTTCAAGGAGGGAATAATATAGTTAAGTATAGAAATCTAACTTTACAGACAGTCGGAGGGGAAATGGGAAAGAAGAGGGGGTGGGATTGATAGAAGGCGGGGAAGATTTAGGGAGGTGGTGGTCAAAAGTAAAATTCTTTTGGGGAGGGGAAGGTATAAGGGAGAAATTAAAACATAAAGAGGGGAGAGGATAGGATGGAGAGAAAGACATAGAGAGTAATTATAACTGTGAATGTAAATGGGATGAACTCTCCCATAAAATGGAGGTGGAAGCAGAATGGTTGAAAAATCATAACCCTACAATATGTTGTTCACAAAAAAAAAAAAAAAACCCAAACATTTAAAACAGGGGGATGCACACAGGGTAAAGATAAAAGCAGAATATATTATACTTTATCTGAAGTTAAACAAGCAGGGGTAGCAATCCTATTCTCCAACAAAGCGAAAGCAAAAATAGATCTAATCAAGAGAGATAAAGAAAGAGGTTATATCATGCTAAGAGGCACTATAGACAATGATGTAATATCATTATTAAACGTATATGGAACATCCAAATTCTTGGAGAAGTTGAGGGATTTACAGGGAGAAACAGACAGCAAAATGAAACTAGAGGAAGACCTCAAACTCTCCTTCCCTGAACTTAAAAAATCTAACCTAAAAACAATAAGAAAGAAGTGAAAGAGGTGAATAGAATTCTGGAAAACAGAGGTATGATAGACCTCTGGAGAAAATTGAAAGGGAAATAAAAGAATATAACTTTTTCCTGTGGTACATGAAATACACACACACACACACACTCACACACACATACACCTACACATATACACACAAAATAATGACCATAAATATTTAAAGCCCATAAAATATTATAATGAAGTGTAGAAATAGTCAATGCATCCTTTTCATATCAGGTTGCAATAAAAATATGTAATAAAGGGTCATTAAAAGAGACTAAAAGTTAATTGGAAACTAAATAATCTAATCTTGAAGAATGAGTGGGTAAACAACAAATCATAGAAACAATCAATAACTGCATTCAAGAGAATAACAATAATGAGACAACCTACCAAAGTTTATGAGATTCAGTGAAAGCAGTTTTATGTGAAGTTTAATATCTCTGAATTACTTACATAAGTAAGTATGCTTACTTATACTTACTAAGTTTGCTTACATAAATAAAATAGAGAAAGAAGAGATCAATAAATTGGGCATGTAACTAAACAAACTAGAAAAACAAGAACAAATTTTAAAACCCCAGTGAAATACAAAATGGGAAATACTGAAAGAGATTAATAAAATTGAAATAAAGAAAACTGTTGAACAAATATATAAAATTCTCTGTGTGAGGTATGGGGGAGGGATGATCTGGCTGATGGAGGTCTCCTCCTCCTTTTGGGCTGCACTAACACCATCTGTGCTACTGTCTGCCCAATTCCCCTGGCTGTGCTAAGGCATGTCTGGGGTCCTGGTGTTGGTGTTTACCAATCCACCTCCTCTTGGGATCAGGATCTCCCACTGGTCCTCTCAGGTAGCTCTTGCTGGGACACTTCTAGTCCTGCACTGGTCCCCTTCAGCCACAGTAGGAGAGACCCTTCTCCATGGTCTCCTTTACCTTCCAAGTTAAAACTCGGTTCACCCCTCCTACTTGTTCCACAATTCCAGGATTTTTTCTGGGGCAGTATTCTCTGGGTTGTTCAAGGCTAATTAAGGAGGGTGAGAGCAGTTACTGTTTACTCCACCATCTTGGCTCCCAAAATATTACATTTAAGTAGGTGACTTTCAAATATTTAGTCTGTGGGGTGATAAGTCCAGAAGTAGCTGCTGTAGATTCTATGGTCCCTGAACGTCTCTCTCACCCAGTCCTGCTGGACACTTGTTCTGTGCTGAGCAGTTTGAGAATGCTAACTGCCGCTGGAGATTCAGCCCACCTGGGGTCATTCCTGCTCCATTATAACTCTGTCTGGGGTGGTGCCTCCTGCACACTCTGCACTCACCCAGCCTAGTGTAACAGATCCTTCCTTTTGATCTTTTAGAATGTCTTGGGCAGGATACCTACCACACTCTTTCTTCCAATGGATTCTGCCATTCTAGAATTCCTCCAGATTCACTTCTTAGAGGTATCTGAAGAGGTATCATGTGTATGAGCACTGCTCGTTAAGACTGTTAATTTCTCTAAGAGAATCATATATAGAGTGATTGAGGTTTAGTTTAAAGAATTTTTTTTAAATTCTTATACTACTACCATGATACCTTGCTCATCTTGATATAACAAAATTTTTTGTATGAAAGGTGGGACCAATAAAATATTTGATTTCTATGAAATTTAATTTTTTTGTAGTGTAACTCCAATATTTTACAGAGTAAAATATTGTAGGTAAGATATTTGAAGTGGTTTGATTAAGATTAAATAACTGCCAAGTGACAGAATTACTACCAAAGAACTAGCTTTTTAAGGCCTAATCCACTGCTCTGACTTTGGTTTTCCATATATCTTAATCTCACAAAGATATCCATTCAACACTTATTTTTTCTTTCTCTCCAAAAGCTTATCATTTCTTATATTCACCCAAGAAAGATGTGTATTAAAAAAAGGAATTTAATGAAGATATGTCAGGAACTATTTTATTTTAGAATGTCTTCGATTTGCCAGAGAAGAATTAGCTTGCTTCCTATGACAAGCTGAAGGTTAACTCTGATGAACTCACAAGTAATTTTGAAGTTATCTTGTCATAATATTGCATTAATTTTGAATCATAATGTGAGTTGGATGCTTCAAGATGCTGGGAAAACTTAACACTATGGTTATCCTGATATTCTATTTATGAGTTAAAATAGTACTTGACCTGGACACTATGGTGATATATGACAGAATTCTAAGAAGTTAGTTGTTTCAGTGGATAGAGCACTGTGCCTAGAATCAGAAAAGCTGAGTTCAAATTTGGCTTCAGATATTTATTGGCTCACTTACTAACTATGCAACCCTGTGCAAGCCATCTAACCTCAGTTTGCCTTAATGTACTGGAGAAGGAAATGTCAAACCCCTCCAATAACTTTGTCAAGAAATCCCCACAGACATATGGTCCTCAGAATCATGAAGAATCTTATATGAACAAAGAACTGAACAATAACTGTGGTTCATTTAAGAATGGAGCCTAGCTTGGAACATTTCTCTATTTCTGAATTAGCTGGATGGACTTCAAACTTTGTTTAAATTTCCACCATGTCCTAGGAAGCTCATTATTCAGAAAACTTTGCCATCCTCCAATACTGCATCATCTTTGGTGTTCCTCCTCATTAATACCCTCTGAATTTCTAACTGGAGAGTAAGCCATGAACTCCAAAACCTATGTTTAAGAAGGGAGTTCAACTCCAAATACTTCATTTCTCACATAGCTGTACTACTTTGGAACTCAAGTAAAAAATTTCATTCCCTCTTCATCTTCTTTTTCTGTATTGTCTTCCCCTAAAAGATTGTGAAATCCTTGAAAGCAGGGAGTACATTTTTTTCGGTATACTCAGCTCTTAACTCAGTTGTTCACATATTCTAGGTGAATAAAATACATATTGATTGATATCAAATATGATTTTAATGACTAAGCAACTGGACATAAATATTTTGGAATCATTACATTTTTCTTTAGATAAATACAAGTTTTAGACAAATATTCCAACAAATGTTTGGTGGGGTTGAGAGTTTGAAAATTAGTTTTGTAAATGTAAATTTATTAATAATTCATTAATTATAGCAACAGTATACTATGCTTACTTGTAAAGACATATACACACATATATGTATATACTTTCAATAGCAGTATATATAATATGTAAAAACACACATTTTTATACTATCTTTTGACATTTTTAATTCATTCTTGAGAATTTCTGTTATTCCTGAAGATAAAAAATGCTTGGTAGCTATTAGTTTGCATGACTTTGGTATGGTTCATAGGAGTCTTGACTCAAGCTATTTTTCTGGAGATTTCATTAATCAGGAAACTTTAAATTCTTTATGAGAGTAAATTGCCATCAACTATGAAGTATAAGGATGGAATATGTCCATTTAGAATTCTAGTTTGTATAGTGATTTTTTTCTTTCATAATATTTAATGTAGACAAAAATGTTGGAAATTCATTTAAATAACAACCTGCCATATTAAGAAGAAATAGTTTCTGAACCAAGTGCTAATGTAGTTCAAACAGTAACCTGTTAGAGATAAACTTAACACACAAAAAGGTATCAAGGAAAATTTATAAAGATAGAATTCAGAGGAATTGCGTGCTTCGGTCAAAGCTGACTCCTACCGTCTTGAGTATGAGGGAGTGTCTTCTATCTTCATTAGGAACCAGTGGCTTTCCTATATGGCTACAGGAAGACTGCAACTTGTTTAGACCAATGGAAGCTTCTTATACTGTTCTGAATTTTGGATTTAGTGCCCCACCATCCCCTGGCTACATGACTTCATGTTCTCCTCTCTTATAGGCTTTCCCTCCAACAGTTTGTCAAACCTGCCCACAGGTCTACCTGACCATGCCAGGTCACAACTCTGTGGAAATAGAACTTCTTCCTTGTTTCCCACAGACTTAGCAAGAATCTTCTTGAAATCCCTTGCAAATTACTATGTTGTTAAGTTTTGTTATTTTTTTTTTGTTTTTATTTTTTTTACTCAAAGAAAAACCGTGATTTCAGGAGGGTGATGTCTTCACTTGTGCTTGAATTGTATTTAAGTGAGCCAGACCTGAACAGACATTGACCTCAATCTTTCTTCTAGAGTCTTCAAAGTCCAATGGCAAGACAAAAGTCAGGACAACTGATGATTGACTAATATGGCTTTTCTAAATAAAGGTGTTTCTTATGTCTCAGTTTTCTTTCTTTTTTCTCCTAGGGCAATGACTAGTTGAGAATAAAACAATAAATGCACTAATTTATCATTGCAAATATAGCAATTTGGAAAAGGAAAATCCTCTGATTTTCTGGTAAGAACAGAAAAAAGAATTGATATTTACCGTTATTCTAAGGCATCAAAATCTAAACATTGACTCACAGAGGCTTAGGATGGGGGCTATCATTGGCCATTCAGTGAAACTAAGAGTGATTTGGGTTGTAAAGTGTATACAACTAGCTGTATTTGAAATACGATAGGCTTTTCAAAGGCTCTTTCTCAGAGCTTTGTTTCAACAAAACAAAAGAGAATAAAATAAAAAGTGAATTGTCTCAGATTTTTGGAAAAAAATAATAAAAACAAGTAAATTCAAGAAACCAACATAAAATTGCTTAAAAGTCTAGCCCCAAATTCCAAAATACAGGCGACTAAAATTATATTGCTTTAGACAGAACACCAACACGTAAGGATATGTCATCTGAAGTAGAAAGAGGGATCACATGTTGTGAGGGGAGGAGGAAGTACAGGAGATAAAAGAAAAAGAATAGTGGAAGGAGGAGGGAGATGAGGAGGAGAAGAAATAAAATCATTCCCCAAGTTATGCTTTAATAGGCATACTGGTTTCTCAGAAAGCAGCTAATATTACTCTCAAGCTTCTATAGATAACTCTCAGGGGCTTCTCAGAGTCCTAAAGATAGCTCGTAGAGTTTTTCCTATTGTAAGTCCTGAGTGCAAAATGCAGTAGCCTCCACTGACAGTCATCCAGTAGTCTCACTTTTTTTTTTTTTTTTACCAAAGTATTAGCTCAGATAATGTGTCAAAGACAGTAAACACAAAACATTTGCCTTAAAATCTGGTCCACATTTTGCCACAAAATCACACAGCATTCATGGGCGGGGAGGGTTGGAAAGGGAGAGTAATCTTAAACTTGGAACATAGCAGTAGTGAAAAGCAGGTGTAGGAAATATGTGTAACAAAGATTTAACTTCCAATACCTACTCTTGAAATCCTTCTCTGTATGTGGAGACTTTATGCAGAAGCCTTTGTTGTTGTTGTTCATCCTTTATTCTTGAAGAGAACCAAGGCTATGATGAGAATGATGTACTGAGTGGAACATGAATTGAATTTGAAGTTACTACAAGCTCTGGCAATTTGCTTGACTTTTAGCTTTTCAGTAAGCATGTTCTGCAACATGGCAAAGCTACTACATTTGTAATTGGATGACTGGGTTTAAATTTTATCTCTCTCCTTGATTAGTTATAACTTAGGTAAGTTATTTAACCTACTCTGATTGCAAGTTTCTAAATCTGTAAAATAGTCAAGTTGAATTTGATTATTCTTAAGATTTCTTTCTTAGGTATATCTATATGGATTTTTCTGTAACATTTGATGTAATTGATGACACCCTCTCCTTGTGTTTTAACAGATACATTGGGGTGTATTTGACACGGTAAATCACAACAAACATTTTGGGTAAATTATTAGAGAAATATCTTTACCATAAATACTTCTGATAAAATGTGTCTCAAATGTGAAAATAGATCTGCAATCTGAGATAAAGTCTAACACCTATTTAATTTTTAAAAATGATTAAACATAAAATTCACTGTTGTAATGATTACAGAGAAACAACTTGTCTAATGGTGTACATGTGAACTGGCACAATCTTTTCAGCAGTAAATGAGATATTGAACTGTCAGAGTTGGAAAACTATATTCATATGGCTTCATTGATTGATTCCACAACTAGGACAATAACTTAAGTATGTATGAGTTAGAGAAAGAAAGATTTGTCTTTAAAAAGTATTGCTGGTTGAATTTATAATAATAGCTGTCTATGAAGAATGGAAACAACTTAATTATATGACAAATTACTGAACAAATTAAGGCATTGACAAATAGGAAAATTGCAAATAATCATAGAATTACTACTAGGTCAATGACATGATTCAGTGTAAAGAAAACAGAATTAAAGCATCATACAGCTTACAGTAACTGCGCAAAACATAATTTATCTATCTGTCTGTCTAATATATGTGTGTGTGTATGTGTGTGTAAAAGTTCACCAAAAGGAAAGAAACCAATAAGAGTAGAATAGAACACTATAAAATGAGAAACATTGAAAGTAATAAGTAAAAAAGTTTATGTTGTGCAGTCTTTAAAAAATAAAGTATCAAATGTTTGTTTGAATTTGTTATTAACACAATTAAAATATTCCCCTATAATATTGAATTGAATATGCATAACACAGAGTTTTGAATCCTTACACTAGAGAGACCCTTTCTTGTTTATAAAGATTATATTAATCACTCCTTTTTAGGTGGTTTGGTTGGGATTGGAATGGCTATTCAAACTGTATTTTCTTTAATTATCTATATTACTACTTAACAAAATGTCTCTTCATCCTATGTCTCTAATATTATCTTTTTAATTTAATTCAATAATAATTAATAATTTAATAATAATAATAATTTAAAAGGGAAGTTTTATATTAATTGCTTATCAGAAACTTAACATTTTAGAAACCTCATTGAGGTTATGTACTACAAAGCAAATAGGCTGCTAGTGTTTTCCACAAAACAAGACTTACAGTTAAGATTTGATAGTCAAACTCAAATCAAAATTTTATTTTAAATATGCCCAATTACTTTCCAAACATTTTGAAACAAATAATTTTGTCACTTGATTTCTTATTAGGTAGTATTTCTTGAGATATTGTTAATTAAAGATTTCTAATGGTTTTAGTTTTTTTTTTTTCAACATTTATCTATTCAGGATGTCCAGAGGTGTAATTAGACATTTCACTAGTGAATGTAAGTGATATCAAGTCGTTTCTGATAGTACTAGAAACATATGAGAACAAATGTGAAAAGAGAATCATCCAAAGACAGTGTCACTTTAAGAATCTGAGACTCCTTTTGGCAGAGATAAGTAATGGTTGTGGTGGACTCAATTAGAAGTGTATAGATTCCCCAAGCTCTGTGAAGACCTGCACCTGTGGGTAATTCAATAAAAATGATTCTTAGTGTATTTGTGAGGTATTTCTTTGATGTGAAGTTTACCAATATGTGTGGCTCATTATATTTACACTTTAAGCTTGAACCCATTCTACCCAAAGACCTTATGTGTACACAGAGGAAGTTTACCTTTGATTTGAGAGTGGGAGACTATATTTTATAACTGCTATTTTCACTATTATAATCATAACAACTATCCTTTAATAAAAATAAACAGATGGATAAATGACTTGAGTTCTTGAGTAGAAGTATTAGAAATCTAGATGTTCAGGAGTATGCCTAGGACTCTGAATAGAGTAGGCGCTATCTAATATCTTTGTCTGAACATGCAGATCAGAATGGGATTTAAGGAATGATCCCTGGAGGTAGAAGTCACTTCCATAATATGACCTATTCATATTCTTTACATATATAAAACAGAACTGAATATAGGGAAAATGCTTAAATACTTGATGTCAATGCAGGACATCGTTCTTCACTGAATATCACAAACAGAATAATAACAAGACTATTTAATATAAAATTTGATTATCTATAAGGAGACATTTTAAACTCACAATAACACTTTTTAACCTTAAACCCACTGTCAACTCTACTAAATAAGACTGAACATGGCTTTGAAGTTAGAGAGACAACTATGTGAAAGCATTTTATTGATCAATTGATGCACAGAGATCATAACAAGTTATATGGCTTTGCTGAAGAAAAAGCATAATAAATAGTTTACTCTCATGGAATCTTTTCCCAAAGATATAGAAAAATGATTTTAGTTGAATGGGTAAAAATATTAATTCATATAAAGGAGAACTAAAGCCTGAAGATTTTGAGCTTGAACATACAGGTCAAATTGAACCAATGAGCAAGTCAATGCTTATAAATACTTTTCTGCCATGAAAGCAGGGCAGATGAGGTAAATGTAAAGACATCAATGAGAAAATGTTGACTGTATATTGAGACTTATGAGCATCCTGACATAAAGGCTAAATTGGAAGATCATATTTAAGTATATTGACACCTATGTAATTTCAGTCAATGTGCACATTTTGAACAGTATGATGGACCATAAAATAATTAGATATTACACAAGAATTACACAAAGCAGATAGTTTAGAAATTGTTCAATTCACTGCAACATATTCCTCATCATCCTAAGGCAGCCATATAAATATAAATATTTATTCATCCAAAAGTAGGAAGATGATTGCTAAAGATATTAAAATTAGAAAGAATTTTTTTTTGAATAAGTGCACATCACATCATTGAGCAATAGTAACTTCTGATAACAGCTATAACATATTGATATTCTAAAATGTAATAAATACCATCACTCCTTTAAATGGAACCAATTAAATGTGTAAGATCCAAAAGAACTAAAAGGACCTAGATGGAAGACATTGGGGGAACTTACATAATGAAATGTTGCTGAACATTGACTGAACTACAGAGTAAATCATGTCCATTTACAGTAAGAAGTCTTTATAATGACAATTAAGTACCAGATCATCACCACCAGAAATTTCAAAAAAAAAAAAAAAAAATAAAGGTTATCCTCAAGAAACCCAGACTGACTGTGAAGATTATCCATGTAAATTGAAGTTAATGTTACATTCAGTATTTCAGTCTTTGAAGTTTTAGCATTCACCACATAGCTAACAATATAATATGTTGACTAGAAATACAACTCAGAAGTTCACTATCTTTCATGAAATGGCAGGACACAATTTTCCCATACTACAAATGTATACCATAAAAAATCTTTAAGAATTCAAATAATAAATCGTGCAGGAACCAGAGAATTATAAAACAAGCTATTGCTCACAAGAATCCGGAGCCAATATTAATATGTGAAAATCAGAAACAATATGTTAGTAGACTTCATCCACAAAATTCAAATACTCTTTCAATAATAAAAGGAGAATGATTCATCTCAGGATTACTTCTATTTGAATCTTCCCCCAAATTGCCCAGATTATAAATAAAAAGAATTAAAGTATATGTGTTGAACACTGCTCAAGACCCAATGACATTCTGCTAAGCTATGCTACAGATAAAATTGAAGCAATATTAAGAGAAACAAGGAGGAGGAAAGCAGACAGGGACTGATGTGGAATCAACTTACTCTAATGAACAAACTCTTATTGAAAAGATGAGGTAAAGGCAGATAAACTAGAGGCTTTCCCAGTTAGATCAGGTATGAAACAAGGATGGCCACTAATGCCAATACTACTAAATATTTTATTGAAAATCCTAGCAACAGCAAAAACATAAGAAAAGTAAATTGAAGGAATCAAAATAGGGAATAAGGTAAAAAAAAATTATCTCTTTTTTGCAGATATGATGATATTCCTGGAAAATCTCAAAGACTGAACTAAAAAGTTAGTTGAAACAGTTAATCATTTTAGCAAAGTGTCAGGACATAAATTAAATCCACATAAATCAACAGCATTCCTATTTATGACCAAAAAAACTATGAAAGAAGAGATAGTAAAAAAAATCCTCATTTAAAATAGTTCTATAGTATAAAATATCCAAAAGTACATTTGCCAAAATGAACTCAGAATAATAAAACAAAGTTTTTATAGAAATAAAATTAGATTTCAATAATTTAAAAGATATTAACTTTTCATTACTAAACAGAGCTGATATGAAAAGAAATGGCAATTTTTACCCAAACTAATTTATATATTCAATGTCATCATTATATAAAATAATAACAACAAAATTAATTTAGGACAAGACTAAAAAGTGAAGAATATCAAAGGAAATAATGAAAACAATGTAAAAGAAGGAGGTTGAGTTGGACTAGACCTTAACTATATCATAAGGCAATAATTATCAAATCTATCTGGTAAGTCAATGGAATAGAGTATACATGCAATTTACATCATCAAGTAAGCATAACAACCTTGTATTTGACGACTGTAAAGACAAGATTTTGGGATGAGTTCATTATGTGTTAAAAAAAAAAAACATATAATACTTGGAAAACCAGAAAACAAGATAAGGTCAAAAGGATACATGGCTTAGATATAAAGATATATGATACAAGAAAATTAGAAAACGGAATATATTACCTGTCAGACTTATGGATAGGTGCACAAGTTATGAACAAACAAGAACTAGAGAGCAAAGTTAGGTATAGACAGGGTAATTATGAGTACATTAAATTAGAAGACTTTGTACAAATAAAACAAATATAGCCGTGATCAAAAGAAAAGAAGATAATTGGAGGAAAATATAGACAGTTAATCAGATAAAGGTATCATATCTAAAATACATAAAGAAGTTTGTCAACTGCATATCAATGCAGCTTTTTCCCAATTGCAGTTTTCCACATAAGAAAATATAACAATTTGTTGTCATAGAAAAGTGCTCTAAAACATTTTTGATTGGAGAAATTCAGATGAAAAGAACCTTGAAATAAGATTTTACATTCACCAGATTGACTAAGGTGATACAAGGAGAAAACGAATAAGTGGTGAAGAGGTTGTGGAAAAATTGAGACACCTCTTCATTGTTGGTGGAAATGTGAACTGACTCAACCATTTTGGAGAGTAATCTGGAATTATAAGTCAAGTTATTAAAGTAACTATACTCCTTGACTAAGCAATGCCACTACATGGTTTATTTCCAAAGATGATTATGGAAAAAAGAAAAGAAGCTCTGTATTCAAAAATGTTTACGGCAGTTTTCTTTGTGATGGCAAAGAACTGGAAATTTAAGGAGTGCCCATCAATTGGGTAATGCCTGATCAAGTTGTGGCACATGATTTTGATGGAATACTACTCTGCTATAAGAAATAATGAGTTCATTGATTTTAGAGAAACATGGAAAGACATACAAAATAATAAAGAGTGAAATGAGCAGAGACAAGAGAACATTGTATACACTAAGAGCAATATTGTTTAAAGAATAACTCAGTGAACATTATTTTGCCTATTATAAATAATAAAATTAACTATAAAGGATGTATAAAGATACTATTTGCATTCAGAGAAAGAAAGGAAAAATAGAAGTATTTATAGAATAATTCTACATATATGTACATACATAATACAACATGTACTTCTGTGTATATACATTCATATATATATATGTATGTATTATACAGACATATGTATTTGTGGGTAATACTAGCCATCTCTAGGATGCAGGTGGAAGTAGGAAAGAAAAAAGTCGAAAAAAAGGATTTGACATCATAATCCTGTTGTATATTTGAAAGGAATATCAAATTGTGCATAACAGATTTGCACTTTCATGTACAATCATTTTTATTGAAATAGCTTATGAAAATGCATGTTTTATTCCATAAATTGAAAGTAAGAAAGTCTTCAATAAATATATATTTTTCTCTTCAAAAAATATATAGGTTTCTTGGGTAGGTAAGTCTTGATTCTAATCCTCCCTCTTTCCCATTTTGGAATATTATAATACAAACCCACCATTCCTTTCATGTAGTATTTCCTAAATCTTGTGTCATGACTGTAATTTGAATTGATATTTGAATTTTTTTGGCTGCTTGAAGTATTTTACTTTGACTTGTAGCTCTTAAATTTGATATAAAATCCATGGTAGTTTTCATTTTGAGATGTTTACAATATGGTGAACAGTGGATTATTTATATTTCAATTTTATCTTCTGATTCTAGCAGATCAGGGCAAGGTTCCCTTATAATTTTTTAAAAAATATTTTATTAATTTAAAACTTAAATGCTAAATGAGAAAAAGAAAACATAACATTTCCATATACAGGGCAGAACAATGAGGGTTAAATATAAAACAATAGGGGACAGAGCCAAGATGGTGGAGTGAAAGTAGGGAATCACCGGAATTCTTCCACAAATTTCTTTAGATTAGTCCAAAAAGTGAATCTGAATAAAATTTAGACTCGCAGAATGCTATGGGAGACAGTGTCACATATTTTCAGCCCTGGACATCCTGAAAGGTAGAGAGGAAGTATTTGTCACAACAGACTGGGAAACACAGACTATGCTGCCTGTACCAACTCAGATGCAACTGTAGTGGAGTGGGAGGAGTTCAGGCCAGTTTGAGTCAAGAGCAGCATTGTCAATTCCCAAATCTCTCAGCACAGGGAGGGAGTTGGGCGGGGTTGGGTGAGAGAGAATAGTGGTCCCAAGGCAGTAGCAGTGACTGCTCCTGGGGCCAACAGCCCACAGACTGAATGTTTGAAAATCATCTACTTGAACTTCTGGGAGCCAAGATGGCAGAGTGAACTGTAAGTGCTCTCACCCACCCTAATTGACTGTGAAAACTCCAGAGAATATTGTTCCAGGTGAATTCCTGCACTGGTGGAGCCAGCAGAAGGGGTACAACAGTATTCTAGCTCAAGATGTTAGGGCAATTGATGGGAAGAGTCCTTCTTGCTATAGTTGTAAGAGAGAAGTACAAGACTGGAGGTTTTTTAATAAGCCCCACCTCAGTGGACCCACAGGAGATCCTTAGCTCCAGGGGAGTAAAGCCATTAAGCACCAACACCAAGACTGTAGGCAGGCCTTAGCACAGCCAAGGTAATTGGGAAGATATCAGCACAGATGGCGTACAATATAAAATAAGGAGAAAGATCAACAACAAAAGATCAACTACCCAGCAAAATTGAGCATAATCTTCTAGGCAAGGAGATGATATTCAATGAAATAAGGGATTTCCAGACCTTCCTAATGAAAAAGACAGAGCTCAGTAAGAAACCTGATCTCCAAGCACAATATTGAAGAGAGGCATAAAAAAGTAAATGGGAAAAAAAGAAAAAAAAACTTGTTATTCAATATGGGCAAACTGTTTACATTGGTATATAGGAGGATGATACTTGTTAATCTTAGGAATTGAATATTTACTATAACATTTAAAAAGCACATATGCATATATAGTGAGTGTGAGTATAAATTAATTGATGTGATTATAAAAAATACTTATTAAGTGGTGTGAAGGGAGAAGAGGAAAGAAAGAGGAAGACAAGGGTAAATGACATCACAAGAAATGGCACAAAAACATATTCAAATAGAGGGAAAGAAGGTTGGGAGATGAACATTGAGTTTTATTCTCACCAGTTTTGGTTCAAGGACAGAATAACATTCTCAGTTAAGTTAAAAAATCTAATTTGCATTATAGGCAGTAGGAAGGGAAAGGTGAAATCAAAGGAAAGAAGTCGTTAGAAGGGAGGGAAGAAGAAGTAAGGAAAAAGGAAAGAAAAGGAGGGGGGCTGATAGAAGGCAGGAAAAATTGGGGGAGTTGGTGAAAAGTAAAACAGTTTTGAGGAGGGAGAGGAAGAAGGGAACAAAAGAAGTATAAATAGGAGCAGGGGATATGATGGAGAAAAAGACATAGATAGTAATCATGACTGTGAACATTAATGGAATGAACTCTTCCACAAAACTGAGGTGGATAGCAGAACAGATTAAAAACCATAATCCTGCAATATGTTGTTTAGAAGAAACACATTTGAAACAAGGGGATACACTCAGGGCAAATGTAAAAGGCTGGAGCAGAGCATATTAACCTATATCTGATTAAAAAACAAAACAAGGGTAGCAATCTTAATCTCAGACAAAGCAAAAGTAAAAATAGAACTAATCAAAAGCGATCAAGAAGGAAACTATATCCTGCTAAATATCACAATTGACAATGAACTAAATATATACGCAGCAAGTTGTATGGCATCCAAATACTTAGAGAAGTAATTAAGGGAGTTAGAGGAAGACATAGACAACAAAACTATACCAGTGGGGGACCTCAAACTACTTTCTAAAGTTAATAAATCTGACTTCAAAATAAACATAAAAGAAATAAAGGAAGTGAATAAATTTTGGAAAAGACACATATGATAGACTCTGGAGAAAACTGAAAGGGGATAGAAAGGAATATGCCTTTTTCTCAGTGATATATGGAACACACACAAAATTTGACCATGTGCTAGGGCATAAACACCTCACAATCCAAGTACAGAAAGACAGAAATAGTCAATGAATCCTTTTCAAACCATGACAGAATAAAACTTGTATCTACTAAAAGGTCATGGAAAGACAGACCAAAAATTAATTAGAAACTAATGCAATCCTAAAGAATGAATGAGTAAATCAACAAAACATAGAAAGAATCAATAGCTTCATTCAAGATAATGACAATAATGAGACAACTGGGTTGCAGTGATAACAGTTCTTAGGGGAAATTTTATATCTGAAAGTTTACATAAATAAAATGGAGAAAGAGGAGATTAATGAATTGGGCATGCAACTGAAAAAACTAGAAAAATAACAAACTGAAAATCTCCCATTAAATACCAAATAGGAAATATTGAAAACTAAAGGAGAGATCAGTAAAACGAAATTAGGAAGACTATTGAGCTAATAATTAAAACTAAGAGTTGCTTTCATGAAAAAAATTAAAATTAACCACTCTTTCATCAATTTGAATAAGAAAAAAGAAAGAAGAAAACCAAATTACCAGCATAAAAATGAAAAGGGTGAATCCACCTCTAGTGGAGAGGAAATGAAAACAATAATAAAAATTATTTTCCCCTTCTGTACAGCCATACATTTGGAAGTATTAGTGAAACGCAGGAATATTTACAAAAATATCAGTTACCCAGATTAACAGAAAAGGAAGTAAATACTTAAATAACCCTGTCTTAGAAAAGAAATTGAACAAGTCATTAATGAAGCCCCTAGCAGAAAATCTCCAGGACCCGATGGATTTAGAAGTGAATCCTCTCAAACATTTAAAGAAAAATTAATCCAATACTACAGACTAATCCATGTATTTTCAATATATGGATTATATTAATCCAATATATGGACTATTTGGGAAAACTGGAAAAGGAGTCCTACTTTGGTATTTTTTTTAGTATTATTTTTATGATACTAATATGGTGCTAATACTTAAATTCAGAAAAGACAAAACAACAGAAAAAATTTATAAACCCATTCCCCTAATGAATATGGGTGCAAAATTTTAAATAAGGTCTTAGCAAAAAGATTACAGAAACTTGTCATGAAAATAAAATAATTTGATTCAGGTAGAATTTATACCAAGAATGCAGGGCTGGTTCAAAATTATTAATATGATCAGCATAATTGATCATATCAACATCAAAACTGACAGAAAGCATATAATTGTCTCAATAGATGCAGAGAAAGTGTATAACCAAATTCAACACAGATTCTTATTGATAACACTGGAGAACATAGGAATAAATAGAGGTTTCCTTAAAATTTAATATCTACCTAAAATCGCCAATAAGCATTATACATAATGAGGTAACCTAAATGCATTTCCAATTATATCAGGGGTGAATAAAATATATTAATTATCATCACTGTTATTCAATAAGGCATCCAAAATGTTAGCTTTAGCAATAAGAGAAGAAAACAAAATGGATAGAATTAGCATAGGCAAAGAAGAAAATAAGTTACCACTCTTTGCAGAAGATATGATAATATACTTAAAAGACACTAGAGAATCAAGTTTAAAAACCTATTTAAAAATAATGAACAATTTTAGCAAAATTGTAGCATACAAATTAAGCCCACATAAATCATATGCATTTCTATTTATCACAAATGAAACCAAGCAGTAAGAAAAGAGAAATCCCCTTCAAAATTACTGTAGAAATTAACAAATATTTGAGAGTCTACCTGCCAAAACAAACCTAGGGCCTATATGAACACAATTATAAAACACTTTGCACACAAAAAAGGCAGATCTAAATAGTTGGAAAAGCATCAGTTGCCCATCAGAAGGGCGAGAAAATAAAATGATAATTCCACCTAAATAAATTTACTTATTTGGTGCCATACCAATCAAACTACCCAAAATTACATTATAGACCTAGGAAAAAGATTATTAAAATTCATCTGGAAAAACAAAAAGTCCAGAATTAATGAAAAGTAATACTTGGGAAGGTGCCCTAGCCATTCCAGATGTTAAATTATATTTTAAAGCAGCATTCATCAAAACCATTTGGTACTGGCTGAGAAACAGAGGGGCAAATCAGTGGAATAAGTCAGATACTCAAGACACAGTAGTCAATGACTATAGCAGTCCACTGTTTGATAAAGCCAAGGACCTGAGCTTCTGGGATAAGGAGGCACTGTTTGAGAAAAACTGCTGGAAAAACTGGACAAAAATCTGTTGGAAACTGGGCATAGAACAATGATTGACACTGTATATCAGAATAAAGTCCCAATGGGTACACTATCTAGGAATAAAAGTTGACAATATAAAAAAAAATTAGAGGAATAAGAAATAGTTTATGTGCTAGATTTGAGGAGAGTGGAGGAATTTATTACTAAACAAATGACAGAGAACGCTAAAAAATGCCAAATGGATGGCTTTGATTACATTAAAATGAAAAGTTTTTGCACAAAAACAACCAATGCAATCAAATTAGGAGGACACCAGAAAACTGGGGAACATTTTTACTAGTGTCTGTGATAAAGGTCTCATTTCTAAAATTTGTAGAGAACTTAGTGGAATACAGAAGAATGCATGCTATTCTCCAGTTATTAAATGGTCAAAAGTTATGAAAAGACAGTTCTCAGAAGAAATTAAAACTGTGTATAGTCATATGAAAAAAGTGCTCTAAATCTCTATTCATTAGAGAGATGCAAATCAAAACAACACCAAAATATCATGGCACACCTATCAGATTGCTTAACATGACAGAATCGAATGCTAATAAATGTTGGAGAAGATGTGGGAGATTTGGCACACTAATTCATTATTGGTGGAGTTATGAGCTGATTCAACCATTCTAGAGAGTTATTTGGAACTGTGCTATAGGGCCATAAAAATGTTCACACTTTTTGACCCAGCAATATCAGTTCTAGGCTTTTATCCCAAAGACATCATAAAAATGGGAAAAGGACCCACATATATAAAATATTTATAGCAACTCGTTTTGTACTGACTAGGAAGCAGAAATCAAGGGTATGTCCATTAATTTGGGAATGGCTGAAAAAGTAATAGTATATGAATATATTGGAATACTATTGTGCTATAAGCAACGACAAACAGGTCAATTTCAGAAAAACTTGGAAAGTCTTATATGAACTGAGCAGAACCAGTGTGTGAGGACTGTTTTTGATAGAATTAGCCCCTTTAAAGCCATGTGAAAATGTAAAACATATGCAAAGGAATCATGACAGAATCCCATGCACATCCAGACAAGGAATTATGGAGTCAGAATACAGAATAAAGTAGACTATTTTCTCTTTTTCTATGTTTTGTTTTTCTCATGCTTTCTCCCATTGATTTTCATTCTTCTATGCAACATGACTAATGTTGTAGGTGTGATTAATAGGAATGTATGTTTAGAACCTGTGAAGGAATGCATGTTATCTTGGAGAGGGGAGGAAAGTTTGGAAATTATGTAAGTGATTGTTGAAAACTGAAAACAAATAAAATAATAAAACCTGGGGGAAATAGAAAACAGTAATTTCCATTTCAAACTGATAGCTATTTTTGGAAATATTATATAAAAAATGCTGCACATTCCTTTCAGAGCTACTCAGCTTTTCTGTACTTCCTTCTAATTTTTTTCTCTGCTTTACATTTTTAATTTTTTTCCCTCTCCTTCTCTACCTTCCTCTAGTAAGGGATACAATTAAACGTGAAGTTGTGTGTATGCATAGATAAATATAGATACATGTTTATATACATCTATTTATCTATCTATATAACATAATAAAAATGTTTGTATATCTATATCTATATATATGTATATATATATATATACATATGTATACACATAAATATTTTTAAGACAAGGCCATATAGATTTATTTTTTAATATAAATTTATTTATTTAACTTTTTACATTGATTTTCACAAAATTTTGGGTTCCAAATTTTCTCCCCTTTTCTCCCCTCCCCCACCCCAATACACCAAGCAATCTAATTTTCCCTATCACCAATTGACCCTCTCTTCTATCATCCCTCCCTTCTCTTGTCCCCATCTTCTCTTTTGTCCTGTAGGGCCAGATGACTTTCCATTCCCCATTAATTGTATTTATTATTTCCTAGTAGTAACAACAATACTCAACAGTTGTTCCTAAAACTTTGAGTACCAAATTCTCATCATCCCTCCCTCCCCACCCGTTCCCTTTGGGAAGGCAGGCAATTCAATATAGGCCATATCTGTGTAGTTAAATGACTTCGATAATAGTCGTGTTGTGTAAGACTAACTGTATATCCCTCCATCCTATTCAGCCCCCCATGGTTTCTATTCTGTCTCTTGATCCTGTCCTTTCCCGTGTGTTGACTTCAAATTGCTCCCTTCTCCCATTGCCCTCCCTTCCATCATGCCCCTCCCTGCTTATCTCCTTCTCCCCCACTTTCCTGTACTGTAAGATAGGTTTTCATACCAAAATGACTGTGCCTTTTACTCCTTCCTTTAGTCGAATGAAAAGAAAGTAAACTGCTTGTTTTTTTCTCAGCTCTCCTCTTTTTCCCTCCACTAAAAAGGCTCCTGCTTGCTTCTTGAATGAGATATAATTTACCCCATTCCATTTCACCCTCTCTCCTCCCACTACATTTCTCTCTCACCATTTACCTTAATTTCTTTTAAGATACGGTCTTTTAAGATTCAATTCACTCTGTGCTCTCTGTCTCTGTGTATGCATGCATGTGTGTATGTGTATGTGTGTGCACGCAGGTACGTGTGTGTGTGTACATCTGTGTGTGGTCCCACCAACTAACCAGATACCGAAACATTTTAAGAGTTACAAATGTTGTCTTTCCATGTAGGAATGTAAACAGTTCACCTTTGGTAAGTCCCTTATGACTTCTCTTTGCTGTTTACTTTTTCATGCTTCTCCTCATTCTTGTGTTTGAAAGTCAAATTTTCTTTTCAGCTCTGGCCTTTTCATCAAGAAAAATTGAAAGTCCTCTGTTTCATTGAAAGACCATATTTTCCCCTGAAGTATTATACTAAGTTTTGCTGGGTAGGTGATTCTTGGTTTGAGTCCTAGTTCCTTTGACTTCTGGAATATCCTATTCCATGCCCTTTGATCCCTTAATGTAGAAGCTGCTAGATCTTGTGTTATCCTGATTGTATTTCCACAATACTGGAATTGTTTCTTTCTACCTGCTTGCAATATTTTCTCCTTGACCTGGGAACTCTGGAATTTGGCCACAATATTCCTAGGAGTTTCTCTTTTTGGGTCTCTTTCAGGCGGTGATCAATGGATTCCTTCAATACTTATTTTGCCCTGTGGTTCTAGAATATCAGGATAGCTTTCCTTGATAATGTCATGAAAGATGATGTCTAGGCTCTTTTTTTGATCATGGCTTTCAGGTAATCCCATAATTTTTAAATTGTCTCTCCTGGATTCTATTTTCCAGGTCAGTTGTTTTTCCAATGAGATATTTCACATTTTCTTCCCTTTTTTCATTCTTTTGGTTTGTTTTATAATTTCTTGGTTTCTCAGAAAGTCATTAGACTCCACCTGTTACATTCTAATCTTGAGAGAACTATTTTCTTCAGTGAGCTTTTGAACCTCTTTTTCCATTTGGCTAATTCTGCTTTTGAAAGCATTCTTCTCCTCATTGTCTTTTTGAACCTCTTTTGCCAACTGAGTTAGCCTATTTTTCAAGGTGTTATTTTCTTCAGCATTTTTTTGGGTCTCCTTTAGGAAGGTGTTGACCTGTTTTTCATGCTTTTCTTGCATCTCTCTCATTTCTCTTCCCAGTTTTTCCTCCACCTGTCTAACTTGATTTTCAAAATCCTTTTTGAGCTCTTCCATGGCCTGAGCCCATCGGACATCCACCTCGGATGTCTAGGATAGAGAGGCCCCAACCTCCATGTCTTTCCCTGATGGCATGCATTGTACTTCCTCATCAGAAATTAAAGGAGGAAGAAACATCTCTTCCCCAAGAAAGTAGCTCTCTATGGTCTTATTTTGCTTCCTTTTTGTGGACATTTTCCCAGACAATTACTTGACTTCTGAGATTCCTGTCCACCCCCTCCTAGATCTGCCCAGGTTGTGCTTGGGGTCTGAGATTCAAATGCTGCTTCCCAGCCTCAGGGCTTTCCGCAGCGGGAGTGGCTACTATTCAATGTGAGCTTAAGTTCTGGTGCTTGGGTGGGGGAAGGGCTGCCTCCCAGGCTCAGTTCCCTCAGGGGGTTTATGCAGAGACCTTGGTAATGGAGCTCTTGTCTGCCCAGGGAGTTCCGGGCCACAGCTGCTGCCTCTGCCGCTGCCTCTGCCACTGCCTCCTGAGTGGGCCCGAGTTGCAGAGACACCCCGCTCCCCTCTTGGCCAGCTCAGAAGTCTCTCTCACTGACCTGGAGCGCTGTGGGTGGAGGGACCTTCACGGCTGTCGGAAGTTCAGTCCCTGAAGCCTGCTGGGATCTGCTCCTCTGGGGCCATGTGGCCAGGGCAGCACAGGGTGGGGCTCCACTGTCTGGAGCACGACGGACCCCTGTGGACCACTTTCCAGGGCTCTCTGGAATGGAAATCTCTTCCACTGCATTGGTGCACGGCTTGCAGTGCTCCAGAATTTGTGGGGAGTTCTTTTTACAGGAAATTTATGGGCTGTGGATTCAGAGCTAGCATACGTGAGTCTTTGTACTCCACCACCTTGGCTTCTCCCCCCTACCATATAGGTTTCTATGCATCAGTTGTTCTCTGGAGATAGATAGCCTCTTCCTTCAGAGGTCCAAACCTTTCTATGTTTTTTTTTTCTAAAAACAAGCAGGTCATCACTTATTATATGAAATACAGCATATCCTTCACAATATTTTAGTAGAAATTGTTTAGCCATTCCCCAATTCAATGGCACTTATCATTTTAGTCAATCTGATAAGTGTAGGATGATATGTCAAAGTTGATGTAATTTGAATTTCTTTTACAAATAATGATTTAGAGGACTTTTTTGTATAGCTTATGTAGTTTTGATTTCTTTGTCAATAAAATACCTTTGATGATTCATCATTTGGGGTATGACTTATGTCCTTAAACATTTTCCAAATTTTAAAAATCTATCTATCATCTATCTATCTCTCTACCCCTTTGTCTGTCCCTCTACCCTCTATCTGTCTATCTAGCTATCTAGCTATCTATCTACCTACTTATCTATTTATCCATCTATGTGTACATATGCACACATATATACACAGGCATATGTGTTCACACATATATACCATCATACACGGATACACACATGTGTGCACATATGCATATATACATGTATATATACACATACACATATGTGTATATATAGCCATATCTATATATGTGTATATGATTTTCTGCTTTCCCTCTTATCCTGGCTTGTTTTTATTTGCACAAGAATTTTTAAATTTAATATAATCAAAGTGATGCATTTTGCACCTCACAAAGCTCTCTATCTTTTGTTCTTCTATCTTTGAGTTTGATAGAGAATATATTCCTTGTTCTTCTAACTTTCTTATATCTTCCTTTATATGCAAGTCATGTTCCATTTTGACGATACTCTCTTGAAATATATATTTTTTTTTATTTCTAAACTCATCACTTGATTATGACTTTTGTGGAGCCCAATAATTCTTAAATCATTTCTCCTTCCTCTGTTTTCCTGGTGAGTGGTTTTGTTGATGAGACAATTAAAGTTTTCTTTCATTATTTTGACGTTATTTTATTCACATTTTTCCATTTGGGACTTTGCTTGTGTCTGCTTTGAAACTCTCCAGAGTTTGCATCTTGATCTTCTCTGTCAGCATAGTAGCTTTTCGTGGAATACTTTCTCTTGGCTGTTCACTCATTTTCTCTGACTATTTCTTTACTCTGAACTCTACGTTAAAAATGGCATCTGTTCCCAGCTCTTGGGGTTGGGGAGCAGAACTCTGTTCCAAACTTCAGGCTCTTTTTACCTGTTTTAATTTCAGAGCTAGTTCTGGGGGTTTTACAGTTTTCAATACTTCCAAGGTGGTATGATCTAGTGAGAGATGTGATCACTTCTTTTATGATCTGTTCTCTGCTTCTCATGCAGGAAGGGCTCCTGTTCCATTGGGACCTGAAGTACTATTGCTTCTTAGGGTCCTGGTTCCTTGGAATTCGAAGTGATGCTGCTATTAATGGCAGTTGGTCCTTTGAGACTGGGAGATTATTGATCCTCAGGGTCTCTGCTCCTTTCTAACTAAGAACAATGAGCTTCCTGAGAGCCTCAGCTCCCTTGGACCATAAGTGTTCCTCTCTGCTCTTGAATTATGATGCAGAAGAGAGAATAGGCAAGTGAGATGTCAGATAGTTTCCAGATCTGCACCCATTGTTATCACTAGGATCCCCTTCAATCCCTTTCTTAACAGATGTAATGTCATCTTACTACCTGCTGAAAGTTTTGCTGCCATCACCAAGTCATACCCCTGGATTTGAATTCACATGATCTCCATATCAGCTTTTAATCCCTTGTCATATATCTCTCCTTCCAATCTCCTAAATTTCTTTGGACTGGAAGAATGTCTTACCCTGATTTTTTTTTTTTGAGCTCTGCTACTCCAAAATTTGATTTGAGGTGTTATTTTAAAGTTCTTTGAAGGACAATGTTGGGAGAGTCCAGCTTCAGTACTTCCTCTACTCTGCCCCTAAAAGTTCATATTTGTTCACTTTTTATTATTTTTATTATTTGCTACCATACTTTATTTATAATATTGTATATTCATATATAATATTAAAATTTAATTTTTATTATTTGCTATAATAACTTCTTCTTTTGGTTCATATAATTTTTCTCACTATTACTTCATTCAAGCATTTCCAAGTTTCTCATAACATGTCCAGTTCATGCTATTTATCTATCCATCTATCTACCTATCTACATATCTGCTATCTAATTACATTAATGCAGCATATTTTGCTTAACCACTACCTCAATTGACAGGTATCTCTTTCATTGTCAGTCTGTTGCCACTAAAAAAAGAGTTCCACACACACAAACGCACACAGAAGTTTATTGAAAGAGATAATGCTATAGAGAGATTATAATGCAACAGATAGATGATAAATAAATATATATGTAAACACTCATAGATACATACATACATAGATAGAAACATACATAGATACATACAAACAAACACATACTTGTGTATATATGTGTGCATATTTTTCCTACTCTCCTTTATGCAAAGAAAAAAAGTGTTACTGAAACATAGATATTGTAATATACATAAATGTACACATACTCTCGCTGAACCTAAAGAAATAAAAGAAAATCCATATGTGTGTATGTATGACATTCATTTATGTGATATCTTTGTTTGTTTATATTTCTAAATACACAATACAAAGAATGATTGCGTATCTGTCTATCTATCTATCCATCTGTCTGTCTGTCTGTCTATTCATCTATCCTTTTATGTACATTTCAGATGTTTCCTTTCCCTTTTTCTTTTATTTCTTTGCATATAGATATATTCAAAGCATCAACTGTTCAAAGATAAGATTTTAGTGTCTTATGGGTCATAGTTCAAAATTGCTACACAAAATGAACAGACCAATTATCAGAACTAAAAACAAATAATAATAACGATCATAGTTTTCTATGATCCCTTTGACATTTGTTATTTTTCTTTTGGTCAGCTTTGATAATTTGAAAAACATGAGGTTGAATTTAAGAATTGTTGTATTTTATAGTTCTCAAAGAGTGAATGATTTACCTCTACCCGTTTTTTACACCAGAATGCTTCTTCTAGGTGCAGAATGAGGCATACATTTCTGAACTTCGCAAATGTGGACATTTGTTTGCTTGACTATGCATGTCTTGTTCCAATATTTTGTTTCCATGCATTTTCACTGATGGGCTAGTCGCTGATGGGGTAATACAACTTGAAAGGAAAGAAAGTGAAAGTTTCTTGATGGATAAAATTATTTAAAAATAAAATTAGCTGAATTACTCAAGTTGTGTTTATTTCTATTTCCTAGATTCAAACCAGAAGTCAGGAGACAGACCATAAAATGTAGTCATATCAAAAAGCATCAACATCACAAAAAACTGAATAATTCACCCAGAGAGGGATAGTGAGTCAACAGTTTGCTAACACTTTATATGTGCCAGATGCTGTCCTAAGCTAACAAAATAAAACAAAAGATAAAGATATAATCACCTCCTTTAAGGAGTTTCCATCCCAATAAAAGGGATGGCATACAAAAAAGAACCATGAACATTCAGGATATATGCATTATATATAGGGGATAATCTTAAAGGAAAGACACTATCAGTAGGGATGAATCAGGAAAATTGTCCTGAAGAAATTGAAATTTGAAAGAAATTCGGAATGAAATCAGGGAGGTCAGTAAATGCAGATAAGAAGGGAATATTTTAGCTAAGTTGTATAACCAGTGAAATGGCATAGATTTGGCAGAGTATTAAGCAAAAGAAAAAAATGGAAGACCAAAAGATGTTGAAATGTTTTAAAAAATGGTCAAACCAAGATGTATGAAAGAACCTGCATGTTTTTTTTTTTGCTATGGGGACTTCACAGATGAGGAAATTTCTCTACCAAAGCATGTGGACCCTTGCTCTGCATTTTATATTCTTTTAGTTTCCTGGAACACTAGGAAATTAAATGAGGGGCCCAGTTTTACAAATATAGTAGTTAAAGAAACATCTTTTTAAAATTCAAACTTTTCTAAGACTAATGGAAATTTTCTACTCATTTTACTATACTTAATTTCAGTTCACCTAAACGTTAGATGTTGTTCAGAGACATGCTAAGTAAATAAACAATAAGAGAGTATACAAGCATAAATGTAGATTTTTTTGTAATGTCTCTTCATAAATAAGTCAGGTGCTATCTCTACATGTCTACTGCATTTTTCAGTTAAGCTACTTTGAAGACATCAAGTCTAAAATATTGTTTATTTTGCTTTAATTATATTAGTCAATCACCATATCAAGTATTTAGAGTTGTTTATTCTGTGCCAAGTATTATGCTAAGTGCTGGGGATACAAGACAAAAGATGAAACAATCTCTCTGCACAAGGATTTTATTTTCTTTGGGGGAGATAACTTGTAAATGTATGCATACATACATACACGCATAAGTACAGGTATGTGTATATGTGTATGTAAGTGTATGTGTATATACACACACAGAATAGATATATGATTAACTATATGATATTATGTGCAGTATACAGGATACAGACAGACTTGTTAAGTGCAAGATAACTGAAACTAGAGCACTAGCAGTTGGGGAGATCAGAAAACACTCTTTGTGTTTGAGCTGAATCTAGAACAACATAAAATTGCTCTTCATATTTCTATATATTATAAATATAACTGAGTATGACTGGCATCTAAAGCAATATAATAATTGTTGGCAACCTAAGAATTCTTTAAAGTAATCATCTTTTTAAAACATTTGAAAATGTATTAATTGAACTTCAATGCTAACAACAAATTACTAATAAATTGTATTTTCATTATGAAAAACAATGTATCTATGAAAATATGTACTGTGTGCTATATGTGTATATGTATGGATGCTAAAATCCATACTAAGAAATTCATGCATTTGCATATGACAGTATCATAGATTAGGAACTCTGTTCCAGAGAGGTTCAGTGACTTGCCTAAGATGACACAAATAGCTAGTTTCAGAGGCAGGCTATAACCACAAATTCATGGTAGGACAATGATAATGTAAATGCCAATTTGCCTCTAGCCTAGGCCAAATGAAATGAATGAAACCTTGCTTTTATAGTGTCCTTGAAATGAGTTGATTTATCACAAATTAAAATCTAACGATCATTTCATAATAGTTCCACAATATAATGGGCTTGCTTTAGTTAGGTTGTCAGGAACGAATTACCACATATTTTTCCAAACCCTTTCAAAAATAGGTTTCTGTTGTTATTGAATAGCCCAAATGCCTCTGAAGCCCTGCTTTTGGGTAGAGATACTTGTCTGTCTGCAAACAAGCAGTTTTCTTCCTTCTGAGCATTCATAGAGAAAACATCTGCTCGGTACCAAAATGAAAACAGAAGGATCCATATAAATATTTCAATATTTATTGATTTTTGCCTCATTTCTTGAATTACTTAAATGATTGCAGTTGTATAGATATCATTCCATACAAAATATTCTTTACAGGGGATGGAGCCAAGATGGTGGAGTAGAAAGACACATGTACTCTAGCACTTCCCTCACAGCCCACAAAATACCTGTAAAAAATGACTCTCAATGAATTCTAGAGCAGCAGAAGCTACAGAACAACAGAGGGAAAGAGTCTCTATCATGGGACACTAAGCAGAGAGGAGCACAGCCCTGGTCACACGGCACTGGAAGGAACAGGACCTGAACAGACTTCCAGGGTAGAATTTCCAGCAGGGAGGATCCCAGATCTCTTAAACCACAAGTGACAAAGAAAGTCCCAAAGGTCAGTGTGGGAGGGCTTCCCTAGTTGACCAAGAGGGGTTCCCACAGCATTGGCCCCAAGTGGTGGCACAGGTGGCAGCAGCAGCAGAAGGCAGGCAGCTACTGGTCAAGAAAAAATCCTGGGTCGATTATCCAGAAAGCTCAGCTTAAAGCCTCGGGCAGAATTGAACAACTGATCTGAACCTCAGCCCTCAGTGGCAGCCTGGCCCCCAATCAAAGTCTGTGGGGGAATTGAAGAGCTGATTTGAATCTCAGCCTTGTACTGGGAAGAGAAGGAGGACTAGGACCTCCCCTCATGACAAAGGAGTCATAAGTCAAGTAATCAGTTGGGAAAATGCACAGAAAAGGGGAAAAAAGACCATAGAAGATTACTTTCTTGGTAAACAGGTGGCTCCTTCCATCCTTTCAGATGAGGAAGAACAAGGCATACTGTCAGAGGAAGTAAAGGCCTCTGCCTCCAGTACCCCTAAAATGAATATGAAATAGACTCAGGCCATAGAAGAGCTTGAAAAGTGTGTCAGTAGCCTGCTAAAGGAGAACCAAAAATATGCTGAGGAAAATAATACCTTTAAAAAGAGACTAACTCAACTAAAAAAAGAGATCCAAAAAGTCAATGAGGAGAAGAAGTCTTTAGAAATCAGGATTAGACAAATGGAAAAGGAGGTTCAAAAGGTCACTGAACAAACCAGTCTTTTAAAAAAAAGAATCAAGTTCAGGGAAGCTAATGACTATGAGATAAACCAAGCACTTAGAAAACAAAACAAAAATTTGAAAAAAATAGAAAATAATGTGAAACAACTCATAGGAAAATCAACTAATCTGGAAAATAGATCAAGGAGAAGCAATTTAAAAATTATGAGACTACCTGAAAGTCATGATGAAAAAAAGCATCTAGACATTTTCTGCCATGAAATTATCAAGGGAAACTGCCCTGATGTTCTAAAACCAGAGGGCAAAATAAAAATTGAAAGAATCCACTGATCACCTCCTGAAAGAGACTCAAAAATAGAAACTCCTAGGAACATTGAGGCCAAATTTCTAAGTTTCAAGTCGAAGAGAAAATACTGCAAGCAGCTAGAAAGAAACAATCTGAGTAGTGTGAAAATACAATCAGGATAACACAGGGTCTGGTAGTTTCTACATTAAGGGACTGAAGGACTTGAAGTAGGATATTGCAGAAGTCAAAGTAACAGGGATTAAAACCAAGAATCACCTAACCAGAAAAACTGAGTATAGTACTTCAAGGTAATAAATAGTAATTCAATGATATAGATATCTTTCAAGTATTCATGATGAAAAGACCAGAACTGAATAGGAAATTTGACTTTCAAACACAAGATTCAAGAGATGGATGACAAAGTAAACAGGAAGGAGAAATCATGAAAGACTTTATAAAGCTGAACTGTTTACCTTCCTACATGCAAAGATAATATTTGTAACTCTTGAGACTTTTCTCAGTATTTGGGTAGGTGGAGGGGTTATACACACACACACACACACACACACACACACACACATGCATGCACACGCACATGCACACACACATAGACTTAAAGTACAGGTTGAGTTGCATCAGAAGAGTTGATATCCATAAAATATAATAAAATAAAAAATTAGGGGTGAGGGAGGAAAATATTGGGAGGAGAAAGGGAGAAATGGAATGGGGCAGGCTATAACTCGTAAAACAGATGAGAAAAATTCCTGTAAAATGGAGGAGAAAAGGGAGAAGATGAGAGGTGAAAAGTGAAGCTTACTCTCTTCACATATGGCTTAACGAGGTAAGAACATGCTCACTGAATTTGATATGAAAATCTATCTTACACTACAGGAAAGTAGGGGAGGAGGGGCAAGTTGGGGGAGGGGGATGATAGAAAGGAGGGAAAATGTGAGAAAGGAGTAACTAGAAGTAATCATTTTTTAGAAGGGACAAGGTCAAATGACAGAATAAAACAAAGGGGGGGAGGCCAGGGTAAGATAGATGGCACTATAATTAGTATTACACAACATAATTATTATGGAAGCCTTTTGCAAAACTCCACACATATAGCCTGTATTGAAACACTTGCCTTCTCAGTGGAGATGGGTAGGGAGGGAGGGAGAGAAGTTGAAATTCAAAGTATTAGAAAGGAATGTTGAAAATTATTATTGTCTGTAACAGGGAAAAAAGTAAGCACAGGTAATATGGTATAGAAATTTATCTTGCCCCACAAGAAAAGAGAGAAGATGGGGATAAAGCAAGGGTGGGATGTGATAGAAGGGAGGGTACATTGAGGGAACAGGTAATCAGAATGCAAGGTGTGATGGGGAGGAGGGAGGGAAGAGATGGGGAGAAAAATTGGAATGCCAAATTTTGAGGAACCGAATGCTAAAATCTAAGCATAAATAAAAAAAAAAATATTCTTTACTCTTGGCTTTCCTCAATGTAAGTCATAATGCTTGCTCTTTTTATTCTCAAGTATTATATTTTAAAATACATTTAATAATTATCTATAGTCTTAATCAAGGTAAGCATTAGTTTCCTATGACACTTATTTTGTCAAGCTTACTACTGCAGTATAGAATTCATAATGTATCCAGCCAACCAATTGTTTTATCACAGGAATTAAATTTCAGACGTATCTCAGGAACTATGGTCATGTAACTCTTCCATAAAACTTTAGTTTATTAGCTTTCCATTGACTTCCTGATGTCACTGATGGATCAGCTCTAATAATTGCACTAAGTATTAAGACATCACTGACACTCCAGGAATAACTCTGCTTTCCTCAACTGACCTATCAAACCATGCTCAGCTAATCTAATGTTCTCCATGTTGTCTTTCTTTCAAAACACAATATTTACTAATCTTTGTGCCCTTCACAGAAATGTCAATCAATGAGGCAGGCTAGCTGGTCCTGTTGTTTTGTGGACTTAATAAGGTGAAGAATAATGCAGAATTTATGGAGCTTGAAGTATAAAATATTTGAATTGTAATCTATAATTAGTATGATTTGACTTTTTTATACATTTCCTGTCGCCACACAAATTCACACTCCTGACTCCAGATATTTTATGGTTGTGACCCTGAGTAAATTATTTAAATCTCAATGCTTAGGGGCTTCTTCAAAGTTACAAGTTGACAACCTGCATTGAGTTTATTCATCAGAAGATTCCCTACATCAATGAAATCACAGGAAGAGTTTCTATTCCTTCTCCACCAATATCTAATTTTTTAAATTCCCTACTGACTTCTCACTCCTTCAGTCAAGACATACTACCCCACTTCATAATGCACATTCACATCTTATTTATAACAGTTTTATAAATTGGGTGGTTAAATGACAAGTTTTATAAACTCTATATTCAGAAGCAGTACCTGAAACCCAATTCTCCCAGATTCCGTGATTGGGCATCTATCCATTATATATTATTACTTTTCTTCTTTGACAATATTTACATGATGAGACTTTTAAAGCTAATAATGATTCAACATACATGTTTCGGTGTTTTTGACACTCACTTGAATGCAACTTTCATTGACTTGGAATTATATAGCTTTTAACAATGAATTGTGATGAACATACAGTTCAAATTATGAGTTGTTCCAATGATATAGTTGTGTGAACAAACAACACTAACCATGTTGCTTATTAATCAAAGTAGGAATAGTCTCTGAAATAGTTTTGCTGCCATACAAATAGACTTGAAATTCTTAAGAAATAAGCTACAATATTAAATTCTAAATAAACAAGCTTATGCTATGAAATATAATATGAAAACTTGGGGGGAAGGGAACCCTGAACTGAATGTGTGATTTCCTTAATATATGGAACTCCCAGTGAGGAAATTTCTTGTGCCTATGTAAATCTACAACTATTCTGTAACCTATCTTCTTAGAAAGTTGCCTGAGTTCGTGGAGCCAAGATAGTGGAGTAAGCAGTAAATAGCTGTCACACTCCCCAATTGACATCTAAAAAAACTAACAAAAAATACTGACCTAGGAAAGCCCTGGTACAGTGAAGCCAATGGAAAGACAGGGTGGAGCAATCTTTTAGCCTGGGAAACTTGGAGGATCAGCAAGAAAGATCTTTTTCATTTGGCTAAAAGGGAAGCATGTTTAAGGACAGGGAATATCTCAGCAAGTCAGCACAAGCTCCACCTCAACAAACCACCAGGAGATTCTGAACACCACTGTGGCAAATCAGGAAAAAAACAACACCAGGACCCCCAATATGATTTAACATACCCAGGAGAACCAGAAAACTCCAGCTCAGACAATCACCATGCGCTCATGTGCAACACCAGGAAGATAGAGGTCTTCTAGCTGTGGAACTCCACATGCTTAAGCCAAGCCCAGGGCAGACAGATATCCTCAAGTGAATAGACCTCCAAGTATAGCTCCAGGAAAATGCAGAAAAAAGCCCTACCTGTCTTCAGCACATGCCAGACATCACCATTAGAACTCCAGCTCAGCATCAGGCAAACTGCCAGATACCTACAGACTCTATCTGCAGGAACTGGGGCTCTAGCACACAAAAACAGTTACCAGACCCCTGGCCTCCAGCACAAGAAGCTTGGGACAGTGCCTGCTGTGCTCCATAAGAAGAGCTCAAAGTAAAAATCAGAGAATTGGTAAACAACACGAGAGAAAAGCAAAAATGAACACTGACTATAGATTCTTTCTATGATGTCAGTGAAGAACAATACAATAACTTAGAAGAAAATATTATTAATATACTTTCATCTGCACTGTTGAAAAGGAATATAAATTGGTCTCATGGCCAAAAACCTTCTTAAAAGAGCTTAAGAAGGATTTTCAAATCAAATGAGAGAGAGAGAAGAAAAATGGGGAAAAATGAGCGGTTTGCAAGAGAGAGTTAATAGCTCAGAAAAGGAAGGTCAAAAATTAAATATAGAAAACCAAGACAATTCTTTCAAAGAACACAACTGCCAAAATGTGGGGAAAAAATGCTGAAGAAAACAAATCCTTAAAAAGTAGAACTAACGAAATGAAAAAGGAAGTACAAGAACTCACTGAAGAGAACTAGTCTTTAAAAAGTAGAATTGACTAAAAGGGAAAAGAAGGAACAAAAGTTAACTGAAGAAAACAATTCGTTTAAAAATAAAATTAGCCAAGTGAAGGCTAATGACTCTATAAAACATCAAGAATCAATAAAAAAAAAATCAAAAGAATGGAAAAACAGAAGAAAACGTAAAAAACCTCATTGAAAAAGAAACTGCCATGGAAAATAGATACGGGAGAGATAATTTAAGAATTATTGGCCTTTTTGAAAGCCATGATCAAAGACAAAATCCTGGACAGTGATTTTTCAATAAATTTTGAAGGGAAATTGGACTGATGTCCAAGACTGAGAGGGTAAAACAGTCATTAAAAGAATACATGAACTAAGAGAAATCATCTGCATTTCTATATATTACTAATGAAGCCCAACAGCAAGAGATAGAAAGAGAAATCCTATTTAAAGCTGTGGTAGACATTATAAAATATCTGGGAGTCTACCTGTCAAAACAAACCCAGGGACTACATGAACACAATTACAAAACACTTTTCGCACAAATAAAGTCAAATCTAAGTAATTGAAAAAATCATCTGTTGCTAGTGGGTAAGCTGAGTCAATATAATAAAAATGACAATTGAATCTAATTAATTAAACTTATTCAGTGCCATACCAATGAAACTACCAGACAATTATTTCCTAGAGCTAGAAAAAATAATATCAAAATTCACCTGGAAGAACAAAAGAATATCAAGAGAACTAATGAAAAGAAAGGCTAGGGAAGGTGATCTAACTCCACCAGATCTCAAATTGTATTATAAAGCAGCAATCATCAAAACCATTTGGTACTGGATAAGAAACAGAGGGGTAGGCCATTGGAATATTTTAGGTACTCAAGACACAGTAGTCAATGAATATAGCAATCTAATGTTTGATAAACCCAAGGACCCCAGCTTCTGGTATAAGAACACATTGTTTGACAAATATTGCTGCCCAAACTGGATAACAGTATGGCAGAGACTGGGCACATTCCATACACAAGAATGAAATCCATATGGACACATGATCTAGGTGCACAAATTGATGGTACAAAAAATTTAGGGGAAAAAGGAATAGTGTATTTGCCAGATTTATGGAGAATGGAGAAATTCACGACCCAATAAGAGATAGAGAGCATTATGAATTGAAAAATGGATAATTTTCATTGCGTCAAATTGAAAAACTTTTGCACAAACAAACTCAACGCAACCAAAGTTAGGAGGGAGGCAGAAAACTGGGAAAAAATTTTTTTCAACTAGCATCTGAGATAAAGGGCTCATTTCTAAAATATATAGAGAACTGAGTCAAATGTACAAGAATACAAATCATTCCCCAATTGATAAGTGATCAAAGGATTGAAACAGGGAGTTTTCAGAGGAAGAAATTAAAGTCATCTATAATCATATGACAAAAATGCTCTAAATCATTATTGATTATAGATTCAAATCAAAACAACTCTGAAGTACCACATCACACCAATGTGAAGCTTACTCTCATCAAATTTGGCTTAAGGAGAAAATAGCATGAACACTGAAGAATTCAGTATGATAATCTACCTTACCCTACATTAAAGTAAGGGAGAAGGTGATAAAGTTGGGAGTATAGAAGGGAGGTCAAATGGGAGGAGGGGGTAATCAAACACTTTTGAGGAGGGACAGTGTCAAAAGAGAGAATAGAATAAATAAGAGGCAGCATAGGATGAAGGGAAATAAATTTAGTCTTTCACAACATGACTGTCATGGAAATGCATTGCATGACTTTCTATGTATAATACATCATATTGCTGGCCTTCTCAATGGGCATATGTGAAAATGGAGCAGGGGAGAGAAATTGGACTTCAAAGTTTTAAAAATGGATGTTAAAAATTATTTTGACCTGCAACTGGAAAATATGGCATACAGATAAAGGGGTATAGAATGCTATCTTGCCCTACAAGAAAATAAAGGAGAAGGTGATAAGAGAATGGGTGGTGATAGAAGGGAGGTCATATTAGGGGAAGGGGTAATCAGAATGCTACTTTCTTTGGGTGGGGGAAGGGGAGAGATGGAAAGAATATCTGGAGCTCAAAATTTTGTAGAAGTGAATGTTGGAAACTAAAAATTAATTAATTATTTAGGGGGGAAAAGACATGAGCTTTATATCAATGGAATAGGCCATATACACAAGACACAGTAGTCCATGATTATAGTATTCTATTGTTGATCAAACAAAAACTCCAACTTCTGGGATAAGAACTCATTGTTAGGCAAAAATTGCTGGGAAAAGTGGAAAACAGTATGCAGGAACTAGGCATAGGTCAATATCTTATCCAGATAACCTGAAAATGAGTACATAATTTAGACATAAAAGGTGATACCATGAACAAATTAGGAGAGCAAGGAATAGTTTACCTGTCAGATATATGAAGAATGAAAGAATTTATCACCAAACAAGAGATTAGAAACATCATGAAGTGCAAAATGGTTAATTTTTTATTACATTTAAATTGAAAAGCATTACTTTTGCATAAACACAGCCAATGCAACCAAGATTAGAAGGGAAACTCTCTGGGACAAAAACTGCAACCAGTGACAATGATGAAGTACTCATCTCTAAAATATATAGAGATAAAAGTCAAATTTATATATGTGCAAGTTATTCTCCAGCTGATAAATGATCAAAAGATATAAAGTTTTCAGATGAAGAAATTAAAGCTATCTATAGTCGTGAAAAAATGCTTTAAATCACTATCAATTAGGGAAATGCAAATTAAAACAACTGTGAGGTGCCACATAACACCTATCAGATTGACTAACGTAATACAATAGGAAAATGATAAATGTTGGAGAAGATTTGGGAAAATTGGAACACTAATGCATTGTAGTTGGAGTTGTGAATTAAACATATTTTGTAGAGCAATTTGGAACTGTTCTCAAAGAGCTCTAAAACTGTGCATACAATTTGATCCAGAAATACTACTGTTAGGTCTGTATTCCAAAGAGGTGGGAAAAAAAGGGAAACAGGACCCACATGGACAAAAATATTTATATTAGGTTTTGCTGTTCTTGGCAAAATGTGCAGGGGATGCCCATCAATTGGGAAAAGGCTGAACAAGTTGTTGTATAAAAATGTAATGTAAAGCTATTTTTCCATAAGTAATGATAAGCAGGTGGATTTTAGAAAAATAAGGAGTTTTGCATGAACTAATGCTAAGTAAATTGAGCAGAACCAATATAAAATTGTACACAGTAACAGCAACAATGTGTGATGACTGACTGATAGACTTAGCTCTTCTCAGTAGTGCAATTATCTTAAGTAATTTCAAAAGACTCAGGATGGAAAATACTATCCACCTCCACAGAAAGAACTATTGAGTTCAATGCAGATCAAAGCATACATTTTTCTTTCTAATGTTTTTTTCCCTTTTGGTTTGGTTCCTCTTTCACAATAGAACTAATGTGGAAATATGTTTAATATGATTGTATATGTGTAGCTTTGCCAAGCATTCAAACTAAGCTTCAGAGACTGCAAGTCTAATGGACTGGCCATGTTGTTCAAATCCAAAATTTACGCTTATGAAAAACATTGTTTTATGGAGAGCTCCAGTGGAGAAGGCAATCGCATGGTGGTCAGAAGAAGCAATATAAGGACACTCTCAAGGCCTCTCTGAAGAACTTTGGATTTGATTATGGGACATGGGAGACACTGGCACAGAACCTCTCAGCAAGGCATGCACACAACAGAAAATATGCTGTGCTCCATGAGTAAAGCAAACTTAAAATAGTACAAAGGAAACATAGGATGTGCAAATTTGGAGTAATCACTCCAAATGTTCACGTGAACCATCTGTGCCCCTCCTGTGGTACAGCATTCTGAGCTCATATTGGTCTGATCAGCCACAATCATATACATTGAAACTTCACTTTATAATGGTGGTGTCATTTTGGTCCTCTTTGAGAACAAAGGACAACAACCAACATGTATATCCTATATCAGATTTCATGCCATCTTGCCCTAGAGGGAAGGTGGAGAGGAGGGAAAACTTAGAACTAAAAATCTTATAAAAGAGAATGTTGAAAACTAAAATATATAATTGAAGAAAACACATTAAAAAACTTAAAAGTAAATTAATTAAGAAAAAGAAAGCTATCTGGGACATGGAGGAGTTAAGTGGCATTCCCAGTCCCACATACAGAGGATGTGTCAGCAGTATCAATCATAGTCTCTCTCCATTTATTTGTTTGATTGACTCCTGATTCTGAAGCCAGTGCTCTGTCTTCTTCACCAGGTTACTATCACCTTCTCATATATTCTGATAGAGAAATCATAGCCCGGGGGCAGAGCCAAGATGGTGGAGTGAGAGCAACGACTCACCTAAGCTCTCAGACAAACTCTTCCAGGTACCTCTGAAAGGAGAATCTGACCAAATTTTGGAGGTGCGGAATCCAGTGGGAGACAGATTGTGATGGATTCGGAGCTCAGCTTGGACTGGAAGGTCCATGGGAAGGATCTGTTCCACAGGGGTGAGCCCACAGTGCACAGCGCAGCATGGCCAGCACAGCAGAGCAGAAGAGACCTGAGAAACCTGAGTGGTGGGTGGAACCAGAGGAGTGGCACTAAGGGCGGGAGGCAAGCCGACCAAGTCAGTGAGAGCCACCGAGCGCCAGATATCAGCAAAGCAGGTCCTGAGACCTTCAGCTCAAAGAGCAAACTTCAGTAAGTCACCTACTTGAACTTCCAGGAGCCAGGATGGCAGAGTGATCAGCAAATTCTCTCTCCTCCCCGCTTGATGACCATGAAAGAACCATAAAATATTTCCCCAGAAAAATCCCAGATCAGTAGAAACAGCAGAAGGCGACCAATAGTCTCATAACACCTGAGATGAGGAAAATGGCTAAGAGAGGTTCCTCCTATGGTGGCAGAGGCAAACCAGAAGGACAGAGGGCCCAGGGCAGAGAAAATTCGCACTAGAAACCAGGCAAGCCTCATTGCCAGGAGAGGAGCCCCAGGAGGGGTGGGAACACGTATTAGCATCTAGGCGTGTCTCAGCTGTCCAGGGGAATTAAAAAGACAATAGGGCAGCTGGGATTATCAGCCCCTGAGCTTCCCTTTGCCTCAGTTCAGCTGAGGAGATCTCCTGTGACCAGACCACTCCCCTCCCACACTTGACAAGCTAAACCTAGGGCTGATCAGGGAAACACCAGACAAAAACCTGCTTTTAGCTTTTTCACACATCAGCTCAGCAAAAAGTTCTGTAGCTTCTGACTGAAAGAACCAGAAGCCACAACATTCAATCAACATCATGAACAGGAAAAAGCAGAGGACCGAAAGAACCATAGAATCTTTCTATGAGGATAAGGACCAAAACACAAACCCCAAAGAGATCACAGCTGAGACTGTACTTCCATCTGAAACTTCAGAAGGAACTATGAACTACTCACAAGTACAAGCAGCTCTCCTGGAACAGCTGAAGAAGGAAATAGAAGATAAACTGGCCAATGATTTTAAAATTATTAAGAAAGAATTCACTGATGAGAACATCTCCTTGAAAAGGAAAATTGAACAAATGGAAAAAGAAGTTCAAAAATTAACTGGAGAAAATAACTTCCTAAAAGGGCAAATGGAAAAGGAAGTACAAAAATTAACTGGAGAAAATAGCTTCTTAAAAGGAAAAATTGGGCAGATGGAAAAGGAGATACAAAAGTTAACGGAAGAAAACAATTTGATGAAGATTAGAATTGGGCAAGTAGAAACTAACGACTGAATGAGACAGCAAGAATCAGTTAAACAAAATCTAAAGAATGAAAAGATAGAAGAAAATGTAAAATATCTCATTGGAGAAATCAGAGATTCAAAATATTTGCTTGGAAACATTTCATGAAATTATTAGTAATTTTGCATTGAATTTTATTGAGTCGTAGGGCATAGAGTTTGAGCATTCTTTCAAGATTTTATGGTTCAACGTCATCATTTCATGAACAAGGAAAATGATGCCTCAAAATATTAAATTACATTGCAAAGAATTATACAAGCAGGAGGCAGGAGAGCTTCTATCCAAATTCAAGTCTTTTGACTTCAAATTTAGTGCCTTCCCTTCTATGCTCATTTTTTATATTCCCTTGGAGAGATAGTTCCCTGTATGACTATTGTGCTATGAGAAATGATGAACAAGAAGACTTCAGAGAAGCCTTGAAAGACTTATATGAACTGATGCTTAGTGAAAGAAGAACCAGGACAACTTTGTACACAGCAACAACCAGTGTGTGAGAAATTTTTCTTGTAGACTTAGTACTTCGTTGCAATGCAAAGACTTAAACAATTTCCAATGGACTCTTGAAGCAAAATACCTTCCACATCCAGAGAAAGAATTATGGATTTAGATCACAAATAGAAACAGACCATTTTTTCTTTTGTTATGTTTTGATTTGTTTTATGGTTCATTTTAATTCTTCTATGCAACATGTATTTTATAGAAATGCACATGTAGAACTTATGGAAGATTGTATGCCATCTCAGGTGAGGAGTGAGAAAGGAGGGAAAAATTGAGGGGAAAGGAGGGAAAATTGAAGGAAAGGGAGGAAAAAAACACAAAGATTTATGGAAGTGATTATTGAGCACTTAAAACCAATAAAATATTTTAATTAAAAAGAAAGAATTAGGTTTTGTGTCCTGTGGCTAGATTCTTTGAATACCATCTTTCCCACTATACTAAAAAAGAATCAGAAACATTTTCTCTGTCTTCTTTGGAGAAAAGGGAAAAGTTAGTGGAAAAATACCAGAAAAAAAGCAGATTGATTTTAATTGTAGTGATTAAAAAACACATTTCTTACTGAGATAACGTAAAAAGAAAAGGAAATTGCCTTTCTGAAGAAAAAATATCATGATCCTTTGAAAAACACTTTTAAATGGAACCAATATGTAAACACATGTTTAGTGATTTCTGGTGTGGCATATATTTTATTATCTTACAAGCTGTTTTTTCTTCATTTTTATCTTTCACACCTACATAAAATTGAATTGACAGAATAACTTTGATGGCATTGCATAATGTCCTAAAATTTTGAACTCTTAAAAGCATCTGCTATTCAAGTATAATTTTGTTAAATTTACAATTGTTGCAAAGTTTTCATATGTAATGATTATGCTTTTCACTAATTTATAAGTCACCTACTATAGAATTTGTCTTGAATCATGTTAGAGTAAAAATTTGACTTAACATTGCAGAGTTTGACTTTTAAAACACTTGCACCTGTTTGATCTCTAGCCTAATATAGAAATGAACTTATTTTTAAATTTCTCCTATAAATTTCATAAAAATGAGAATGTGTTTTGTATCATCTTTACCCATAAATCACTGCAAAGAACAGTGTTTTTTACTCAGGAGAACAATATATACCTGACCAACAAATATTTAACAAATGGCTAATATATTCTAGGTAATGCAGTAGGTCCTGGCATAGAAAAGTATAAACCAAATAAGATTATGATCTTAAGGAGATTCCATTCAATTTGTGTATATTTAAATTAAATTCTAGTTTGAAATAAAGGTTCAAAAGTTATAATTTCCATCATGGCTTTCCAATCTTCTTTCCCAATCCTTAGCTCCACCTCACCAGGTATAATACCTTTCACCTGCCTATCATCTATTATGATACTTCATACCTCCCTCACATGCTTACTTTTGGTCCCTGGATGTACACTGTTCGTCTTCTGTAGTTATGTCTGAGGACTTTTATAGAGCACTGTCTTCCCCATTCAATGGATATCTTCTTGATTTCCAATTCTTTATTACCACCACAGAAAGAGCTACTATTTTTGTAAAATTGTTTCATCTCTTCGGGATTCAGACCTAGTAGTGGTATTATTGGATCTCTGAACACTTGCTTCAATAAAAGAGAGAAAGATGATACCAATAAGCTGGTCTGAAAAACAAAACCCCGGGGGAGGGGAAATTAAACTAAAAAAAATCAAATAAACATCGAAGTGGAAATTCTGCAATTAAAATAAATGAACAAAATATAAAGTAAAAAATGAAGTAGAAAGAGAACTGAATTTTTTTTTTGAAAATAAAGTATAAGCCATTAACTAGCTTGATCTAAAAAAGCATAAATAAAAAAAAATTTCAGTATCAAACAATGAAAAGGAAAAATCAATAAGGAAGACATGAGCATTTTGTAGGTTGAATTTTGTCTAAATATATGCCAATAAATCTGTTAATCTAAAATGATTTTATTGAAAATTACAAAAATGTTAATTGCCAAATTTAATCATGCAGGAAAATACTTAAATGATCCTATTTTCGAAAAAAGGAAATTGAAATTTTATAAATTAACTTCAAAAGGAAAAACAGGACAAGATGGATTTGCAAGTAATTTTTATGAAGCATATGAAGAACAATTAATTTCATTTTTTCCTTAAAAACTCAATTATTTTAATTTTCTTAAAATTTATTATTTTTAGTTTTCAACATTCACTTATATAAGAGTCTGAATTTCAAATTTTCTCTCTCTTCTTACCTTTCTCCCTCTCTAAGATAGGATAAAATCTGAAATAGGCTTTACTTATGCATTCATACTAAACAAATTTTCACCTTCATATGATGAAAAGAATTAGAAATAATGGGATGAACCATGGGAAAGAAAAACCAAAGTAAAACAACAAAAGAAAAGGAGTGTGAATAGTATGCTTCCATCTGCATTCAGACTCCAAAATACTTCGTCTGGATGTGGATAGTATTTTCCACCATGAGTCTTTTGAAATTGTCTTAGATCCTTGTATCGCTGAGAAGAGCTATGCCTATCAAAGTCAATCATCATACAATGTGATTGTTACTGTGTAAAATATTCTACTGGTTTTACTCATTTCACTCCAGCATCAGTTCATACAAATCTTACCAGGTTTTTCTAAAGTCTGTTGGCTTACCATTTCTTTTTTTTCTCAAAATTTCTTTATTTGGGATTTCTGAAGATGGATGAGTGAGAGCAATTACTCACCTAAGCGCTTAGAGAAACTCCATCACATACCTCTAAAAAGAGAATCTGACTAAATTTTGTAGGTGCAGAATCCAATTGGAGACAGACTGTGGGAGTTTCACAGTCCAGGACAGATGGCAACATCAACAGGAAGAATCTGTTTCACTAGGGTAGAGGAGCATACAGAGCACAGCACAGTGCATCTTGGCCAGTCATGGCAGGGCTGAGCAGGAAAACTCCAGGACAGTCAGAGGAAGTGGCAGCACTGTGGGATAGCAGCTCAGGGTGAGAATCCAGCAGAGTCAAGTGAGTGAGAGCTGCTGAAGGAGGCCTAGGTAGCTGAAGCAGCTGCTTGGAGATTTTCAGTCAGCAGATTAAATGTCTTTAAGTCACCTAATTGAATTTCCTGGAGCCAAAATGTCAGAGTGATCAGTAAATGCTTTCTCCCCCTCCCCTTGTTGACCTTGAAAGAACCATAAAATATTTCCCAGAAAAATAATGGATCAATGAGATCAGCAGAATGGGTAAATAGTCCCACAGCACGGCTAAGAAAATAGCAAATGAATATTCCCCTTACTGTGGCTGAGGGACAGAGCTGTCCAAGACAGACATAGTTCCATGGCTGTGAAGCCTCCCTCTAGGGCCATGGTGTGCCTAAGCACTCCAGGGGAAAAGGAAAGTCAGCTGGTATCTCCAAGCCCTGAGCCTGTCTTTGTTCTACCTCAGCTGAGGAGATCTCCAGTGACCAGATCACTCCTCCCCCACACTTAACAAGCTAGCTTCAGGGCTAATCCAAGGAAACACAAACAAATTTCACTTGCTTTTGCTTTATGACAGGTGCTAGTTCCGCACAAAGTTCTTTAAAGTCTAGCTGATAGAACCAGTGGCCACAACACACAAAACCTTACAATCATGACCAAAAAGCAAAGAGAAAGGAAAACACCATAGAATCTTTCTATGGGGAAAAGGACTAAAACACAAATACCAAAGAGATCAGTATTGAGACAGTACTCCCATCTGAAATTTCAGAAGAAGTTGAACTGAAGTATGAACTGCTTGTATGCAGAGAGAGCACTCCTGGAACAGCAGAAGAAGGAAATGGAGGAAAAAGTGGCCAATGATTTTAAAAGAATGAAAAAAAGAATTCACAGAAGAGAACAGCTCTTTAAAAAGGAAAATTGAACAAATGGGAAAGGAAGCATAAAACCTAACTTGGAAAACTGGACAAATGGAAAAGAAATACAAAACTGAATTGGAAAAATTGGACAAATGGAAGAGGAAGTACAAAAACTAACTAGAGAAAATAATTCCTTAAAAGGAATAATTGGACAGATGGAAAAGGAGATGCAAAAGTTAAAGGAAAACAATTTGGTGAAAATTAGAATTGGAGAAGTAGAAGCTAATGACTCTATGAGACATCAAGAATCAGTCAAACAAAATCTAAAGAATGAAAAGACAGAAGAAATGTAAAATATCTAATTGGAAAAAAAAAACAACGGACCTGTAAAATAGATCCAGGAGAGCAAATTTAAGAATTATTGGCCTACCAGAAAGTCATGATGAAAAAAAAAAGAGTTTGGAATATATCTTCCAAGAAATCATCAGGGAAAACTTCACAGAAGTGCTAGATTTAGAGGGCAAAATAGTTATCAAAAGAATCCACTATTTACTTCCCAAAAGGGACCCCAAACTAAAACACCAAGAAATATCATTGTCAAATTCCAGAACTATCAAGTGAAGGAGAAAATAGTACAGACTGCGAGAAAGAAGTCATTCAAATACAGAAAAACTACAGTCAGGATCACACAGGACCTTTCAGCTTCTTTGTTAAAAGATCAAAGGAATTGGAATACTATATTTTGCAAGGCAAAGGAGCTGGGACTATAAACAAGGATCAATTACCCAGCACAGTTCGGCATTTCAGGCAAGGAGATGGACATTCAGCAAAATAAGGGATTTCCAGAACTTCCTAATCAAAAGGCCAGAAGTCAATAGAAATTTGGATCTTCAAACACAGGTCTCAAGGGAGGCATAAAAACGTAAATAGAGGAAAAGAAAACTTGTTACCAAATTTGGACAAACTGTTTACCTCCCTATAAGGAAAGATGATCCTAGTTAATCTAGAGAGTTGCATATTCAATATGCAATGGAAATATGAAAGGGATACTCAGAGAAAGAGGGGATGGGTATAAAGAAAATAATGTAATGATAAAAATGTGACTTAAGCATGTGAGGGGGTTGTAGTAGGAGATGTGAAAAGATGGGAGCAGAAAATGGTAAAATACATCACAGGAAAAAGTGAAAAATTATATCAGAGTAGAGAGAAAGAGGGGAGGGAGATGAACATTGTTTGAGAGGCACTCTCATCTGTTTTGGTTCAAGAAGGGAACAACAAGCTTAATTAAGCACATAAATCTAACTAGTTCTAGGCAGTAGGAGGGGAAGGAAAGGGGGAAGGCTAAAAAGGAGAAAAGAAGTAGCAAGGGTAAAGAGCAGTAAAAGGGAGGAGGGCTGAAAGAAGGAAGGGAAGACTGTGGGAAGTGGCGGCAAAAAATTAAAACTCCATTGTGGAGGGGAAGGGAGAATGGAGAACTAAAAGCACAAATAGTTGGAAACAGGATGGAGGGAAAGAAACAGATAGTATTTACAACTGTGAATACGAATAGGATGAGTTCTCCAGTAAAATGGAGACAGACAGCAGAATGGACTAAAAGCCATAATCCAACAATATGTTATTTACAAGAAACACATTTGAAATGGAGGGATACATACAGGATAAAGGTAAAAGTTTAGAGTAGGATATATTGTGCTTCAGGTGATGGAAGAAAGGCAGGGATAGCAATCCCAATCTCAGACAAAGCAAAATCAGAAATAGATCTAATCAAAAGAGATGAGGAAGGAAGTATATCCTGCTAAAAGGCACCATAGACAATGAATATATTTTAGAAAAATTTAGACTGGAATTTCTTTATATAACATACTATCAATTAAATCACTTTTTCCCCTGGAATGCCAGTAATCACCAAAATCTAATGCCTGACCCTGAATTTAAATCAGTTCATTTAGTTTATAGAGATGTTAAATATTCGTTCAACTTTGCTATCTTTTCCTTCTGTTACCTCATTGGTTGTTTTATTTATGTATGTTTTGTGTTCTGATTCAGATATTTTTTTTCACTGACCACTACTTTATAATCACATGCTTAAATGATGTTTTAAAAAATTAATCCTTCTTTCAAAGGTTGACTTTTTGTCCTGTAATATGTTAATTTTTAATGGTCTTCTGAATTGTTCTTATGACTTCTGTCGTTGTTTCATTTTCATATTTAGTCTTGTGAGATTTTTAGATTTCTATTATTATTGTTATAGTTTTAATACAAATTTATCACATGTAACCTCTCCCCTTTTATTTCTTGAAGTTAATGATTTTTCTAGGAATTTTTCTTTTTTAAAATGTATTTATTTTTATTTTTCACTATTCACTTCCACTTCCAAATTTTCTCCACATCTCTCTCTACCACCCACCCCAAGAAATCATGCCTTTCTAATTTCCCCTTCTCCCCATTTGCCTTCCCTTCTATCTTACCTCTCCCTTCTGTCATCTCCTTCTCTATTTTCTTGTAGGGCAAGATAGATTTATACACCCCATTGCCTCTATGTCTTATTTTTCATTTGACTATAAACACATTTTTAGAAGTCATTATTAGAATTTTGAGTTCTAACTTCTCTCCTTTCTTCCTTCCCCACCAATCCCCACTGAGAAGCTATGAAATTCAATATAGATTTCATATGTATAGTCACAAAAAACACAAAACAGTCATGATGTGAAAGACCTCCATCCTATTCTGCCTCCCATTTATTCTATTCTCTCTTTTGAACCTCTCCCTCCTCAAAAGTATTTAATTCTAGTTACCCTCTCCTTCCATTTACCCTCCCTTCTACCAACTCTCTGCCTCCACTTATGCCCTTCCCCCTTACTTTCCTGTAATTTAATATAGATTTTCATACAAAATTGAGTGTGTATGTAATTGTCTCCTTCAGCCAAATGCCATGATAGTAGGGTTCACTCATTCTCTCTCACCTCCTCTCTCTTTCCCTTCACTGAAAAAACTTTTTCTTGCCCTTTTATGTGAGAGATAATTTGTCCCATACTATTTCTCCCTTCTTCCTTCTCCCAATATATCCTTCTCTCACCCTTAAATTTCCTATTTTTAGATATTATCCGTCCATATTCAACATACCTTCCAACTATTCTAATACTGAGAACAGTTTCAAAAATTAAAAATATCTTTCAATGTAGGAATGTAGAGTTCAACTTCAGTAATTCCCATATAATTTCTATTTTCTGTTTACCTTTGCATGCTTCTCTTGTTTCTTGTGCTTAAATGTCAGAGTTTCCATTCAGCTCTGGTCTTTTCATCAAGAATGCTTGAAAGTCTGCTGTTTTCACTGAATGATCTTTTTTTCACCCTGAATATAGTAATCAGTTTTCCTGGATAGGCGATTCTATGTTTTAATCCTAGCTCCTTTGACCTCTGGAATATCATATCCAAAGATCTTTGATCTTCTAAAGTCGAAACTGATAGATTTTGTGTTATTCTAACTGTGGCTCCATGACACACGAATTACTTCTTCTGACTGCTTGCAATATTTTCTCCTTGACTTGGGAACTCTGGAATTTGGCTACAATATTCCTAGGAGTTTTCCTTTTGACCACTTTCAGGAGGCGATGGGTGGATGATATAAATATCTATTTTACCCTCTGGTTCTATAATATCAAGACAGTATGGTTTGGTAATTTCTTGAAAATGATGTCTAGGCTTTTTTTTTTTTTTTTTTTTGATCATGGCTTTTAAGTAAGTCCATTAATTTTTAAATTGTCTCTCCTAGGCGTATTCCCCAGGTCAGTTGTTTTCCCAATGAAATATCTAACATTGTCTGCTATTTTTTTCATTTCTTTCACTTTGTTTTATAATTCCTTGATTTTTCATGAAGTAATTAGCTTCATCTGCTGCATTACAATCTTTAAAAAATTATTTCTTCCATGATTTTTTTAGACCTTCTTTTCCATTTGGCCAATTCTTCTTCTTTTTTATTGATATTTATGTTTATATGGTATATTTGATCATAATTTTCTTTCTTTTTTCTTTTTGTTTTTTTAAATAAAAATTTATTTATTTAACTTTTTACATTCATTTTCACCAAATTTTGGGTTCCAAATTTTCTTCCCTTTTATCCCCTCCCCCAACCCCAATACACCAAGCATTCTAATTTTCCCTATCACCAATCTGCCCTCTCTTCTATCATCCCTCCCTTCTCTTGTCCCCATCTTCCCTTTTGTCCTATAGGGCCAGATGACTTTCTATTCCTCATTAACTGTATGTCTTATTTCCTAGTAGCAAGAACAATACTCAACAGTTGTTCCTAAAACTTTGAGTTCCATATTCTCCCCAATCCCTCCCTCCCCACCCATTCCCTTTGGGAAGGCAGGCAATTCAATATAGGCCCTATCTGTGTAGTTTTGCAAATGACTTCCATAATAATCGTGTTGTGTAAGACTAACTGAATTACCCTCCATCCTATCCTGCACCTCATTGTTTCTATTCTGTCTTTTGATCCTGTCCCTCCCCAAGAGTGTTGACTTCAAATTGCTCCTTCCTCCCATTACCCTCCCTTCCATCATCACCCCCCCTTGCTTACCTCCTTTTCCCCCACTTTCCTGTATTGCAAGATAGATTTTCATACCAAAATGAGTGTAAACTTTTAACTGTTTACTGAGGTAGGGCTCTCCTTCCAGGGTGGAGAGTTCACTGAACCAAGGTTCAAGGATTTTGTGCAGCTGTTCTCAGAGATACCTCCAGGGATCTGTAAGTTTTCAATTTTTCAAAGATTGTATGGTCTAAGAAGAGGTATTACTACTCTCTTAGCCGTGCTCTGGTATGTGAGTGATGATAAGCACTCCTTTCTGCCCTGGAACTTTGAGGATGGTCTTCTCTCCACTGTGGCTACTAGCTCTCTTATGCTAGTTTTTCTTCTTTCCCTGCAACTGCAACCCAGGTTTGTGCCTGTATCTGAGTATGGAAAATGCAACAGATTTCTTGTTCGGTGTTCAGTGTCCCTTCTGACCAGTTGTTTGCTGCCATTACCACATGTGGGTTGGAAATTATGGAAACAGTTGCTTCCATAGTTGATTCTGTGGTATCCAAGTTTTACTCCTGGTTTGCTGTGGTCAGTGCAATGCTGGCATAGCTTGCTCTGGTGTGTGCAGGTCACAAGTGTTACGAACCTTTCCTGTTGACCTTCTAAGTTGTCTTTGGTTTTTGTGGGCTGAGAAATCAGGAAACTGCCACTGATGCCAGTGATTCACTCATCTGAAGTCTGCTTCTGGTTTGCTGGGGCCAGGTCTGTGCTGGCACTGCCTATGCTGAAGTATATTCATCTCTCACTCTGGCGCAACAGACCTTTCCTGCCAACCTTCTAAGTGCTCTGAGTCTGGAAATTTGTTTCACTCCATCTTTTTGTTTGTTTTGAAACTATAGAATTTTTTAAGAGTCATTATTTAAAGGTATTTGTATGGGTTTGGGGGAGAGCTCCAGTGAGTTCCTGCCTTCATTCAGTCATCTTGGCTCTACCTCTTGATTATTTATAATAGTCAAAATAACTTCCTGACTCAATAGTCATTCTTAAAACATTATTGCTGTTACTCTACGAATTGTTCTCTTGGTTCTGTTCATCTAATTCTTCATTATTTCATGCAAATCTATCCAAAATTTGATCAGTCATTCCCCAGTTGATGGACATCCCTCCAATCTACCACTTTGTCAAACCAAGAGAGCTACCATAAAGATTTTTGGAACATAGTGACTCTTCTCCATTTTCCATAAGTATCTTTGGAATGGTGGTATTGCTGGATCAAAGCATATAAATCACTGAATAACTTTGTCCACAATTCCAAAGTGTTCTCCAAAAATAGATTGACCATAATTCCACCAACAATTAACTTGTTTCAAATTTTTTCCACATCCCCTCCAACATTTGTCCCTTTCCAATTCAATCATTTTAGCTAATCTGATAGGTGTAAAATGTTATCGCGGGGTAGTTTAATTTTCATTTCTCTAATAAATAATGATTTAGAGCATTTTAATATAAGTTAATTTTTTTATTTCTTCATTGAAAAACTACCTCTTCATGTTCTTTGACCATTTAGGGACGGGGCAGTAATGTACATTCATACCGAATAGGCAAAATTCTTTATGTATTGTATATAGGAAATCTTTGTCAGGCCTTCCAAAAATCGTCATTTGCTTTCCTGTCTTTTTTGACAGTCTAATGAGTATGAAATGGAATATTACAAGTGTTTAATTGTCATCTCTCTTTTATTGGCGGTTTAGAAAATATTTATGCTACTGATAACAGTTTGATTTTCTTCTATGGCCAATAGTCATCTCATAAACTTTGACCTTTTAAGTACTGGGTAATAGATCTTGTTCTTATATACTTGAGCCAAGGAAGACTTTATTTGGTTTTCACTCCTTGGTCAGAGAAAATTTCCCTAAGTGTTCCCCTTTTCTTTTTAAGTTTAAGTACATTGATGTTTTATGCAAAAGGCTTTTGCCAAACATGGTGGAATGATAGGAACTAATGCAGTGAGCTCCTTTCCACAAACCGCTCCATACAGATTGAGAAAACATTGCAGATAAAATCCAAGTGGGACCTGGAAAACAGATTCAGGAGAGACAATTTAAAAATTATGGGACTACCTGAAACTCATGATCAAAAAAAAGAGCCTAGACATCATCTTCCATGAAATTATCAAGGAAAACTGCCCTGACATTCTAGAACCAGAGGGCAAAATAAGTATTGAAAGAATCCATTGATCACCACCTGAAAGAGATCCAAAAAGAGAAACTCCTAGGAAAATTGTGGCCAAATTTCAGAACTCCCAGCTCAAGGAAAAAATCTTGCAAGCAGCTAGAAAGAAACAATTCCAGTAATGTGGAAATACAATCAGGATAACTCAAGATCTAGCAGCTTCTACATTAAGGGATCGAAGGGCGTGGAATAGGATATTCCAGAAGGCAAAGGAACTGGGACTCAAACCAAGAATCACCTACCCAGCTAAACTGAGTATAATACTTCAAGGGAAAATATGGTGTTTCAATGAAGCAGAGGACTTTCAATAATTCTTAATGAAAAGACCAGACCTGAAAAGAAAATTTGACTTCCAAACACAAGAATGAGAAGAAGCATGAAAAAGGAAACAGCAAAGAGAAGTCTTAAGGGACTTACCAGAAGTGAACTGTTTACATTCATACAGGGAAAGACAATATTTCTAACTCTTAAAACTTTTCAGTATCTGGGTAGTTGGTGGGACCACACATACACATGTACACGCATGCACACACATACACACATGCACACACATACAGAGATAGAGAGCACAGATTGAACTGAATAGGATGGGACCATACCTTAAAAGAAATTAAGGTAAATGGTGAGAGAGAAATGTAGTGGGAGGAAAGAGGGGGAAATTGAAGGGGGTAACTATATGTCACTTAAGAGGCAGGTAGGAGTTTTTTTTTAGTGGAAGGAAAAAGAGGAGAGCTGAGAAAAAAAAAAATAAGAAGTTTACCCTCATCACATTTGACTAAGCGAAGGAGTGAAATGCACACTCATTTTGGTATGAAAACCTATCTTACAGTATAAGAAAGTGGGGGAGAAGGAGATATTGCAAGGGGGGGGGATGATGGAAGGGAGGACAAAGGGAGGAGGGAGCAATTTGAAATCAACACTTGGGGAGGGACAGGATCAAAAGACAGAAGAGAAACAATGAGGGGCAGGTTAGGAGGCATGGTAATCCAGTTAGTCTTACACAACACGACTATCAGGGAGGTCATTGGCAAAACTACACAGATATGGCCTATATTGAATTGCCTGCCATCCCAAAAGGAATGGGTGGGGAGGGAGGGATGGGGAGAATTTGGAACTCAAAGTTTTAGGAACAACTGTTTAGTATTGTTGTTGCAACTAGGAAGGAAGACATACAGTTAATGAGGAATAGAAAGTCATCTGGCCCTACAAGAGAAAAGAGAAGATGGAGAGAAGAGAAGGGAGGGATGACAGAAGAGAGGGCAGATTGGACATAGTAAAAATTAGATTGCTTGGGGTATTGGGGTGGGGAGAGGGGATAAAAGGGGAGAAAATTTGGAACCCAAAAATTTGTGAAAATAAATGTAAAAAATCAAATAAATAAATAAATGAATGAATGAATGAATGAATAAATAAATAAATAGATAGATAGATAGATGAATGAATAAATAAATGAATAAAAAAATAAAATAGAATAAAATCCCAGTGGGCAAATTCAGAAAAAGAAGTCATGATGAATGTTTTTTCAAGCCTATTTTTTAAATAGGGGAATAGACAAGGAGACCTGTCTGGCCTAACTGCTGCAGGCTACTGAGTCATTCTTACTGAATGGTGGTTGGTTGGCCAAATGGATAAATGTAATGAGAGAAGAGACCTCCAGAGTCAAACAGAAGTGTAGTCTTTATTCTAGATACCAGCTACATGTCAGCATGCAGGGCAAGATCTCCTATGGAGCCCCCTCCTCCCGGAGGAGAGAGGAACCCAACCCCCAGGCTTTCCGGTCCCCATTTAAGCTCTCCCAACTGCATGGTTCGCTTGTGGACAGCATGCTCTCAACCCCTCAGCCAATCAACAACAGGTGTGCTCAGACCAATCTCAAGGGTGGGATGTTCTCTCCAGCAAGTTTCCACTGAGAAGAGATGGAAAAACAAGATAGCTCGTGATTCACTCCTCAATTCCCAGCTGTATCCTGGGAGTCCTCGTGAGAGATCTGTGGTTTAGAAGCCCTCACCTTTACCTAACCCGAGACTATTCATGTGAAAACCGAGTTTACACCCCAACAGAGACCTGCAGACATTACAGATGGGATCATTCTAATTGTAGGCTCCATATAAGCACTGTAGAATGCAGAAAGCTGCTGAGTATCAGGAAAAGACAAGGTCTCAGATTCATAGCAACAAACATAGAGGTCCTATTTGATGGTATCAGGTGCCAACTAACAGATTTCATATCTCCTACTTAGACTTTCACTGGAGATCCAGAGCAGGGTGAAAAGGGGACCTTTTCACCACCAAGGCAGTGGCGTTCTGGTTTTGGAGGCCATGGACATCTATAAGGAAAACAGGAAGTTCAGAAATCAACAGTAGCAGCAATTATGTGACTTAAAATCAGTCTCAATGTAGGGTGACTATACCAGGGTACAGAGAAATAACTAGGACAGGAATCCCAGGCCAAATGTGAGCCTACACTTAAGACACTCTTAGACAGTTTAAGTCAAAGAACGTTACTTTTGGCTGATAAGGTTTTTTTCTTCTTCAGACAGAAATCCAGCTGAAGAATCTACAGAGTTCAGACGAGGGTGAAAACAAAATGACCATGCACTGGACAGACCACTTCGGGAACACTGCAAACTTGCAGGGACTGAACCCATCCCTGAGATCTTAGATTAATAAAACACTGAATATCCTGATAAGACAACACCAGTTCATCCAGAAGCCACAAAAATTCTAGTATGATAATTAACTCTGAATTCAAGAAGTAAGTCAAAAGAATAGAAAAAAGTCATAATGAGCTATTATGGTGACAAAGACAACTCAAGGCACAAACATAGAATAAAATGATGCCAAAATATCTATAATCAAAGCCTAAGAGGAAAAGGAAAATAATCATTCTGATTTCATTACCTTTCTGTCAGGAAGAAGCATGTTTCATCATGTTTTTCAGAAACCATGGCTTGTCATCATGTTAATTAGAGTTCTCAAAGTTTCCTCCTGTTAAACATTTTTAATTAGTTAACATCTGCCATTTCCCTTTCTTTTTGTTTATACTTATTTTACCAATTTAACTTTCTTATCTTATTGTTATAATTGGTAATTTGAGAACTCTATGAAGTAATGGTGGAAATTTGTACCCTATCGACTGAAAATAATCTGAGCTGAATTTTTCTTTCCTTTTCATGACCCAGTCCAGGACTTAACCACTTCTTACTGAATCTGCTTTTTGTCCATTATCCCTCTATCCTCCCTACCAGGAATTTGAATTCCACTACTAAAAGCACATTTGGTTCTGATAGATGAAATTTCCCCTTATCTCGACAAGATCAAAGATTTTTTCTCAATTCCTTGTTTTTTTTTAAGCCAAACAATTATATTCTCAGTATTATTTTCAAGTTTGTTTTTACATGGTATTTCCCATTTGAATATAAGCTTCTCAGGGCAGTGCCTGACACAGAGCAAATTCTTAATAAATGCTCCATCTCTAAGAATATAGCCACTCTCTCAAATATTCTAGTCCCCTAGTTCCTCAAATTATTTTATTTTCTATAACTATATTCACTGTCCCAAATATTCTAATCTCCCAGTTCCTCAAATTATTTTATTTTATAAGCCTACTCTTCTACCCACAACAGCAAGCCTTTTATACCTCCTCATTAGAAACATCTTCCCACTCAAAACTAAATGTTTTTACATCTTTTCAAACCTCCCATAAGTCAGCTCACTCTTTTAGATAAGGACTCTGCTTCATATTCATTTAAACAATGAGGTCATCTGCATAGAACTCCTGGTCCTCTCCCCTCCTCTTCTCAAATCACTCAGATATGATTATCCACTACTTCCTCCTTCACCCCTCTTTCACATGAAGAAGTTACTCTTTTCCATGACAAAGAAAATCCCTCTACACACACAAGTGATCCTATTCTATCCTGTCTTTTACCTAGGATTACCCATTCTATCACCCCAAATATTTCACAAATCTTCAAAATCTCCTCTCCCTGCTTAATGGCTGCTTCACTGTTCTTTTAATGATGCCTTTATCTATCTCACCTTCAATAAGTTTTCATTTGATTAAGTCATCCTGCTAGATATTTTCTCATGGCTCTCATCCATTCTAATGAAGTCTATTTACAGCAAGGTCTCCAATTTCTTTCTCTGACTCTTTTCTTAATCCTCTGTATTCTGAATTCCAACTTCATCATTTAATTGAACTTACTCTTTCCAAAGTGATCTCTTACTTGCCAAATCAAATAGGCTTTTCTCAATCCTTATCCTTCTTGACGTTTTGAAACCCTTGACACTATAACTCCTCTTTTTCTACTCAATTCTTTCTATTTTCATGAGTATATTCCATGTTTTTTTTTTCTCTTCCTACCTAAGTGCTCCTCAGTCACATTTCCTGGATTTTCATCCAGGTCATACCTGTTAATGATGTATCACAGAGGTTCTGTCCTAGGATCTCTCTTTCTCTGAGTCCACAGTGTTTCTCTTTTTCATCTTTGGTCCCATGCATTCAATTTTAATCTCTATTCTTATGATTCTTAAAATCTGCTTATTGATCTCTAATCTCTCTGCTGATTTAATCTCCACTTGCCTATTTAACATCTCAAGCTGGATATCCTATATAAATCTTAATCTTGACATGTCCAAATGTTAACTTATCACATCTTCTCTTCGTAACATCCCTATTCCTGTTGAGGATTCCACCATTCTCTAAGTCTCCCAGGTTCACAAACTAGGGGTAATCTTGACTCTTCACTCTCAATCCACTCAAATTCAATCTATGACCTGTCAATTTTACTTTTTCACATATTTCATATATACCTCATTCTCTATCTGCACTGCTAACACCATGGGGGCAGGTAATTATCACCTCATGTTCTGGTAGATCTCACTGGCACTAGTGACTCCCCACTACATTTCACATTCCCTTCAGTTCTCATAATTATTCTGCCAAAACTCAGGTTTAAGTATGTAAATTCTATTAACCCCAGTAACTTTTTATTTCCTCAAGAATCAAATATTAACATTTTCTCCTTGACATTCAAGGCAATTCATTATCTCCCTCCCTTCACCATTACGCCATCATTCTCCTTAAATTATCATCCCCTCAATGTACTTTTCCAATGAATGATATAAATTTCCTTGTTATTCTTCAAATATGGCACTCATTCCTAGACTCTGGAAATTACCCAGTCTGTCTTGTGTGCCTTAACTCCTCTCCTCATCTCTTCCCTGGCTTTGCTCACTTCTTTCTAGTCCCAGATTAAAATCAAAGATTCTAAGATGCTTTTACTATAAGAATAAACTTTTACTGCAGCAATAAGTACCATAGTATACACAGGAGCCTACTACACAGGTTCTTAGATATGATTTTCCAAAGGAAAACAACTTTTGAGGGATTATCAATCATTTTAATGAACCACATATAGCAACAGAGAAAATACAAGTGAGACCAACAAACATGGCTTCCAACTGTCTGACCATAAGCAATAGATGACTACCAGAGAGAGAAGCACCAACATTTCAGTTTTTACAGCTGGGACTGGAGGCAGAAAGACTCATCTTCATGAGTTCAGATTTGGCCTTGGACACCTACTAGCTATGTGGCCCTGGACAAGTCACTTAACCCTATTTGTCTCTGTTTCCTCATTTACAAAATTGGCTGGAGAAGGAAACAATAAAACTTTCGGGTATCTTTGCCAAGAAAATACCATATGGAATCATAGGATGAACAAACTGAAACATCAGAGTAACAATAGCACTCAACATGTTTATTCTCCCTATTGATGCCGTGAAATCCTTAAGAATGGAGACTGTGTTTTGTCTTTTTTGTATTTCCAATGCTTAGCCGAGTGCATATCTATCTATTTATCTATCTGTCTATCTATCTGTCTATCTATCTATCTATCTATCTATCTATCTATCTATCTGTCTGTCTCTCTGTCTATCTGTCTATCTGGACATATCAGTCTTATTCAAAAGGTGTCTGGTTTATCTCTAGCATATACATTGCTACCTCTTGGTCAAAAACTTCATCTCTCATATTTTAAAAAAGTTTTATTTTATTTCCCTGTTCTGTAGTGTTTACAACAAAAATGAATCATATATTTTTCAAGAGGTCTTTCCATATCTGATGGCATAATTATGAGATTTTTATGGTTCTACCATTAATGTAATTATGATGCATATACATTTTCATTTTTTTAATATAAATTTATTTCTTTAACTTTTTACATTCATTTCCACAAAATTTTTGGGTTCCAAATTTTCTCCCCAATTATCCCCACCCCCCACCCCAAATACACCGAGCATTCTAATTTACCCTATCACCAATCTGCCCTCTCTTCTATCATTCCTCCCTTCTCTTGTCCCCATCTTCTCTTTTGTCCTGTAGGGCCAGATGACTTTCGATTCCCCATTAGCTGTATTTCTTATTTCCTAGAAGCAAGAACAATACTCGACAGTTGTTCCTAAAACTTTGAGTTCCAAATTCTCCCCATCCCTCCCTCCCCACCCATTCCCTTTGGGAAGGCAGGCAATTCAATATAGGCCCTATCTGTGTAGTTTTGCAAATGACTTTGATTACAGTCATGTTGTGTAAGACTAACTACAGTTCCCTCCATCCTATTCTGCCCCCCATTGCTTCTATTCTCTCTTTTGATCCTGTCCCTCCACAAGAGTGTTGACTTCAAATTGCTCCCTCCTCCCATTGTTCTCCCTTCCATCATCCCCCCCACCCTGCTTATCTCCTTCTCCCCCACTTTCTTGTATTGCAAGACAGGTTTTCATACCAAAAAGAGTGTGCATTCCATTTCTTCCTTTAGTTGAATGTGATGAGGGTAAACTTCATGTTTTTTTTCTCAGCTCTCCTCTTTTTCCCTCCATTAAAAAGTCTCCTGCTTGTTTCTTCTACAAGAGACAATTTACCCCATTCCATTTCACTCTCTCTCCTCCTACTACATTTCTCTGTCACCATTTACCTTAATTTCTTTTAAGCTATGATCCCATCCTATTCAATTCATTCTGTGTTCTCTGTCTCTGTGTGTGCGTGAGTGTATGTGTGTGCATGCACATGTGTACATGTTTGTCTGCGTGTGTGTGTGTCTAGTCCCACCAACTACCCAGATATTGAAAAGTTTCAAGAGTTACAAATATTGTCTTTCCATCTAGGAATGTAAGCAGTTCAACATTGGTAAGTCCGTTATGACTTCTCTTTGCTGTTTACTTTTTCATGCTTCTTCTCATTCTTGTGCTTGAAAGTAAAATTTTCTTTTCAGCTCTAGTCTTTTCATCAAGAAAGCTTGGAAGTCCTCTATTTCATTGAAAAACCAAATTTTCCTCTGAAGTATTATACTCAGTTTTGCTGGGTAGGTGATTCTTGGTTTGAGTCCTAGTTCCTTTAACTTCTGGAATATCTACTCCATGCCCTTCGATCCCTTAATGTAGAAGCTGCTAGATCTTGTGTTATCCTGATTGTATTTCCACAATACTGGAATTGTTTATTTCTAGCAGCTTCCAATATTTTCTCCTTGACCTGGGAATTCTGGAATTTGGCCACAATGTTCCTAGGAGTTTCTCTTTTTGTTTCTCTTTCAGGCGGGGATCAGTGGATTTCTTGAATCCTTATTTTGCCCTCTGGTTGTAGAATATCAGGGTAGTTTTCCTTGATAATTTCATGAAAGATGATGTCTAGGTTCTTTTTATGATCATGGCTTTCAGGTATTCCCATAATTTTTAAATTGTCTCTCCTGGATCTATTTTCTAGGTCAGTTATTTTTCCAATGAGATATTTCATATTCTCTTCCACTTTTTTTTTCATTCTTTGGTTTTGTTTGGTGATTTCTTGGTTTCTCAGAAAGTGGTTAGCCTCCATCTTTTCCATTCTAATTTTGAGAGAACTATTATATTCAGTGAGCTTTTGAACCTGCTTTTCCATTTGACTAATTCTGCTTTTGAAAGCATTCTTCTCCTCATTGGCTTTTTGAACCTCTTTTGCCAATTGAGTTAGCCTATTTTTCAAGGTGTTATTTTCTTCACCATTTTTTGGGGTCTCCTTTAGCAAGGTATTGACCCATTTTTCATGCTTTTCTTGTATCTGTCTCATTTCTCTTTCCAGTTTTTCCTCCACCTGTGTAACTTGCTTTTCAAAATCCTTTTTGAGTTCTTCCATGACCTGAGCCCATTGGATATTTAATTTGGATGTTTGGGATACAAAGGCCTTGGCTTCTATGTCTTTCCCTGATGGTAAGCTTTGTTCTTTCTCATCAGAAAGGAAAGGAGGAAACACCTGTTCACCAAGAAAGTATACTTCTCTGTTCTTATTTTTTTTTCCCTTTTTGAATGTTGGATAAAGAAGGAAGGGGAAGTAGGGTGAACAAAAAGGCATGATGTCAGTGATAGCTATGGTTTGGTATTCAAATGGTGCTGCTATAACTGTGTCACTATAAAAGATTAATGTTAGTATTCAACAAGAGACTAAAAAATACTCTAAGATTCAAAGAAGAGAAGTAAATTGAATGCTAATCCTTTTACACTTGGAGCATGTAACCAGTCTTCTAATGTTTCATATAAACTCTATCAATTCCAATAGTCAATAATATTTAGTAAAGAGTGAAAAACTAAGCATTCTATAAAAGTCCCAAAGAAGTGAATGGTTAAGTACCATCCCTTAGAGAAAGTTATGGCAACTTCAAGTCATGAAAAATTAGAAATTAGAATGAAAAAGAAAAGAAGCCTTTTATATAAGAGGTAGACATAAAATCAGGAGCAGTAATGACAGGAACTAAGAGTGGAAAGAATGGGAATGAAGTGGGTGGGGGCATAAAGGCTGTGGAAGCAATGAAACTGGAGACAATTTAGGAAGGGTGGAAACCTGCAAAAATGTGACCAAGAATAGCAATGAAAAGGAAATTGCTAATAATTATTAGGCATAGATAGATAGATAGATGGATAGATAGAAAGATAGATAAATAGATGTAGATATATAACTTATAACTTAAATGGTACAGATAAATATTTCCAAAAATTAATATCCATAATAAGAGAAAACAAAGAGAATTTTGAAAGACCCAATTTCTTCAAAATAACTTTAACAGCTCATAAATTAACATAACAGCTCATAAATCAAATTAGGGGAGGACAATGGGACTTTTAGTTTGGTTTAAGAGTAAATTTTATCCAACATTCAAAAAAAATTAATGCATGTGTTGAATGGATTTTTAGTTTTAAATAGGAAAAGAAAGGATATATACCAAATGATTTCTGTAAAATGTTGTTGTCTTGATACCTAAATCAGGTAAGATTAAGAAGAAAAAATCAACTGTAGACCAATATCCATAGTAAATATTTATGCAAAACTTAATGTATTAAGAAAGGGCCACAATATGTCCCGTTGGGAATTTGATAAGTAATTTTGATTCAATAGTAGAAAAGTTATATGGGGGAGGAGCCAAGGTGGCGGAGTAGAAAGACTCACATATGCTAGCTCTGACCCCACAGCCCTTAAATTTCCTGTAAAAAGAACTCCCAACAAATTCTGGAACAGTGGAAGCTGCACAACAATGGAGTGGAGGAGATTTCTGTTACAGAGAACCCTGAAAGATCCATTGCGCACCAAGCCCAGAGCAGAGTCCAGTCATGCCTTGGCCACATGGTCCTGAGAGGAGCAGATCTGAGCAGGCTTCCGGGATGGAATCTCAGGCAGGCGCGAAGGTCCCTCCATCCACAGGCGCTACAAGTCAGTGAGAGAGACTTCTGGGCTGCCCAAGAGGGGAACGGGGTGTCTCCATAACTCAGGCCCCCTTGAGGGACAGTGGCAGAGGCACTGGCAGAGATAGGGACAGTAGTGGACCCAGGCTCCCCAAGCAGGGGAATACATGGCTACTTATCAGAAGTATTATGTGTGGGAGGGTCACTAACTGAATGAAATTTTAAAAAGCATAACCAATAATTATATAATACTTAATTTATTTATGTATTTCCTTCATGAGAACAAATAGAACCACAAAATTCCTGCATTTATAAAGATAATTTACCACTATCATTCCGTATAAATAACTGGATTCTAAATCAACACATTTATATATGAATACAGATCTATATATAGCTGCTAAAGTTTAAACATTAACTTATATTTGTGCAAAAACAACGACAAAAATAACAAAAAGATAGTTGGGAAATTCCTTAATTGAAATATTCTGTTCTTCTTTGAAGGCTAATTATTTGTTGTTTTTACAAAACCCTATGAACGTATTGACTGAACCTGGATGTCTTCTGTGAAATGTAAGTTATGCAAGTAAGGATACTTTAATTTATTTGTATGTTAATTACATTAATTAATAACATTAATGAAGTAATACATAACATTAACTAATAAATGGGGAAGATCTACTTCTGTTCACATAAACTTTAGGTCATTTTTGACAAAAAATATTGTTAGTTAAATTAATAAAAAATTGAATCTTTCTCTGATTTCTAGTACTATCTGATGTCTGGTCTTGAACTGTAACAAATATTTGCTTAACTGAAGGGATATTTGCAAATAAACATAGATAATAGAAGGGATAATTTCTACTTCAAATATTTCAGGAAAAAATCTCATTTCATTTTCACAGGATATGTGTTATGTAGGAATGAAAAGAGAATTTTAAGATCATGTTATGGAAGAATAATGAGTTACAAAAATGGTTGGTCAAGGTAAGGTTGGAAGACTGGTGAATACTGAAAAGAACTGAAAAGTAGAGGGGGGAAAGTACATGTTTAAAGACTAAACTATTACAGATTGAAAATGTTCTTAAAAAATGTTCTGAACAAGAAGATATGAGAGAAGTGAATAGTGGATACATTCCAGAAAAGGATAAGAAAGAGCATGGATTAATAATATAAAGAAAGTGGGGTGTCCAGTGAGGAAGGAAGAGGGAAAATTTATAAAGGAAAATCCATGAAGTATCAACAACATAAACGTAGAATCATGAGTCAATCCTTTATTATCAACAAGCATCTGTTAAACATTTGCAACGTGCAAAGTCTTAGCACATTGTGTGGCACATAGTAAGTGCTTAAGAAATGCTTGTTGATTCGCAGGAAAGCCAAGATGGTAGAGTAAGTGCAAGAATTCCCTTAAACATTTCCCAATTCCCCTCCAAACAAATTTAAAATAATGTCTCAAAAATACTAGAGCAGCAGATTCACCTAAAAAGTCAGGATGGAATAATTTTCCAGTGCAATACAACTTAGAATTTTGACAGGCAAGGTCTGTCTCAATGGTGTGAGGGTGGAGCACAGTTCAACACTGTCCAGGCCAGCACAGTTGGTGCCTTGGCAAGCCAGCAGCAGGCCTTGGGAGCAACTGAATTAGCAAGAGCAGTTTCCGGAGCCCTCAGTCCAAAGATTGTAAGGCAGTCAGGCAACTAGTTAGACTCCTTGGTGGCACTGGATGCAGGGCACTGTTGCACTGTCCATATATGATTCTGGGTTGCAGTTCCATGTTGAGGAGGAGAAGTAGCACTCTAGAGCATTTGACCAGAGGGGAACACCCTCGACACAGTTCTAAATTAAAAGAGAATGTTTGTGGTCACTCATAGCCTAGAGTATAGATGTGGACAAAAGGGACTACCACTTTTTTTGGATCATACTACCTTACAAAAACTAGAAACTTTCAAACCTCTACAAGTAGCTATGAAAATAGCATCAGATTCAAGGGGGGAGGAGCCAAGATGCAGAGTAGAAAGATTCACATATGCTAGCACCGAACCCACAGCCCATACATTACCTGTAAAAAGAACTCTCAACAAATTCTCGAGGAGTGGAAGTCATGCAGCAATGGAGTGGAGGAGATTTCCATTCCAGAGAGAGTTGAAAAACCACCATCAAAGGTCTGTTGCACACCGGACTAGAGCAGAGCCCAGCCCTAACTTGGCTGCGTAGCACCGAGAGGAGCAGATCCGAGCAGGATTCAGGGATGGAATCTCTGGTGGCTGAGAAGGTCCCTCCACCCACAGGCGCTGCAGGTCAGTGAGAGATCCTATCTGGCCAGCAGAGAGGGGAGAGTGGTGTCTCCATAACTCAGGTCCCCTCAGGAGGAAGCAGTGGGGGAAGCTGGCAGGGGCTACCAAAGCAGACAGGACCTCCATCCCATTGTTGAAGGTCTTTACATAAACCCTCTGAGGGAACTGAGCCCCATGTGGTGACTCTGACCCCACCTGAGCACCTGAACTTAATCACACTGAATAGCAGCCACACCCCCTGCTGAAAGCCCTGAGGCTGGGAAGCAGTATTTGAATCTCAAACCCCAAGCACTAGTGAGGTGGGGGTGAAGAGGAATCTCAGAAGTCAAGTAACTGGCTGGGAAAATAACCAGAAGAGGGAAAAAAAATAAAACCATAGAAGATTATTTTCTTGGTGAACAGATATTTCCTCCTTTCCTTTCAGATGAGGAAGAAAAATGCTTACCATCAAGGAAAGACATAGAAGTCAAGGCTTCTGTATCCCAAACATCCGAAATAGATATCCAATGGGCTCAGGCCATGGAAGAGCTCAAAAAGGTTTTTGAAAATCAAGTTAGACAGGTAGAGGAAAACCTGGGAAGAGAAATGAGAGAGATGCAAGAAAAGCATGAAAAACGGGTCAATACCTTGGTAAAGGAGACCCAAAAAAAATGCTGAAGATAATAACACCTTGAAAAATAGGCTAACTCAATTGGCAAAAGTGATTCCAAAAGCCAATGAGGAGAAGGATGCTTTAAAAAGCAGAATTAGCCAAATGGAAAAAGAGGTTCAAAATCTCACTGAAGAAAGTAGTTCTCTCAAAATTAGAATGGAAGAGACAGAGGCTAAAGACTTTCTGAGAAACGAAGAAATCACCAAACAAAACCAAAAGAATGAAAAAATGGAAGAGAATGTGAAATATCTCATTGAAAAAACAACTGACCTGGAAAATAGATCCAGGAGAGACAATTTAAAAATTATGGGACTACCTGAAAGCCATGATCAAAAAAAGAGCCTACACATCATCTTTCATGAAATGATCAAGGAAAACTGCCCTGAAATTCTAGAACCAGTGGGTAAAATAAGTATTCAAGGAATCCACTGATCACCACCTGAAAGAGATCCAAAAAGAGAGACACCTAGAAACATGGTGGCCAAATTCTAGAATTCCCAGGTCAAGGAGAAAATATTGCAAGCAGCTAGAAAGAAACAATTCCAGTATTGTGGAAATACAATCAGGATAACTCAATTTCTAGTAGCTTCTACATTAAGGGATCAAAGGGCGTGGAATAGGATATTCCAGAAGTCAAAGAAACTAGGACTCAAATCAGGAATCACCTACCCAGCAAAACTGAGTATAATACTTCAGGGGAAAATATGGTCTTTCAATGGAACAGAGGACTTTCAAGCATTCTTGATGAAAAGACCAGAGCTGAAAAGAAAATTTAACTTTCCAACACAAGAATGAGAAGAAGCATGAAAAAGTAAACAGCAAAGAGAAGGCATAAGGGACTTACCAAAAGTGAATTGTTTACATTCCTACATGGAAAGACAATATTTGTAACTCTTAAAACTTTTCAGTATCTGGGTACTTGGTGGGATCACACATATACACATACACACACATGTACATACGTGCACACACACACATACACACATGCATGCACATACAGAGACAGAGAGCACAGAGTAAATTGAGTAGGATGGGACCATATCTTAAAAGAAATTAAGGTAAATGGTGAAAGAGAAAGGTAGGGGGAGGAGAGAGGGTGAAATGGGGTGGGGTAAATTATATGTCATTCAAGAGGCAAGCAGGAGACTTTTTAGTGGAGGGAAAAAGAGGAGAGCTGAGAAAAAAAAAACAAGAAGTTTACCCTCATCACATTCGACTAAAGGAAGGAATAAAATGCACACTCATTTTGGTATGAAAACCTATCTTACAATACAGGAAAGTGAGGGAGAAGGAGATAAGCAAGGGGGGGGTAATGGTAGGGAGGGAAATGGGAGGAGGGAGCAATTTGAAGTCAACACTCTTGGGGAGGGACAGGATCAAAAGACAGAATAGAAACAATGAAGGGCAGGACAGGATGGAGGGTAATTCAGTTAGTCTTACACAACACGACTATTATGGAAGTCATTTGCAAAACTACACAGATAGGGCCTATATTGAATTGCCTACCTTCCCAAAGGGAATGGGTGGGGAGGGTGGGATGGGAAGAAGTTGGAACTCAAAGTCTTAGGAATAACTGTTTAGCATTGTTGTTGCTACTAGGAAATAAGAAATACAGGTAATGGGGAATAGAAAGTCATCTGGCCCTACAGGACAAAAGAGAAGATAGGGACAAGAGAAGGGAGGGAGGATAGAAGAGAGGGCAGATTGGTGATAGGGAAAATTAGATTACTCGGTGTATTGAGGTGGGGGGAGGGGAGAACAGGGAAGAAAATTTGGAACCCAAAATTTTGTGAAAATGAATGTAAAAAGTTAAATAAATAAATTTTTTATTTAAAAAAAATGTTCTAAATCACTTTTAATTAGAGAAATTCTAAGTAAAATAAGTTTGAGGTACCACCTCACAACTATCAGATGGACTAATGTGATAGATAAGGATAATGACAAATATTGGAGGGGATGTTGTAGAATTGGTTCACCAAAGCACTGTTTATGGAATTGGGAACTTACCTTAACTTTCTGCAGGGCATTGAGGATATATGCCCCAAACATTATAGAACCATATAGTACTATTAACCCAGCAATACCATTACTAGGTCTGTGTCCCAAAGAGGGGGGGTAAAGATTGAGGATGTATATGTGCAAAAGTATATAAAGCAGCTCTTTTTGTAGTTGCAAAGAATTGGAAATCGAAGGGATATTCATCAATTGGGAGTGATTGAACAAGCTGTTGTATATGATTGTGACAGAATGCCACTGTACTATAACAAATGATGAGGAGGATGCTTTTAGAGAAACCATGAATTATATGAACTAATGCAACATGATGCAAGAAGAACCACATGAACATTGTAAACAAGAAAAGCTATTTGACTGTAGGTTCTTCTCCTAACATGTGTAAGTCTCAGTTTACTCTTCTGTAAACTGAAAGTGTTAGACTTCATGACCTTTGAATTGCAGGCATATGACCTTTATATGGTTTTTAGGAATGCTGATTGCATATATGTTTATTCTTTCTCATATATATATATATATATATATATATATATATATATATATATATATATATATATTATATATATATATGTAGTGCATGAGGAGCATAGGGAAATTTTTAATATGCTCTACTAAATTCAAGAAATGATAGAAGGCAGAGAATTTTCAAATTAATTTTTCTATCTTATTTCTGATAACGAGTATGGCACTTGACATAAAATTGGTGTTTGAAAAATGCTTATTAACTAAATAGGTCCTTTTGGTTTATATTAATCAACTTCAAGGTCATCCAACACACTCATACATACACACACATACACATATATACACACTTTTATCCTACCATGAGCATATATGCATCAGCTTCAATTAGTTAAACATTTTTCTATATTCACCAATTATTAAAATGTAAATATTTTAGCAAAAAATATATTGCCAGCATTTCTTCTTTAAAATTATGTCTTACAATGATGGAAGTTTTTAAAAAATTAGTGAATGAATAAAGCTTTGATTAAACACTTGCTATATGTGAAGGATGTGCCAAGTGCTAGAGATACAAATAGATATATAAGACAGTCTCTGCTTTCTAAGATCTTAGATTCTGAATATGGAGATGACATATATGGAAGGTTCCAGCTAGAAGTCAAGTGGAAAAGTTCCCTGAGCTTTGGAGTGCAGCAAGAAAGATGATGATAACTCTTATTCTTTAATGTATACATACATATAGATACAGACATGAGTGTATGTATGTATATGTATACTTAGGTACGTGCATATATATGTGTGTGTGTGTTTGCATATATCTTCATGTATACATGTGTGTATACACATGTGTGTATACGCATTTCAATCTCTGTATCTATCTACCTATATTCCACTTGTTATTTTCACTAGAGTTACAGAATTCCAATTTTTTCACATACAAAAATAGGCATGATCATATAAAAATATTCCAGTGCATTTGGACAGATGCTCAGTCTATTCATTCCACCCCTAGTGTAGTCTTGGCAGATACACGCAGAAAGATATTGGGCACAATTTATCCAAAGTGTCAGGGATGGTATCTCTATTTCAAAAATTTTTATCAGTCTAAGGTAATCATTTGTTCAAATACTCTTCTTGATATCTGTCTAAGAAATATAGATCAACTCTAGTTATAACTACTGTTCTGACTGTCTAACTTTATTCATTGGTAATCTGGTTGGTATACATTTTTACCTCTCTCCTCTGACTTCTAACTTGCAGTCAGAACCACACTGACCTGTCTATGAAACTGTCAGAGTGAGCCACGATGATGAATTGAATTTTTTTTACTATTATTTGAAACAAGACTTACTTCAAGACCAAATAAGTAAATAAACTACTTAGGAAATATGGGGTAAATTTTTTTGGCCATGGCACACCTTTGTCACAAGACATTTAATTTTGAATAAAAGTTGTTTATTTGGTTACAGTAATTGGTAGTGATAAAGTGATTGTTAGTATTAATGAAACATTTAAAGATTATGATTATTATGATTATGTTTAAAGTATTAGTAGGACTTTAAAAAAATCAATACCCAATATGTAAAAAGTCAGTATGTTATATCACATATTTTAATTTCTTATGCTCTCTTAGGCCTTTGGAGACTATCAATTGCTCTCTTCTCCTCAATACTCTCTTCCTTCTGAGTTTTCATGACATTAAGTTATCCTGAGGGTAGCTAAGTGATACAATGGATTAGGGTGGTGTGTCTGGAGTAAAGAAAATTAAGCTTTCTGTGTTCAAATCTGGCTTTATATACCTACTAGCTATGACCCTGATCAAGTAACATCACTCTCTTTGCCTCAATTTTCTCATCTGTAAAATGAATTGGAGGAAATGGCAAACTACTTCTGTATCTTTGCCAAGAAATTTCAAGAGGAGTTATGAAGTACCAACAAAGCCACTCTGGTTCTGTTCAGAGCTGAATGCTCATTTTCAGTTTCCTTTCAAAGATTTTCATTCAAGTCATGTCCCACTCCAACTGTGAGTATGCCCCAGTCCTCAATGCTAGGCCCTCTTCTCTTTTTCCTCTATACTATTTCTCTTAGTGATCCTATCAGCTCTCATTGTCAGGGTAATTTAAGGTTAATGATGGATAGGGAGGAATAGCTAAAGATCTTCCTTGCACATTAATAAGCCTCAATACATTTTCTTAATTTCTATTGAGGCACTGGGTCAGAGAGTCCTGCCTTCCAGTTCTAAAAAGTGTCTAAATATTCTCAGGTGAGGTTTTCTTTGGGGGCTTATTTATTGGGAGGGTTTTTTTGGCCAGATGAGACTCTGAGTAGCCACTAAAGAGACCCCCATCTTTGAAAACCCAGATGTTAATGCTTCCCTCTCTCGCTAACTATGTATGTATGGTCAAACAGTTGGATCTGCCTGTTGATTTGTGTTGTATGTATTACTTATGGTCAGACAGTTGGAAGACTTGTATGTTGGTTTTTATGTCTCTGTATTTTTTCTGAAGTTTAGAGTGTTGACTTTTTCCTCTGAACTAAGTGAATGATACATGTACTTTATTAAAGTAGATTGTTGACTGCTCAAAAGTTGTACTCCTTTTAGAAAAGTAGATCTAAGAACCTATACAGCAGGCCTTCTTGTGTATGTTGGGATCCTTGCTGTTAGACTCATAGATTCGATTATTCTGTCTATGATCTACTTCCCTGGACCGAAGTTTTCTGCTGACCACCAGTCTCTCATGCCCTGTAGCTTATAGGCTATCTCAAACTGAATGACCCCAAAACATCTCAAACTCAAAATTTCAAGCTAACTTACTAAATTTTCCCAAAGACTGTGCCCCTTTACAAATTTACTTTTTAGAGTTGAAGTTATTACCATCTTCCTAGTCACCCAGACTTATAATACTAGTATCTTCTGAAACTCATCCCTCTACTTCACTAACTATATCTGCTCTTTTACCAAGGTTTATTGATTTTTAGCTTAACAATAACATGTCTTGAATATGTTCACCTCTTCAGCTGATTCAGGCTCTTGCCACCTCAACTATTGAGAAATCTATTGTTCAGTTTCCCTACCACTAGTTTATCTAAATGTACATGTGTTACTCAGCTGTCAAAATGACTTTTCTGAATTGCAGTCTTATCATATAACTCTTTCCACTAAAAATACAAACAGAAACAAAAGATTGGTTTCTTAGTTTCCTTAGGTTAAGCCTAGTTTCCAGGCTTAAATATAAAACCTGTTTAGAATCCAAAATCTTTCATGATTATTTATCCACACTCACACCTCCCCACCTCCCCAGTCTTTTTGCACCTTATTCTCTGGTCTGTGAGAATGGACTCTAGACTGTTCCTCAAACAAGACTCTTCATCTCCCAATTCTTGCCATTTTCATTGGCTGTCTCCCATGCTTAAGATTTCTTCTTTCCATCTCAAGGGCGTAGGCAACTTGCTAATACAAAGAGGTTAACATTTGTTGGTAGAGTCACTTTAAAATCTTAATTTTATTGATAAACTAAAAGATTTTTAGGCATCTTTATAGGTTTCTCTTCAATGTGTAGAATATGTAGGGTATAACACAAATATGAGGGAAAAGTAATAGAAACTAAATTCAAAACTTATGAAATTTCATAGTTCAAAGTTACATTTTAGCCTGAGTTTTTCCTTAGGCTAGATCCAGTGCACATTCAGTTTTAGGGAATAAATACAGTTCCACAAATATAGTACTTTCTATTCCAGAAATCCCAGCCATAACAATGAATCTCTTTTCCTGACTTCATAATACCATAAATAGACCTATGTTCCAAAATTTAGCCAAGTATTTAGTGGATTTGGAGGAATATAACATACCCAATCTTTAAAACAACAGATTGAAAACAACATAAAAGCTAACTAATATCCACTTTACCATCATGTATTTCTAATTACCCTTCAACACAGCTATCAAAAATATCATTCCAAAGCAAATGTCTGATAACCTGATTCCTCTCCTTAAGATATTTCAGAGGCTCTCTATTGCCTACAGGGTAAAACACAAACTCCTCAGTCTTTCAAATAAAATATACACAATCTACCTCCAGCCTTCCTTTCTAGAATTATTGGGCATTGATTTTATTTCACATTCCATTTCAGTCAAAATGAACTAATTGTTTCCCAAACTCAAAATTCCATCCCCTGCCACCTGGCTTTGCATAGACCATACCCCATTCTTACTTAATTCTTTCATCACTTTCACATTTAAAATCCCTAATTTCCTCAGAAGCTCAGCTTCTTGCACTTCCAATAAGAAGTATTTCTTTCCCACACATTTCCTGTGCTACTAATCTCTCCACATGACTTAGCATTACTTTACTTTTTATTTAAATATGTTGTATATTATTTCTAGCAATTGAATCAACACTTACATGGGATATAAATGCTGTACACTTACAAATCTTATCATTAAAATGTTTCCACAGAAATATTTTTTCATCTTGTCTAGTTCATGTCACGTTGTATTCTATGATAGAGAGAAAAAGAAGTAAGTGCTCACAATTCAGGAACAGATAAATGAAGATTTCCTATGAAAGACTGGAATAGATCTTTGAATTCAAAGACATGGAGTTGAGAAGGGACAGTACTGTAATCATGAATGAAATCTGTACAGACCCTTGTAGATAAGGATTACTGGGAATATTAGAAAGTGCACTGATTTGGGTAGAACAGAGAATATATGAAGGAGAACAAAGTGAAATCAATCTAGAAAAACAAACTATGCTCAGATCATGAAATTTTTCAGTTGCCAAAGACAAGACTTAGTGTTTTACTATACAGACAATAAATAGACACTAATCTTTCTTTAACAGCAGAATGACTTGATCAGACCTGTGTTTTCAGGATACAAATTCATCTAATGTGTAGAAGATGAATAGGAATTGGGGAAGATTAGGTAAGTAAAACAAATAAGAGCCTACATTATCTAAAATTATATGCTTCATGGTATATATCAAAACTATTTTCAACTAAGTTAAATTTCATGTATTTAAAAATAAATATTGGCAAATTAACTTAAAATTATTGCTTTTATAATCAATTGTATAGTACATTATTAAATATATAACACTTCAAACTTTATTCTATATTATATCATTATAAAAGATAAAATATAACAAAATAATTGCTATTTGTTCAAAAACATTGTCTGGTTTCATTTATCCCACTCATATTTAAAATGATGTGCTCAGAGGGACAGAGCCAAGATCACAAAGTAGAAGGGTGCATCTACTCTAGCTCTTCCCACACAGCCCATAGAATGTCTATAAAAAAGTACTCTCCAAAAATTATAGAGCAGTAGAAGTCACAAAATGACAGAGAGAAAGAGATTTCCATGGTAACCTGGAAGGCTGAAAAGAAAGGTAGGTCCCTTGGGGACAGAGCTTAGACCAGCCTTGACAACCCAGCATCCAGCAGGAATAGGACTGAAAAAAGGCTCAGGGGGGCGACCTCCAACAGCAGCTCCATTTCCCAGATCCCTCAACCCATAAACGCCAAAGACAACTTCAAAGGTCAGTGAGAAAACTTTTTCACCTGGGTGAGAAGGGAACAGGGTCCTTGCCTAGGCCTGGGCCCAGGAAGATGCTGCAGCAGCAGTAACAGTGTCCATTTTTGGAGCCATCAGTAAAAAGACTCTAGGAGAATTGAGCCACTGATCTGAGTCTTAGCCCCACATGATAACCCAGGCTTGAGGAAGTGTGCTGCACTGATGGAGCAAGTGGAACCTCTGCAAATGGAATTCTACATTCAGAACCTCTGCAGAAAAACTTTAGTGGCTCCGAGACCAGAGCACAGGTCACAAGAGGAGTAAAGTCCTCTCCTTTGATTGTGTCACCTTGGAGGAAATGAGAAATTACAGGTCCCCAGAGTATACTCTCCTCTTGAAAAAGGACTCAAAAATCAAGTAACCGGCTGGAAAAATGCCCAAAAATGCCAAAAAAAAGGGGAAAAAAATACGATCATAGAAGGATATCTTCTTGCTGAACAGACATTTTCTTCCACCCTTTCAGATGAGGAACAACAATGCATACCATCAGACTAGGAACAAAGAGTCAAGGCTTCTGCCTTCAAAACCTCCAAAATAGATATGTAATAGTCTTATGCCATGGAAGAACTCAAAAAAAAAAATTTGAAAATCAAGTAAGAAAGGTGGAGGAAAAATTTGGGAAGAGAAATGAGAGTGATGCAAGAAATTCATGAAAAGCGAGTTAACAATTTGCTAAAGGACACCCCAAAACTGCTGAAGAAAATAACACCTTTGAAAATAGGCTAATTGGTAAAAGAGGTCCAAAAAGGCAATGAAGAGGAGAATGCTTTAAAAAGCAGAATTAGCCAAATGGAAAAGGAGGTTCAAAAGTGCACTGAAGAAAATACTTGTTTAAAAATTAGAACAGAGCACATGGAAGCTAATGACTTTATGAGAAACCAAGAAATTGTAAAACAAAACAAAAAGAATGAAAAAAAATAGATCATGTGAAATATCTCATTGAAAAAGCAACTGACCATGAACGTGGTTGTAGGAGAGACAATTTAAAATTTATGGGACTACCTGAAAGCCATGATCAAAAAAAGAGCCTAGACATTATCTTTCATGAAATTATCAAGGAAAAGTACACTGATATTCTAGAACCAGAGGGTAAAATAAATATTGAAAGAATCCACCAATCACTTCCTGAAAAAGCTCTGAAAGCAGAAACCCTTAGGAATATTGTGGCCAAATATCAGAGTTCTTAGGTCAAGGAGAAAATATTGCAAGCAGTTAGAAAGAAACAATTCGACTATTGTGGAAATACAATTACGATAACACGAAATCTAGTAGTTTCTACTTTAAGGGATAGAGGGTTTTGGGATGTGATATTCCCGAAGTCAAAGGAACTAGGATTAAAACCAAGAATCACCTACACAGTAAAATATCATACTTCAGGGGAAGAAATGGTCATTCAATGAAATATAGGTCTTTCAAGCATTCTTGATGAAAAGACTGGAGTCAAATAGAAAATTTGACTTTCAAACACAAAAATCAAGAGAAGCATGAAAGAGGAAAGAGGAAAGAGAAATAATAAGAGACTTGCTAAAGTTGAACTGTTTACATTCCTACATGAAAAGATAATATTTGTGACTCTTGGAGCTTTTCTTAGTATTTGGGTAATTGGAGGGATTATACACACACAGAGACACACACATATATAATATATATACATGTATGTATAAATATATACATTCATATATAGGTATGTATCTGTGTGTATGTATATGTGTGTGTGTGTGTGTATGGACAGAGGGCACAAGGTGAGTTGAATAGGGAAGTATGGTTTTAAAAAAACAAAATTAAGGAGTAAGAGAGGAATATATATAAGGAGAAGAAAGGGAGAAATGGAATAGGACAAATTATCTCATAAAAGAGGCAAGAAGAAGCTTTTTCAATGGAGGGGAAAGGGGGAGATGAGAGGGAAAAAGTGAAGCTTACTCTCCTCATGCTTGGCTTAAAGGGAGAATAACATGCACAGTCAATTTGGTATGAAAATGTATCTTATACTGCAGGAAATTAGGGGAGAAAGGGATAAGTGGGGTGGGAGGATGATAGAAGGGAGAGGAAATAGGAGGAGGTAGTAATAAGAAGTAATCAATTAGGGGAGGGACAAGGTCTAAAGAGAGAATAGAATAAATAGGTGGCAGGGTAGGATGGAGGGAAATATAATTAGTCTTTCCATAACTATTATGGAATCTTTTTCAAAATCACCCATATATAGCCTATATTGAATTACTTGCCTTCTCAGTGGTAATGGCTGGTGAAGGAGGATGGGAGAGAAGTTGGAACTCAAAGTTTAAGGAATGAATGTTGAGCATTGTTTTTGCATGCAACTGGGAAATAAGTACAGGTAATGTGGTATAGGAATCTATTTTGCTCTACAAAAAACCCCAGAAGATATGGGAAGGGAAGGGTGTGATAGAAGGGAGGACACATTGAAGGAAGAGTTAATCACAATGCAAGATGTTTCAGGGTGGGGGAGGGGAGAGATAGGGAGAAAATCTGGAACTCAAAATCTTATGGAAATGAATGTTGAAAACTAAAAATAAATGAAGAAAAAAAGATTTTTTTTCAAAAAATAAAAAAAGTGTTGTGTTCATTTGATTGCTTTATTTCCTTCTCATTTATATCATTTTGCATAAGTATTAGCTCAATAATTATTATAGAGACAGTGTTCTACCTAATATAAAAGCTTCATGTTGAGGCAAATATCTTATTTTTAATTATCATGAAGTTGTCAGTCATTTCTCTGATCCAGAGAGTAAACTTTCCAATGAAAGACCCTTTTGTACATGAACCATGAAGCATAGGCATAGTGTGCCACCCAGAAGCTTATGCCTGATCTGACTTTCTGTAGGAGATTTTAAGATTCTCTATAGTCACATAAAAGAGAATTCATCAAATAACACATGTATTTCTTACTAGTGAAATGTTTATTGAAATTCTGTTTGAATCTTATATATTGTTCTTTAAAATAGTATAATTATATAGTCTGAAGTTCATTATAATTCATGTATCTATAGATTAGAAGATATCTGAAATAATTAAATCTTGAATAAGTACATGACTTTAACTTATTAGCCAACATTTCCTAGCTTTTGAAAATGCTATAAACACTACAGACTGTTTTTGTGTCATACCATTGTATTCAATATGTTAGTGAAACAAAATGTTAAACATTAGTTGGTTAGATAAAGAATAATAAATAAAATGAAACTAATATCTAGCCTGCTTTTAATGTAGCCATAAAGCCAGTACACCTGTGACTGAGATCATTTATCTCCTTATTTATTTTAGTTACAAAATGTGGCCAGAAAATTCAATTCAATTAGGTAAACTTTTATTAAGTATATTATTTGGGCATAATACAAAGTTGAAATAAGACAGCCACTAACTTTAAGTGCTTATAGGAATAATAAAGTCAATAGCTTTATAAAAAATGAAATGTGGCATATTTAGAAAAATGTATGAATAAAATAATTACGAAAATCAAGGATGACATTATTTCTAAGCAAAAGTAAAAGAAAAGGCTTCATTTAAAATATATAACCACAAATTTCATATACCATCAGGCCAAGAAATGCCACATTTAGGTATTGCTAAAGAATGGTAAAGGCAGTGATAAAATTGTTATTTATCAAAAAAATAGCTAAAAATGGATTCTGTACCACACATTTTTGTCAAAAGTAAGAAATACAGGAAAAATGAATGCCAGCCTTCGGGGGAATGATGGTCTCATGGTGTACAACAGAAAAAACATTGTATCAAAAATACGCATATAACAAAAATATCGAATAAACTCGGGAAGATTTATATGATTTAATGTGGAGCAAGACTAGCATAAGTAGGAAAACAGGTTTTAAAATGATCCCAATGATGTAAAAAAGAAAAATATTGAAAGACTTAAGGAACTCTGATCACTACAGTGTCCAATCTTTAACTTCTAATGACTGACAGTGACACATGTTTCTCTCCTTTCTGAAGAAAACTCAATACAGAAAATTGCCCTGCATTCTTAGACATGTCCAACATGTTAACTTGTTTATTGTTTAATTGTATTTCTATATTAAAATGAAGTTGCTATTGGGACAGTATGGGGAGTGAAAGTGATTTGTTTTCTAAAGAACTTCATCCTTCCCTTTGTAAATAAGGACAAACAATGAAAAAAAAAAACTTAATAGCAAGAGATTAGGCAGGGAGTCTCTTCTAGGAATGGAGCATTGATTAGTTTTGTCTAGATCACTTTTTTTGGAATGCAATAGAGAGAGAACCTGGGTGAATAAGAGGTACATTTCCTCAATTTGGAACTAAAAGTTGCGATGTAAGGGAAGAGGTGGATAAGTAAGTTTATAAAATAACTTTCTGTCTAGGTCTGTATAGGTAGCTCAGTTGCCTAATTTCAAGGAAAGTAACTGTGGAACTTAAATATTTCCTATATTCTGAGATAAATCATGTGTAAAAGAAAATTTCAGGATGATCAAGTTCAAAACTCTCACTTTTCAAATCAAGAAAATAACAAGATCACAGTGGAAGTAATTGACTCATGCTTACAGAAGTAGTAAGAATGAAGTTTGGATTCTTACTCAAATCTTCTGATTCTAAATTCAGTACGTTTCCATTTATATTTACACTGATGATGACTCAGAACCGTTGACCTATTTTTTCTTTCTTTAGAGTGACAGAAATTCTTGAAGACTGTCTAATTAGATTCAAATTTACATTATAAGAGGTAATATCCACACCAACATATGTCCTTGAAATAGTTAATAAATAACCGCTATAGACACAAATTGAAATTTTAAAAAATGAAACATGGGGAACAGAAAGAAGGAACATACATTCTGTGGGTAGAAAGATTATTTAATCATTCATTAATTCAAGAAATATGTATTGATATTCCATGTTTATTAACAAGGGTATTATTATTTCCTACAGAAATGAAAAGTGGCCTTTGAAAGAATTATATAAAAAATCATATCAGAAAGACTACATAGCAGAGGAAAAAAGAAACATGAAAATTTTGATGATCTATAACAATTTTTGTCAATGACTGCTTATTAAGTTCATGTCATGCGTCTGGCATTACTGTGGTCACTGTGGGAAACGTCGAAGAATCGTAAGACATTGCTTCAAAGAGGTTATAATCTAGTTGGGAATGTAAGTCAGGCTGAAGTTAGAAAACAGTATTAGACAATGTGCTAAATTGGGTGGCACAGTCTACAAGTTCTGCAGGGTACAGGGAGTATTGGTGATTAATGCAATAGAACTCTGCTACTTCCCAGGTGACAGCCTATGTATGGGTTCCTCAGGATGAATCAGAAATGACATTCCAGAGGCTTGAAAACACTTTCTCCCTTTGGCTGCACATACTATATCTTTTCTTTAATGATCTGTCAGCAACATTCAAGTGTAGTGTTGGCTCTGACAAGATCAAAAAGTTTTGTGAAGCAGTCAGAGTTTTATGTTTGTTTGTTTATTTTAAGTTCAGGGACAAAATACCTTACCAAATATAAGACACTGAAATGAATTCGTTTTTTTTTTTTTTTTTCTGACAGGGAGCACATACCTAGGAGAGAGTAAGAATGGAGACATTTCAACAAGCTCTATCCAGTCCAAGCAAATGCTCTTGACAAATGAGCACTGACACAGTAAATTTATCCCTTAGTGGAATTATATTTTCACTTTTAACTTTCAAATGTTCTTTATGTATGAAGAAAATTCACAACCACACACACACACACACACACAAATTTCTTTCTATGTCTTTGTTATTAAGTGAAGAAATACAATGCTCTATCTTCTAAACAGAAAATGTCAAGGGGTTAAAAAAGAGGCTGTTATGTGTAAGCAATTTTGTTGTAAAAGGAGCACAATTTAAAAGCAGGGGCTCAAAAAAGGTTCTTTAAATGAGCTTAATTCATGCTTAGGTATAATATTCCTACTTCTTTCCAAAGGCACCTTTCACAATTATAAAATACAACAGAAAGAGGTAAGGTTACTGTACCAGATACCTTCTGAACTACACATTAGAAATTTGGAAGATAAATGTTTGCTTCCTTTAGCAAAGGCCCCCAGTAGCATTTTCCCAGCTTCAATTTATTCTGTTAAGGAAAAAAAAATCTTCCTGGAGGTACCATCATCCAATTTTACATGGATAGAATATAGCAGTTCAAACTTGGATACTTCATTCTTGGGATATATTTGAAAATCTTCATTTTAGACTTCATTCATTCTCATAGTTTTTTGTTCAAATATTTACAATTTCAAAAGACCTCAGTAATCATTTTTTCCATATCTTTCATTTTACAGAGAAACCAAAGTCCAGAGAAATTGTCAATAAATCAATTACTATTTGTTAAGCACGTATGATGTACTGAGTACTATTCTAAACAGATGATACAAGTGCAAGGTTGAAACTATCTCTATTGACTAGAAATTTACATCCCAGCAAAGTCAGCAATTATACTTGCAAAAAATGCAGCATAAATAAAAAATCAAAAAATACAAATATAGACAAAGAAGTGATGTCACTTTGCCTCACAGATTGTACATCACAAATCCATCATTTATTAAAAAAATAGATTACTATAGTTATTGACTATTGTGTCTTGTGTACCTAATCTATTCCACTGATCAACCACTCTATTTCTTAGCCAACCAAGATGTTTTGATGATTGCTGCTTTATAATACAATTTAAGACATGATATGGCTAGCCAGCTTCCCTTGAAGTTCCTTTCATTAATTCCCATGGCATTCTAGATCTCTTGTTCTTCCAGATGAATTTTGTTATTATTTTTTCTAGCTCTATAAAATAACTTTGGTAATTTGATTGGTATGGCACTGAGCACGTAAATTAATTTAGATAGAACTATTATTTTCATTTTATTGACTCAGTCTACCGATGAGGAACTGATGTTTTCCCAAATATTTAGGTCTGACTTTATTTTTGTGTTTTATAATTCTGTTCATATGTTCCTGGATTTGTTTTGGCAGGTAGACTGCCAAATATTTCATAATATCTACAGTAATTTTAAATGGAATTTCTCTAAATCTTGTTATTGGGCTTTGTTAGTAATATATCTATCTATCTATCTATCTATCTATCTATCTATCTATCTATCTATCTACCATCTATCTATCTATATATCCATATACCAATGATTTGTGTGAGTTTAATTTATGTCCTACAACTTTGCTAAATTTGTATATTATTCCATGTAGTTTTTTACTTGATTCTCTAGGATTCTCTAAGTATACCATTGTGTTACTTGCATAGTGATAGCTTTTTTCATCTTTGCCTATTCTAGTTCCTTCAATTTTTTTTCCTTATTGCTAAAACTAGCATTTCTAGTACATTTTGAATAATGGTGATAATGGACATCCTTCTTTCACTCCTGATTTTATTAGAATTCTAGCATATCATCTGTAACCACTTTCTGACCACTTGTCAGGTCCCCTTATCACCTCTAATTTGAGAGCTCTCAATGCTACTGTTACTGCTGTCACCACCACCTAGTCTCATTGCTTGCTGTTTCATTCACTTAGACTTTTGGCCAGCCTCCACTCCTGTGTCTCATATCTTTCTTTCTAACCTCTTAAATTTTCCTGGGTTGAAGCAATATCTTACTCAGACTTTTTATTCTCTCTTCCACTCCAGAGTTTGAAGTGTTACATTAAAGTTATTTGGAAGAGAATGGTGGAAAAGGTCGACTGAATTCTTCTTCTACTTCTGCACCTGGTTCTACCCCTGGAATTTCCCATTGCCATAAGTTTAGGAAATAGAGGGCAATTTCTATGTCTTCCTTCAGTCATTCATAAGACTGAGGAACTTATAGATCTCTTTGAAGATTAAATGGTTTATTTTCTGTCTTTGGATATATGAAAATGTGAATGTGTGTGTGCATCTTTAATGTCAAAGTTACTAATTATTTCACTGTGTTCATAGATATTAGAACAAATATCAACCAACTATTCAATGAACATTTATTGATAAACATCTATTATGTGCCAAGCACTGTGTTAAAGCCATGGGGTTTGAAAGTAAAGATAAATCTTAGAACAATGTTGAGAAGAATATCCTAGGGTAATATGCCAAACAAGAAACAGCACAAAATGAACACACATCTCTTTGAAGTCTACTTATGAAATAAGTGTGATTTAACATCCCCTCTGAACCTCTGACTTCTTGTCTTTAACATGGAGATAGTGTTATTTTCATTACATAGTATTCAGATGTTTTTTTTTCTTTCTGATGGTGTGGAGGATGCTTTGAAAACTTCATACTCTATAGAAATATGAGCTATAAATTTCCTAAGTTTGTATGAAGCCTGAGAGAAAAGATCTACACATGTGACTTTCACAGTAGTATGGATAGAAGGAATGAGGACAGTCATACATTTTCTGAATAAGCATAAGGTGGATGTGAACTTGTGAGTAGTTTGTTGACTGTAAGTTTAGGTTTTGGACAGTATTCAAGAAATAAATATATCTCTTCTAGAAAGACTTAAGGCAAAGGCAAATCATTACTTTAAAGGAATAATAAGGATACTATTAGTGTATAAACTAAACTAAATACCCTCTGATGACACTTTCAACTTTGAAATTTGATGATTTAGCATCCTTTAAACTTTTGGGACATGGAAGAGAGAAGCTGAATTCCCTAGCCAGTTTTGTCTTAGATTACAGCTTTCTGGCTAGAGCAGAGAGATTTCCTCAGGCACATAAAACTTGGACATTGTCAAGTGAGTAGTGCTATGCTTGAAAATTCCTGAGCTCAGGAGTTTAGGGATAGACACATTGAGAGAGAGAGGGAGAAATGAGTTTGTACTGAAAAAGTATTTTCCAATAAGAAAAACAAGGTAGTTTGTAGAGCTGAATTGCTGGAAATCTTGTTCCACAGATCGCAAACTTTCATACTGAACCTTTTCCTTTCTCATCTTCCAATGCCTGGCAACTAATGAATCTATGGAGATCACATCTCTTCCTAAAGACTCTTCATCCTTCACCCATTCTAGTACAGATTATGCTTTTACTTATAAATACTCCACTTAAATACATGCATTGATCCAAGAGTCTGAATAATTTCTGCTCTCCTAAATCCCCTCCAAAATCTCTTTCTAATAACTTCACTTAACAGCCACTTTTCCTGTTAGTTTCATTCAATCCAGTTGTATCACACACCTTACATCCTCATGGTATTATTTATTGATCCCTATGACATTCACCTTCATTAACAAATGAACTTTGTGTCTAACTGAGAGTCTTTATCTCCAGAAAGTCTGCCCTCTGATTCCATCATTCAATTGGAACTACTCTCTCTTGGGTTACCACTAATCTCTAAAAATTGCAAATCTAAGGGATTTTCCCCAATCCTCAATCATTAGGCCTCTCTATAGTCTCTGACACTAATGATCATCCTCTATTCATTTGTACTTTCTCCTCTTTATGTTGTCATAATTTTCAGAGTTCAATGAGCGCTCATACATACAATAATTCACCCTCATTATTTTATAAATGAGTGAACTGAGGTTCCAAGAAACTAAGTGATTTGCACCAAAATTGCATTGCGAGTAAGTATCAGAGCCAAGATTTAACCTGAGGACCTAAGACTCTACTGGCCCTCTTTCACTTGTGCCATTCTGCAGATGACTAGAACTGCAATTTCATTATTACAGAGAACTCAAAGTGAGAAAACCACTCTTGGTTAGGACCTCTTCTCAAATGGCAATCTTAGGTGTGAATTTACTTGCTTGGGGTCATGTAATCTATAAGTGTGAGATGATGGACTTAAACCCAGATAACATAACAAGAAAGGCATAAGTGATAGTCTAACTGATGCAGTGATAACCAGAAAATATTAAGAGACTTGTACGGAGTAGATTTATGATTCTGAAGGAAAATCAAGGTAATGAATTTCACAGAATGAGAAAATGGCTTCAATGAGATGGAACCTGCTTCCACTAGAAGGAGAGCAAACATTGTTGAGGACCCCAAAAGTATGTAATGTAATTAATCCCTAGGATAAAATAGGATGTTAAATAGGAATTCATGCTTATGCCCCATGGCTAGAGTCTCTGTTTTTTTTTCTGCCTGTATCTTTATCTCTTGTCTGTCTGTCTGTCTGTCTGTCTGTCTCTCTCTCTCTCTCTCTCTCTCTCTCTCTCTCTCTCTCTCTCTCTCTCTCTCTCTCTCTCTCGTATGTGTCTGGTGCCTTTTAGGGTTTTCCCACAGATGTTTAAAGTTTTAATGTAATGTGAAATAAAGTTTCAAAATTTATAAAGGCTCTCACTAGGTCTAAGTTATTTTTCCCTATGATTTTTTTTTACCTCAATTGAATATCTATGTAATGGCAGCTGACCTATATATTTTAAATACATTAAACTTACAATGGCTCGTATGATTTACTTGAATTAGTTCGGCAGGACTCGCAAGAGCTTTGGTGGGCAGAAGACATGATTGGCTCTTCTGCACAGTGTTTTTCACTGGTTAGAAAAAAAAGTACTCTCTTAATGGATTTTTTTACAACAATTTAGTGGTCCCACAAGAAAAAAAGTAACCCACAGATAAAATTCATATTATACCTATTGTTTAAAAGCATTACTTTATTTATCTGAAGTCTCTAATAATGAAAACACTGTCAAGCCTGAGAACATCATGCTGTGATTTTTCTGTGCACTTTTAGAAAGAGCATATCTTGCTTAGAGTCTATAGATAAAATCACAAACTAATCATTTTTGCTCTGTGTGACCATCACCACACATGAATTTGTGAAAAACAATAGCATCAAAATGCCTTCCCAGATTCCCACGGTTGCCATATCTAATGTCTTTTTGTAATGATTCTAAATTTTGCTTACTTCCCAAGTTTTGTAGTGATGCAATGATTATTGCAAAGATGCGGTGAAAACTGTTGCTTCAACTCTAAAATATGTGTTAGTATCTGTTAATGTTATAATTTGTTGAGAAGATAAATGGAATGGGAAAAGAAACTGAGGACAACTATCTGGGTCATACATGACCTACAATCTAAGCAAAATGGAATAGTACAGAAAAATATATTCCTGGCCTGAATTTCTGATTTAATCCTTAACTCTCCCAAGTCAGTCACCATAGTTTCAAATATGCTATAGAGAAGCAGGATAATATTCACTCTAAACTTTTATTTAGTACTTATAGATCAGAATCAGCCAATAGATACAGTAGCAATATAATGTCACAGAGTTGTTGTCAGAAAGGTACACTTTTAAATGTAAAACGTTATACAAATATGAACTACAATAAATTCTGATGGAATATTTAGCTTTAGAAAAATCCAGGGGAATTTGCATTAACTTCAACCTGCTAAATATTATCAAATTGCTATGTATTTCTGGTATTGTTTCATACTCTCTCTCTCCCTGATATTGAAATTTTACATTGGGCCAGGACTATTAAATTGTAGAAACTATGTTATCTATGATATTTCTGAGGGCAAGTTAGGCAATTATCTCAGATGATTTTGTCATGAAAATAATCTCCTTGCAGGACTTAGCTCTGAATCTTCAAGTGCCTGTAGAACTCTAGACTATATAAAATGACTTTTCAAAGCATTTTTTCATCTAAAATCCTCAAATTGCTAGTGGTACCTGATTTATCCCTCTCACAACTTGAAAGATGCTTCATGGATTCTCTTAATTCATTTTTCCCTTAGTTGACTCTTCTGGGCAAGACCATTATCTTGTCAATTAAATCATGGAATACATATGGAGTACTTACTCCCTGGGGGGGTAGATGAAACAAAAGCATAAATTACCAGCTGTGTCTTCATAATACCAAAATCTTAGGTCATTTCAACAAATTTTATGTAAAATAAAAAGAGAACAGAACACTAAAACTCGATAGTTTGGTACAAACCTAGCAAATGATCAGTTGACAAGTATTCACCAAAAAAGAAACTGGGAAAAAAAAGACCACCATAATTATTACATGACAGTGGCTAAAAAAGTGGAGGGAAATACTCAAGTATGTCTCTGATATTAGAAACTGTCAAAGTGGTTTGCCTTTGAATGGTGCAAATATGTTTGCACATTGGTTTTGTTGGTCCTTTGAAATTCAGGTAGAGAAAAGTAATTTCCTTTATTATGCTAATTGAGATCATATTTTGTAAAAGAAATAAAATAAAATCCTCCTGCCATCTATGTATCTGAGTTTTTCCTGTGGAAAAGAACAATGATGACAGGGGTCTGCAATGGAAAATGAATGTTATCAATGCAGAATATTTCTTAAGCATAATATAAAATTAAAAAGTAGATTTTTGTTTTGTTTTAATTTTGTTTATTTTGAGGTCTGGGGACAGGATGTAAGACTTCTAGATCAATATTTATTTTTCCATATTAGAAAGTTTAACTTTTTGAAAATCAGTGATAAAGACATATGTAGTTCTGAATATATCAAAGATTAATAAAATAATATTATTCTAGAATTGTTTAAGAATACATTTTAGTGTTATTGGGGTCTATTCAGTATAAAGCAAAATTAATGAGTCCTCTAGTGAAATAGAACAGGCAAGTTTGGAGTCTTTATATACATAGGCTAAATAAAATAATGACTTTGGTTTTTAGAGTTAACTGTCTTCTCAAATACACTATGGGCATTCTATAAGAGTAGAAATATTGCTATTAAGAGATGGATGTGGGGGTTATAGACTCTGGAAACCTCCTTGATCTCTCCACGAATCTTTCCACTTAATCTAGCTTTTCATACTCAAATCAGTTACCTGTAACCTAGACTGGCCCACCATCGTCTGTCACCTCAAAATTGTGTGACCTGCTTCCCACCCAAGTCCTCCATTTTCTAATACCTCCCAATTGCCTCCTTCTGCTTCCCATCCTTGATTACCATTACTGTTCTCCTATCAAGACTACTTGGCTACCTCTAGATCTTCCTACAGTTTTTCTGTATGTAAGGTCCATCTGCCTCCATGAACACACTCAGATTCAATCCAACTCTGATTCTGTCAAGCTGACATTCTATCTCAATACAAGTGTCACAAATGAAAATGCTTCTTAAGCATCAGCCCAACATTATGAATCTTTAATAAACTTTGTTTTACTTTGCCTGAAAGAAGGCATGTGTGGAATTTTTTCAGCAGGATCCAGCATGTCAGTATTTAGGGATCCTGTAAACCCCAGACTTCAGCATGATGGTTCCCTGACCTCTTCAGATGAATATGGCTGAATAAGCAGGGTAAAATTCAAGAAGTGCAAGCCGACTGACATTTTGATGTGTTTGATGCTAACAAAAATTACAACAAAACTAGATAATATCAATGTCTGCGTGTCTCTTTGACTCTGTCTTTGTATCTCTTTCTCTCTCTCTATCTGTTGGTGTCTTTTGGCCTGTCTCCCTGTTAATATGTCTCTCCATCTCTGTCTTTCTGTCTTTGTGTCTCTGTCATTATCTCTGCTTCTCCATCTCCTTGTCTCTTTCCCTGTCTCTACCTCTTTGACGCTCTCTCTGTGTATTGCCATCTCTCTCTGTCACTTTCTCTTTGTATGTATCAATCTGATTCTCCTCTTTCTCGCAGGGTTTTCTTGATACGTTCAATTTCTCTACTCCCCTCTGATTTTTTGATCACATATATACCCCTCATTTCTAGTTTATTGAAAGCTCAAACACCTGTATCCCACAATCAATTTGATTCTTATACTACTGGATTCCCATAACCTTTAAAACTGCACAAATATTTCAGATCCATCATAAAAAGTGAAAAAAAAAAGCCTAGAACTTACTATCTCCACAAGATATTATTCTATATTTTTCCTCCACTTCTCAGTAAAACTACTAGGGGAAAAATGTTTTCAACAGTTGCTGCTTCTACTTCTCTCAATTCACTTTACAGAATTTGGTAATCTTATTTTCAAACTTATCACTCAAGTACAACTTCCAAGTTTCTATAAAATTATTAATGATCTTTAATTTCCAAATCTTATAATATTTTTTTTCATTTCTCATCCTTTTCAGCTATCATAGGCATTTGAGTGGAGGATGGTACCAAAGCATATTCAGATGATGATGAGGCATACGGCCAAGGCAATATTCATAGTACTAGTGGTAACTATGAATAGGCTGGTGTAGTTCTCAACTGCGAAGTATAGAAAGACTACATATAGAAGGCAGAAGAAAATCATTTATTTAGACACTAGAAGGCCAAATTCCAGAACCAGAAAGCAAAATCAGTCATAGTGACCAAGAAGTTAATAAACATGATCACCACAGGGGGAAAAGCAAACATTTCTGGAGCCTGAGCCTTGCTGTGCCTGTCTGACTGTGCTCTCTGCCCCCTCCCCTGACCATGCTCACTTACTTCCTCCCTTCCTCTTCTGCTTGTTCAAAAAGCTCATCCTACCAGTTGATTCAAGCAGGTCACATGGGCCTATTAATGAATGATAAAAATCTTTCCATTTAAATTGCTCTTACAGGAGGTGAGGAGAAACAGTTCATTATAATTTGCCTTAATTTTTTCATCAAAATATAAAGAGAGAAGGAGCTTTTTAGAGGCTTGCAGAGTGGAGAAAATTTGTGGAAAATGCTATTCTGAGATGTGAGAAAGAGGATAAATTAGGGAGAATAAAGTGATAGCCCTGATACCCTGAATACCCAGTTGAAATTTAAAATAATATATAAATTTAAAATGCATCCAGTCAAAATGGTCATGCCATTTCCCTCAGCTTGATTCAATACCACACGAGTGGTAGTTTAAGAAAGTGGATGGTGGAAACAATCCAAGACTCAGGTTTGACAAAGGATTTGAGTATGTAGGATAACACAGTATTTCATTGTTTAACTATAATGTCAAGACTGAGGAGAGAGAGGAGGGAAATCAAGGCAAGTTGAATTACCTAAAAAACAAAAACAAAAACAAATGAACTGATAGATGGAGGGATTAGAGGCCCTGATGAAGCAAAAAAGAAATGGGTTTAGAAGGAATGAGACCTAGGGAGAGTTGGAATGATAAGGGGCTATCATCAGACAAAGTAATTTCAGAGTATTTATTTAGGAAATGGAAAATTTCTGGTCAATGGAGAGATCTGCTGTTTGATGATGCTTATGTATGACTGAGGTAGAAGGAAGGAAAAGATCATGGCAGTTAAGGATACTGAGAGATTGAAAGATTAAGGACATTGAGGGAGCACCCATATTGATATTGAAGTCTTCTAGTAAAAAAAATGAACAGTTGATGAGGAGAACAAGATGTTAGTTCAGATGCTGCAATTTTTTGAGAGAAGAGATAGATTTGTCTAGAAGAGATCAGTATTCAGTAGCATCCACAATTTGGATTGAGTAGAAAATAGTGATGACCAAAAACTGTAAAGTAGATGTGGTTGCTGAGTAGTAGTGGACAAGGATAAGTTTTGATAATCAATTGATACTAATCAATAAACAATTTATTAAGTGGGTACTGTGTGTCAAGCATATGCTAAACACTTTATGCTTAATACTAAACACTGCTATAAAATAATCTGTGATCAGAAAAGAAAGTTAGTAATTATATAGTGAAGGAAGACCCATGGAGAACTTGTGACCTCCATTAGATCCCTTGTGTAAGGTGGATTTTTGTTACTTGTCATAGTTTAGTTCTCAGGATCTATAGCCATAATAGTTTCTTGTTCCCAGGTATTAGATAAGCATTCTAACAATCATGTTTTGAAACATCACTGCCATGCTCATGCAGGGTTATATAATGATAAGCAATATAAACATTTGTGCTTAAATTGTAAATATTCACTGTGACTGTGCATAAGAATGTTGGAGGAGTTGGTGCTCTCATTTTCAGCAACTCTTGTAGAGGATTAGATGCATAAAGTAAGATTATTAACCCTTTCGAAGTTGTATTCCTGGCTGACCAGACTAAGAGTTCACCGGTGCAACAGCCCTTCTGTGTATTAGTGTTATCTGTCTCACACCATGAAGTGGCAATAAATTACTCAATGAATATGCAGTTGCTAAAAACCTGCAAGATGCCTGTGACTGTGCTAGACCAGTGACCTGAAGAAAGACTTTCAATATATTGATTGAATCCACTATAGAGGGTTTTGTGTTTTGGAAGACATGGGCAAGAATCACAAAATAAATTTTATGGATAATTTGTGATCTGTTTCATTGGAGTAAGCACATACATTGATGATGAGATTACAAAGCTATAATCCTATCATCAATATATTGTGCTAACTATGGAAATAAAGATCTTTTTTTTTTCCCCTTTTGGGCCAAATTTGGAAAAGATGTAGTTGTGTTACATTTAATTTTTCTATTCCTCCTCTAAATTACTTTATTATTTATATTTCATGTGTCTTTAAGTATAAGCTTCATATATATTTCCTTTATTATTGTATAATCTTTGTTTTTTGCAGATTGCTTCTGTGGATGCTTGTCAATATAATGAGATTTCACCTGTAATGGAATTTGTAATGATGAAATTTGCCCTGATTGTCTAAAGACCAGTATACTTCAAAATACATTACTGAAATTCCAGTCAATTCAATCTATTACCTATCCTTTATTTATGTGACTTCATTCTATCAAAGAAATCAATTAAGTTCATCTGATACAATGTTCTCTTTTCAGAAACAATGTGATTGCCACCTAGTACTTCAGTCTTTTAATCTGGTTGGTGTCAAATTGGTTGTTTGATGATCAATTCTGCTGTCTTTCCTAGAATTGTTTCAGGTGACGAATTTATGACTGTTCAGTACCAATTCCTCCCATCTTAAAGTTGATCAGTGCATTTTCCTTTCCCAAGCCTCAGTAACTTATCTTTTCCCCTATGAATTTGCAAATTATATAACTGGCTTTTGTACAGAATTTTTTTTTCAAGATTTACTTCATCAGTCTGTGATGTCTTGAATACTTCCAATTTATATTATTTTTTTCAACCTCATTCCAAGATTATTGGACTTTCTAATACTGGTCATAAGTGGTACACATTCTGACTACATAACTGTAGTTGAACTTAAAAAAAAACAGTTTAAATGAAGTGTCAAATTCATCTGTTATTTTATTATTACCAGTATAGTTTATACTTTATACTGTTCATAAAGTTTCACAACCTCAACAGGCTTATTTACAGATGAAAAGACAAAGCAGAGATATAGGGTTCACAACCAAACTTCTGAAGAATGACAGTGCTCTCAGAAAACTATCACCAGAGGCTCTATGAAGTCTCAAGCTGTGGGTGAGGTTGCCAGCAGATATTTCTTCAAAATTCTCCTCAGACTTGTGAAGCTGTGTGAAGACCTAACAAGTAGCACATGAAATTATTTTTCATTCCTTTCATGTTGCTTTTGTCCTTTAGTAATACAACTTTCACACTATTTGCAATTATTCACAGTTCCCAGCCAATTCTAGGTGCTGTCACTAAGCACTTTGCATGGGAAGTCCTCCTTGCCCATGGTATATAAGTAAAGGGTCAGTTCAAGATTTGAAATCGTTTGTCCTGGTCAAGAATGAAATCCTTGTGGGGATCTTTTTGTATTTCACAGATAGGAAAGATTCTTTTCTCTCTGTGTGTAATGTGGGGTAGGAAAAAGGACATTACAAATCATCCTCGTACAGGTTTCTTTTGTCTAATGTACCTGGTATTTTTTTTTTCTTTTCAATGTTATTACCCTTGATGATCCTTAACTTTTAAGTGATTTTTTTTTGTTTTTGCATCAAAGGTCCATAGTCTATTTATTTTAATCTATAATATGGTCATCTCTCTTCACCTATAAAAGCATTTATAAATGAAACTGTTTCTGGCCTCCACAGTAAGATCTCTTTACTTTCCTCCCCTTTTCAATCTTTATCTCCTCCTCCTCACCCATTGACCTGTAAGCTGTTCTCTTAATGAGGCCATAGAAGTCAGCTTCCTCTAATTGCTAACCTTTGATTGGACCCTGGCACCCACTCTTCTTTCCTTCTGCTGACCCTTCACCCACTTCATATAAAAGCACAGTTAATCCTCAGATTTTTGGTGGAAGGATAACATTCCTAGAAAAGTAAAAAAAATGTGAATGTTTATACACTGAACCTATTGAAAATAGTGGGTTAGGTTACCATAACCACTGGAAATTTTTATCTTTCCCAACTGTCAACAGCTACAGACATTTTGGCACAAATTTTATCTCATACATTTATTTTTTACCTAAAGGCACACAATTTACTTTGCACACTTGATCTTAGAGCCCAAAGAATTTGCACTATGCTTTGGGGACATAATTGTAGCATAAAACTTAAGTTTTAAAGGCTAACAATGAATACACGAGAAGCTCTTTACAATGTCAGCCTAGACCAAGTCAGTGAAGCATCTAGAAGGATATTAGCACCCACACAAAGCACCTCTCATTTTTTTCTCTGTTTCTCATAGCTGTGAATGTGCAAACTTGCTAATACGAAAGTGAAAAGAGGTTACTAATAAAATCACAAGAATGCTTAAATTTGGAAAGATAAATGTGCAGATATTGAGGATTGACTGTGATCTCACACTAGAAGCAATCACCTGTGAGCAGGGTGTCTGTCACCGTGTTCTATCCATAATGAACCATTTCCCTTTTCACTCTTACATGAAATAGATGTTTGCCTTCACTTCTGAATTCTCCTGTAGATTTGGAAAGAAGTTTTCTGCTTTTCTTTAAGTTGACACTCAGTTGCTGTCACTGTCTGAATATTTTTACTCTTCCTGCATTTCTGTTGCTTGGGGGATTCAAGAAGAAATAAATCTCTTCAGTTTTGGCTTAATTTCTAGGAATATTACAAACTTTTTTATTATAGAACCTCCATCCTTTGTCCTATATGGTTAAGCTCACGTTTGTAGGACAGTTCACCTTGGGCTTCATCCTAAAACCCATAATTCTTTGGAAGATGCTACTCCATTCCCTCCTTTTTATTAATGAGTTCAGAATAGTCTTGCATTATTCAAATGTACTTTTCTTTGCATTTGAAGGTTTTTCTCCTTTCCATATGAAGAATTTGTTTCTGAATTGAACTGTTAAGTTTAGCCAGTGTGTATATTTGAGTTTACAGCCTTGGATTTTTTTTTCTTGGAGCTGATTCTGAATTCTTTCAATTGGAATTTTGTTTAGAAGTTCTGGGCAGTTCTATTATTTCCTACATTATCATTTTACCAGTTTTTTTTTCTTGTCATGTTATTTTGGGAGACCTTCTAGACTTAGGTTTTCTCTATACATCTTTTCTTGAAGTTCAACATTTTTGCTTGTTATACTAAGCATATTTTAATTTAATTTTTTTTTAATTTTCTTCTTCCAGATTGCCTTCAGTTCTGTGAATTTACATTTCTAATCTATCATTCTCTTTTGCAATTTTTTTTTTTTTTGATGAGGCATGGCATTTCAGGTTCAGGCTTTTTATCTGCTCATTATTTTTGTTGTGTGAGATGTATTCTGTACTCAAAATTCTTATTTGTCTTTTAAACACTCAGGAATGGCAAACTGTGTTTCCATGTTCTAATCAAATTGTTGAGGTCTGAGGGCTGCTGGAGGCCCCGAAATACTGACACACCAGGTCCTGTTCATATGAATTCAACACAAGCCTTCTTAAAGTCAAAGAAAAACAAAGTTTATTAAAGATTGCCATATTGGGTTAACTCTTAAGGAGCCTAGCATTTGTAAAGCTTGTATTCTCAAGCAGGCCAAAAAAAAAAAAATCTCAGCTAGACAGAGTCTGAGCTGGATAGAATCTGAGACCCTTCATGGAGGCAAGATGGAACTTAAATACAGAAAAAAACTGAGGGAAGAATCCAGGTGCCACCAAGTAGTCTGGGACTCCAGGGATGGTCTTGAGAGGGGCAGTATGAAAATGATCAGTACCCTGGGGTGAATACAGATAGAATCTTGATGGCGGTGGTGAGCAGCCTGGGGAATGGAGTTTCGGTAAAATCAAGGGTGGGGAGTACAACAGAGACCTGGGCACAGATACAGTGAAAAGCCCATGGGCCTCTGGAGACTGCTGAATCAAATGGGAAGATAGATTTGAGTAAGAAAGGCCAGATTAAGTGGGAAGATTCAAGGGGATTTCAGGGAGGTTCCCAGAAGTTGAACCCCATCAGAATTACACAGCATTTTCTGTCTTACCAAATATTGATTATTTTTCCTTCCCCTCCCAAATATTTACTCATATATACCTTACTTAATTTACTATACCTGGAAGCTATATTTCCTTTTTTTGTTTATTTATTTTCCTTTCTCCTGATGCTTTATGTTTATATTTAAGACTTTTCAAATTCTTTTTTTTCCCTACATCAGTTAGTACTTTCAGAGTTCCTCCTCCTTGATATGGATAGTAAAAGTGACCTAAGAGTTAAAAATAATATTAACCATTGACTTTGTGAAGCCCCTGGTTTATTTTCTAAACTGAAGGTGTCATAAAGTTTCCCCTTACCACAAAAATTCCCCTTATATTGGACCATAAAATTCCTTGTCCCCATCCTTCGTTCTGGGGAATGGGATTTTCTTACCTCCCTTATTTCGTGTCATACATAGTCCTCACCGTGTGTCTTTATCTTGCAAGATTTCTTTATCTTGCAAGACTTACCCTAGATCACCAACCTCCCTATAAGGAAACCCTAAAATCAACCTCTATAATTTTGACCCTTTTACTATATCACTGTCTTTGTTTAGCTCCTTGCTAAAACTCAGGTCCACAACTTTTGGGTCAATAAAGCTCCCAGTGGCTACAGGGAAGGTTCACGTGAAATCATTCATATTTTGAACCAGCTCTCCCATCTGTCTCTTCAACAGCATTATGCACATATTATGGTTAACCAACCTAGGTGACTTTTCAGTTGTCAGAACCAGTCCCAGTTGGATGCTGTTTTCTCTTCTTCAGGCATGGTGGAATCCTGCATAACTCCTCACGTTCGTGGTGTCATGTACTGATGACCTGTCCCACTTGGTCTGTTTCTCACTACTCTCACCTGGCACCAGAAGTTAAGAGGTTGCTTTTCTTTCTTTTTTTTCACTATTCAATTCTTTTTTCTTTAATGTTTTTTTCTTTATTTTATTTGTTTTCAGTGTTCTACAATCACTTCCATATATTTTAGATTTTTATTCCCCTCCACAAAATTTTATATAGGTTCTGTACATACATTCCTATTAAATATATTTTCACCTTAATCATGTTGCATAAAAGAATTAAAATGAAAGGGAGAAATCATAATAAAAACCAAAATGTAATAGAAAAGAAAATGATCTGCTTCATTCTGTGATCAAATTCCATAGTTCTTTCTCTGGATGTGAAAGGCATTTTACCTTAAGAAACCATTGGGAATTTTTTCAATCCTTCCATTGCAATGAAGTTCTAAGTCTATCAGAAAAAATTCTTGCAAACTGTGGTTGTTGCTGTGTACAAAGTTGTCCTGTTTCTGCTCCTTTCACTCAGCATAAATTAATATGTCTTTCCAGGCCTCTCTGAAGTATTCCTGTTCATCATTTCTTACAGCACAATAGTATTCCATTAGATTCACATACCACAATTTCTTCACCATTTCCCAATTGATGGGCATCCCCTTGATTTCCGATTTTTGACCACCGCAAAGAGGCCTGCTATAAATATTTTTGTACATGTGGGACCTTTTCCCATTTTTATGATCTCTTGGGAATACAGTGCTAGAATTGGTAATGCTGAGTGAAAGGGTATGTACATTTTTTGTAGCCCTTTGGGCATAGTTCCAACTTGCTTTCCAGAATGGCTGGATCAAATCACAGCTGCACCAAGAATGAATTGGTGTTCCAACTCTCCCACATCTTCTCCAACATTTATCATCTTCCTGTTTTGTCATGTTAGGCAGTCTATAGGGGTGTTGTGGTATCTCAGAGTTGTTTTAATTTGCGTCTCTGTAATCAATAGTGATTGAGAACATTTTTTCATATGACTATAGATAGCCTTAATTTCTTCCTCTGAAAACTGCCTGTTCATATCCTTTGATCATTTATCAACTGAGCAATGAATTGTATTCTTGTATATTTGATGCAATTCTATATATACATTTTAGAAATGAGGCCTTTATCGTACACACTAGTTGCAAAAATTTTTTCCCCATTTTCTGCTTCCCTCCTAATATTGATTGCATTGGGTCCATTTGTGCAAAAACTTATCAATTTAATGTAATCAAAATTATTCATTTTGCACTACATGATGTTTTCTGTCTCTTGTTTAGTCAAAAATTTTTCCCTTCTCCATAAATCTGATAAATATACTATTTGTTGCTCCACTAATTTGTTAATAGAATCGATCTTTACACCTAGATCATGTACCCATTTGGACTTTATTCTTGTGTACAGAGTCAGGCATTGGTCTATGCCTAGTTTCTGCCACATGGTCATCCAGTTTTCCCAGCAATTTTTGTCAAACAGTGAGTTCTTATCCCAGACGCTGGGGTCCTTGGGTTTCTCAAACAGAAGGTTGCTATATTCTTTGCTTACTGTGTCTTGAGTGCCAAGTCTATTCCACTTGCCTACCCTTTTGTTTCTTAGCCAATACCAAGTGGTTTTGATCATTGCTACTTTATAGTACAATTTGAGATCTGGTAGCTCTAAACCACATTTGCTAGCATTTCTTTTTATTGGTCCTTTTGATATTCTTGACCTTTTGTTCTTCTAGATGAATTTTGATATTATTTTATCCAGCTCTAAAAAATAATTGTCTGACAATTTATTTGGTATGGCACTAAATAAGTAAATTAGTTTATGTAGAATTGTCATTTTTGTTATATTAGCTCAACCTACCCATGAGCAACTGATGTTTTTCCACTTACTTAAATCTGACTTTATTTGTGCAAAAAGTGTCTTGTAGTTGTATTCATATAGTCCCTGGGTTTGTTTTGGCAGGTAAACTCCCAAGTATTTATGGTGTCTACCCTAGCTTTAAATGGGATTTCTCTTTCTATCCCTTGCTGTTGGACTTTGTTGCTAATATATAGGAATGTAGAAGATTTGTGAGGGTTTATTTTGTAACCTGCAACTTCGCCAAAGTTGTTTATTATTTCAAGTAGTTTTTTACTTGAGTCTCCTGGATTCTCTAAGTATATCATCATATCATTTGTGATAATTGAGTTTCTTCTTTGGCTATTCTTATTCCTTCAATTTCTTTGTCTTGTCTAGTACATTTCTAGTACCATATTGCATAATAGTGGTGATAATGGATATCCTTGTTTCACCCCTGATCTTACTGTAAATGCATCTAGCTAATCCCTATTGCCTATAATGCTTGCTGAAGGTTTTAGGTAGATACTGCTTATTATTGTATGGAAAGTTCCCTTTATTCCTATGTTCTCCAGTGTTTTTAATAGGAACAGGTGTTGTATTTTGATGAGAGCTTTTTCTGCATCTATTGAGACAAATGTGCTTCTTATAAACAACAAATTGTTGGATTATGGTTTTTATTACATTCCATTATCAGTCTTCCTTTTATGGGAGAGTTTATTCCATCAACATTCACAGTTATGATTACTATCTGTGTCTTTCCCGCCTTCCCTTTTCCCCTTGTTTATGCTTTAACTCTCCCTTCTCCCTTCCCCTCCACAGCGGAATTTTCATTTTTAGCTACTGCGTCTCTCAGTCTTCCCTGTCTTCTTTCAGGTCCCCTCCCTTTTCATCCCCTTTTCCCTTAGTACTTCTTCCCTCCCTTTTATAATCCCCTTCCTTTCCTTTCCCCTTTCCCCTCCTACTGCCTATACAGTTAATAATATTTTTATACTTAACTGGGTTTATTGTATCCTCTTTTAATCCAATCAGATGAGATAACCTCTCAAACAATGCTCATCTCCCTCTCCTCTTTTCCTCTGCTGTTATTTATTTTTGTGACTCTTTCTGTGATCAAATTTATTTTTTTCTTCCTCTTCCTTTTCACATCTCCGATTACAACCCCTTTACACCATTAGATCACATTTTTTTATCATCACATCATTTAATTTTTATCCACCCCTTCTATCTATGTATATCCCTTTTACATTTCATAATAAATACGCAATTCTGAAGATTAACAACTATCATCTTCTTTTATAGGGTTATAAACAGTTTGCCCATATTGTGTAACAAGTTTTTTTTTTCTCTTTTTACCTTTCAATGCCTCCCTTGACACCTGCATTTGAAGATCAAATTTTCTATTGAGTTCTGGCTTTTCCATCAGGATGGTCTGAATATCTCTTATTTCATTGAATGTCCATCTCCTTGCCTGAAATGCTTATCTTTGCTAGGCAATTAATCCCTAATTGTAATGACAGCTTCTTTGCCTTACAAAATATCTTATTCCACTTCCTTTGATCTTGTGATGTAGAAGTTGCAAAGTCGTGTGTGATCCTGACTGTAACTCCTCAATATTTGAATTGCTTCTTTGTGGCTCCCTGTAGTATTTTCACCTTTGCTTGATCATTCTGTAATTTGGCAATGATATTCCTTAGTGTTTTCAGTTTGGGGTCACTTTCAGGAGGTGAATGGTGAATTCTTTCGATGACCATTTTGCCCTCTTGTTCTAGGATTTCTGGGCAATTTTCCTTGATGATTTCTTGCATAATATTATTCAGACTCCTTTTCCCAACATGACTTTCTGGTAGGCCAATAATCCTTAGATTTTTCTCTCCTGGATCTCTTTTCAAGGTCAGTTGTTTTTCCAATTAGATATTTTACATTTTCTTCTGTCTTTTTATTGTTTAGATTCTGTTTTACTGATTCTTGAAGTCTCATGGATTCACTAGTATCTCCTTGCCCAATTCTATTTTTTATTACATTGTTTTCTTTGGTTAATTTTTGTATCTCCTTTCCATGTGTCCAATTCTTCCTTTTAAGGATTCATTTTCACGAGTTAGGTTCTGTACTTCCTTTTCCACTTGTCTGATTTTCCTTTTTAAGGAACTGTTCTCTTCTGTGAATTCTTTTTCATATTTTTAAAATCATTGGTCAGTTTTTCTTCTATTTCTCTAATCTGAGTTTTCATACCCTTCCTCAGTCCTTCCAAGAAGGCTCTTTGTTTTTCAGACCAGTTCATATTCCCTTCTGAAATTTCAGATAAGAGGACAGTCTCAATGCTGACCTCTTTGGTACTTTTGTTTTGGTCCTTGGACCCTTGAAGATTCTGCAGTCTTTTCTTTTTTGCCTTGCTTTTTACTCATGATTATAACACTTTTCCTAGCTTTTATAGTAGATCTCTCCATCTGTGGCACAGGGGGCTTTGTCCCACAGTTCTTGTGCCTAAAACTTAAGGCTTTGTGTGTTGTGGCCTCTGGTTCTTTCAGCTAGAAACTAAAATGATGCAGCTAACCTGATGCTGAGCTGGCTGGTGTTTGAAGGCAGGGTCAAGGTGAGGTCTTTTGCAGTTTTCCCCTAGTTACCCTGAACCTAACTCATTCAGTGTAAGGGAGGCATGTTCTGGGTGCCAGAGGCCCCTCTGCTGATCTCGAGCATATGCAAGCTCAGCTGTCTGTGCTAGTGTCTTCCCGATTCCATTGGGGTTCTGAAGCAAACCTGGAGTCCTGGTGCTGGTGATTGCTGGTTTCATTCCTCTGGGGTTCAGGATCTTCTCCTAGTTTCTTGAGATAAGGCTGTCTGGGACAACTCTGATCCTGCACTGGTGGCCTTGGCCACTGCAAGAGGAACCCTCCTTAGCCATCCTTGTAGCCTCATGGGCTGAGGTTCTGTTTACTCCTTCTGCTACTCCCACTGTTCCAGGGTTTTTCCCGGGGAGATATTCTCTGGGCTCCTCAAGGTCAACAAAGGGAGAGAGATAGCAATTACAGATCACTCCACCATCTTGGCTCTCAGAACCAGAAAAACAGTGAGGTTATTTTTCTTGACACCAGGAAAGGCTACTTTTCCTACCACCGATGCTTATGTGTTTCAGTCCTCTCAGGCTTTTGCTCTTCAAGTACTGTGATCAAGGTGGTTGTTAAGGTCTCAGTAAAGTTCAGTAGTGTGATTTGGGGCCTCTCTGGCACTGGAAAATTTGGAAGAGAGGAGAAGGGCAAGGTCAATTTTGATGGAAGCCTGTGGTGTGTTGTTTTTTGCTATTGTCTTGTCGCCAGCAGTCCAGGAAGTGGGGAAGGAGTGTTGAGTGAACTCTGTCACTGAACATCAGTTCCTGGTTTTGGGCTAATTTTAAAAAAAGATATTTGAATTCTAGGGGTCCTTACCATAGAAACAGCTGAGGTGGTTTTATGTTTGCAGTATAACTTCTGTTTTGTAGAAGTGTGAGAGGTTATGGGAATTGAAGAAAATGTCTAATCTTCCATCATGTTTGTCACACTATCTGGAAATTTCATTATGAATAACTATAGTTGTAATTGAGGAATGCAGAGTGCACTCCAAGAATGTTGAGGGAAGTGATTGGGAATAGATGTGTGGGTTCTATTTTCCTGAAATAATTCACTCCAGCAGTCTCCAAGTTAATGAAATGGCCCCAATGGGCTCTTCTCCATGTCGAAGGTAGAGCACAGGTGGCAGGCCCTGCCCTACTAAGGGAAAAGAGCAGATCCTGCTTCCCATGGGAGGCAAAGGCTGTTTTTGGGTTTAAGTGCCTGTTTTAAACAAATTTTTATGGATGACGGGAAAGGAGACAAGAAAATGGAAGGAGCAAGCAGGGCTCTAAAATGTCTGAAATATCAAAAAATTAGAAAAGGTAGAAAAAATGTTCTAAAATTACAGGTGCTTTGTGAAAGCATACATATCAGTCCACATGGAGGGCTTCAATGCATTGTCTTTTTTGGTCACTTTTCTGACTGGTCACTCCTTGAATCTTATCTCATATTTTAACATTCTTCACCCTGATTATTCCATCTGCCTTGAGCTCTCCTGTCTGCCTCATCTAATCATAATCAAAGTTTAAAAAACCCCACAATTTTCCTATTTTACAATCCACTGGGGTTTGCATAGGACATATGACAATTATGTGATCAATTCTTCATAATCCAACCCTAACTACAACATTGCATTCACTTCTAATAAAGACATTTCAGGAAAGATATGGATGAACCAGAAAATATCAGGCGGGGGGAGGTGAGGAAAACAGGACACTAAAGAATCTCCAATCTATTCCTTATCAAGATCAATGGAAAGAATAGGGAGTTTTTAAACTAAAGACAAGAAGCCTGAGTAGACACTTAGTAGGTTTGCAATGGGAAATATCGTTTTTAGATGCCTTCTGATTTCCCTTCCTGCTATGGGATTCTGTGGTTCTGAAATTATGTAATTTTCTCATAAGACTTAGAAGTAAAACTTTGCTTTACATCAGGAAAACACTGAGGATCCTCACTTTACATCAGGAAAAAACTGAGGATCCTCACTTAAATTGTGAAAAAATTATAATGTGTCTTATTTAATGTGCTGTGTTTTTGCATTAGTAAGCACCCTAACATATAAAAGAGGGGCTTCCTATTGCAGTTTTTACATCTGCATTCATAAAAGGAAAGGCAACTTTTGAGAGGTTAACACTCACTTTAATCAAGCATATATATCATTCACGTAGTTCAGGGGAGTTAGCACCCTGAACTTCAAAGAAAATACTGAGGAATCAATAAATAGGCATGGCTTTCTCTGCCTGACAAGAATTCAACAGACATGTCCATCTGTCCGACTGTATTTACCCAGGAGGGAAGCAACACATCTGGGTTCTCAAAGCATGGGGGCTCCTTAACAGCTTCCCAGAGTCCTCATCTGGCATTCAAATCTTATTACAAAAACCCCAAATTACCCCAAAGTAAAAGCTACATTTCAGAATCTTTATACACTTTTTAGAGCCAGAGGGTAACACATCCCTTGAGAACCAGTGGTACATTAAAAAAAGGCATGGACCTTCTTACAAACCTTCCCAGGCCCAGTAATGTGTAGGAAAAATCTTACCCCATCACACTAAAATGAAGGGATTATACTTCTTGATTATACCAAAACAAAAACAACAAGAGATGCTATTTTACTTGCCATTACAGTTCTAGAGAATGGACATTCACTTTCCACCCCAACAGATCAGATTAAGAACTATAAAAATGTTGGATAATATTTCTGGGACAGAATAAATGCAGAATCTATTCAAAATTGGAGCTTGAGACTTGGACTAAGAGGCAAGAGTTGGGGGAAAGTATGTAAGAAAGCTGTATAATAAATGTATTAGACTGGGATTATAAATCTGGTGGAAAACACTGAGAGTAATATGTGGGTGATCATAGAGAGCTGAGAAAATGAACAGTAGTGTTTTGCTGAGTACTTAAGAGAAAATGTTGAAGAGTAGAAAGGATGCTGATCTTCAGTTTCGTAGAACAGGATCAAATCTCACCTCTGATTTGCAATGCTTATCTCAACTGGGGTAAGTCTGTTCATTTCACTGGGACATTCTCCGTGACTTGGGCCCCCTCGGGAGGCAGCGGCGGACAGCAGCAGAAGCAGCAGGAGAGGCAGCTCAGGAATCCCAGAGCAGCACGCAGAAGTTCAGGTCTCTGCATAAAACCCCTGAGGGAGCTGAGCCTGGGAGACGGCCCTGTCCCCACCCCAGCACCAGAACTTAAGCTCACATTGAATAGCAGCTGCTTCCACCGCGGATAGCCTTCAGACTGGGAAGCAGCATTTGAATCTCAGACCCCATGCACTATCTGGGCAGATCTAGGCAGGGGTGCAAAGGAATCTCAGAAGTCAGGTAACTGGCTGGGAAAATGCCCAGAAAAAGGAAGCAGAATAAGACCATAGAGAGCTACTTTATAGGGGAAGAGATGTTCCTTCCCCCCGTCATTTCTGATGATGAAGTACAGTGCCTGCCATCAGAGAAAGATGTGGAGGTCGGGGACTCTCTATCCCAGACATCCGAGGTGGATGTCTGGTGGGCTCAGGCCATGGAAGAGCTCAAAAAGGATTTTGAAAATCAAGTTAGACAGGTGGAGGAAAAACTTGGAAAAGAAATGAGAGAGATGCAAGAAAAGCATGAAAAATGGGTCAATACCTTGCTAAAGGAGACCCAAAAAAATTCTGAAGAAAATAACACCTTGAAAAATAGGCTAACTCAATTGGCAAAAGAGGTTCAAAAAGCCAATGAGGAGAAGAATGCTTTCAAAAGCAGAATTAGCCAAATGGAAAAAGAGGTTCAAAAGCTCACTGAAGAAAATAGTTCTCTCAAGATTAGAATGGAACAGATGGAGTCTAATGACTTTCTGAGAAACCAAGAAATCATAAAACAAAACCAAAAGAATGAGAAAATGGAAGATAATGTCAAATATCTCATTGGAAAAACAACTGACCTGGAAAATAGATCCAGGACAAAAATTTAAAAATTATGGGACTACCTGAAAGCCATGATCAAAAAAAGAGCCTAGACATCATCTTTCATGAAATTATCAAGGAAAACTACCCTGACATTCTAGAACCAGAGGGCAAAATAAGTATTGAAGGAATCCATCGATCACCACCTGAAAGAAATCTAAAAAGAGAAACTCCTAGGAACATTGTGGCCAAATTCCAGAGTTCCCAGGTCAAGGAGAAAATCTTGCAAGCAGCTAGAAAGAAACAATTCCAGTATTGTGGAAATAAAATCAGGATAACACAAGATCTAGCAGCTTCTACCTTAAGGGATCGAAGGGTGTGGAATAGGATATTTCAGAAGTCAAAGGAACTAGGGCTCAAACCAAGAATCACCTACCCAGCAAAACTGAGTATAATACTTCAGGGGAAAATATGGTCTTTCAATGAAAAAGAGGACTTTCAAGCATTCTTGATGAAAAGACCAGAGCTGAAAAGAAAATTTGACTTTCAAACACAAGAATGAGAAGAAGCATGAAAAAGTAAACAGCAAGGAGAAGTCATAAGGGACTTACCAAAGGTGAACTGTTTACATTCCTACATGGAAAGACAATATTTGTAACTCTTAAAATGTTTCAGTATCTGGGTAGTTGGTGGGACCACACACAGATGTACACACACATGCACACACACATGTACATGCATGGACACACACACACATACACACAAGTATGCACACACAGAGACAGAGAGCATAGAGTGAACTGAATAGGATCGGACCATATCTTAAAAGAAATTAAGGTAAACGGTGAGAGAGAAATGTAGTGAGAGGAGAGAGGGTGAAATGGAATGGGGTTAATTATATCTCATTCAAGAGTCAAGCAGGAAACTTTTTAGTGGAGGGAAAAAGAGAAGAGCTGAGAAAAAAACATGAAATTTATCCTCATCACATTCGACTAAAGGAAGGAATAAAATGCACACTCATTTTGGTATGAAAACCTATCTTACAATACAGGAAAGTGGGGGTGAAGGGGATAAACAGTGTGGGGGGGATGATGGAAGGGAGGACAATGGGAGGAGGGAGCAATTTGAAGTCAATACTTGGGAGGGACAGGATCAAAAGACAGAGTAGAAACAATGGGGGGCAGGATAGGATGGAGGAAAATACAGTTAGTCTTACAAAACATGACTATTATGGAAGTCATTTGCAAAACTACACAGATATGGCCTATATTGAATTGCCTGCCTTCCCAAAAGGAATGGGTGGGGAGGGAGGGATGGGAAGAATTTGGAACTCAACGTTTTAGGAAGAACTGTTGAGTATTGCTGCTGCTACTAGGAAATAAGAAATACAGTTAATGGGGAATAGAAAGTCATCTGGCCCTACAGGGCAAAATAGAAGATGGGGACAAGAGAAGGGAGGGATGACAGAAGAGAGGGCAGATTGGTGATAGGGAAATTAGATTGCTCGGTGTACTGGGGTTTGGGGAGGGGATAAATGGGGAGAAAATGTGGAACCCAAAATTTTGTGAAAATGAATTTAAAAAGTTAATAAATTTATATTAAATATAAAAAAAATAAATAAAAGGACCCCTCGTGTTAAGACTGAAAATTTTTTGTCACTCCTTCTCCTTCCACCACATAATTGAAATTTCATTGAAAGGTAGGCCAACATCAGTAAATTCCAGGTATATGACTAGCTCCAGATTATGCAAATTACTTTCAAACTTTGTTAAGCTTTAATGTAAAAAAAAAACTTATAGACAAACTTCGGAGGCTTGAGAAGGAGGATAGGGATAGAAATTTGCATTCTTCATTTTTACTGATATGTCAGGATCTCTTTCTCTTTTACACTGGCTGATAAACAGACATATAAAATGTGTGCATGCACACACACACACACAATCTATCCTATGTAGTCAATGTGCTTAGATAATGGTACAGGTTGCACCCATCACATTGATATAAAAGGTAAAGGAATGAAGTATAGTAATGGTAGTTATTGTCGTTGTCATCATCATCATCATCATTGCAGTAGTAGTAATAGTTTTATGAGCAGCAGCATTAGTAATAATAGTAGTAGCAGCAGCAGTAGGAGGAGTTGCAACAACCGCAGCATTATTAATAGTAGCAATGGTGCTAGTAGTTTTACTTGTTTTCTGTGACTCGTATCCCCTTACCAAGCTACAATCTTCCTGAAGGCAGTAATTTTTTCCAATCTAAACTTTGTTTCTTCCCCACTAATAACTCCCCTTTTTCCTTTATTTACACTCTAGGTATGTGTGTGTATGTGTGTGTGTGTGTGTGTGTGTGTGTGTGTGTGTGTGTGTGTGTATTTTTTTTCTCTATCAATGCTAGATTTCTTTTCCCCAACTCTCACAGTGAGCTATATTTTTTTTTTCTAGAATATGAGTCTTTTCTCATGGCCTCCAGGATTTCTAAGAAACGTTTCTGAGAAAATTCTCATATGTCTAGTTTCCTTTCTGAGTATTTTTCTTCCCTGCTTTCCCTTCCTGCATTTCATTCACTCCCTGGTTTTTGTGATTGTTCCCTGTAGCGTCCTTTCTAGGTTTAGAGATCAACATCATAATGATCACTTATTGAGCACCCAATAAATATTAGCCAGGGCATAGTTTTAAATGTAAACTGCTTCTTTTCCAGGAAAGTTGATATCATGGGGGAATGCATCTCTCTCTTCTAGAGTGGCACTACAGTGTGTGCTGCCTAACTACAATCTTCTGTGGGAGATCTGACATTCTTTCAGATCCTTTTCATGGAGCTGGGGTAAGGTATTAATTTATTTTTAATTTAAGATTTAGTAGAGTGATTTTAGAATTCAAAGTTGATTGTTGGGATTCTCAAAAACTTATAAAATAAATAAATAAATAAATGTAAAACCAACCCCAAACGAATAGAGCTCTGCAACAACAGAGGCAAAATATGTTACAATAGCCATCCTCTGGACATTCGTCAGTCAATAGTTTAATAAGTATGCAGGTCAAACTTTTCTTTTAAAGGGGTACTGATTGATTTGAGAAGTAATTAGACTTGCTCTCTCTCTCTAGATCTTATCCATTCTTCAACTTAATGCCACTTAAACCTCCAAGAGATAAATAATTAGTTTCCTGGTACAGAAATATTTTTAAAAATCTGTCTTGTTTATAAATACTCTTTTTTTTGATGGGCAGAGTGAAAATTGGTAGAGAAAAGTCAAAAAGTAGACTGAGGTCTCCCTAGGCACCCTCACCAACAATATTAAATCAAAACAATAAATGGATTTGTGAGTAACAGAATCTGCAAAGATATGGAATGAAATAATTTTCAAGTTTAAGGTAATTTAGAAGGACTTCAGTAAAGGTCTATCCCACTTTGATTAAAGGGGAGCATAGCCTAGCACAAACAATGTCCCAGCAAACCAGCAAGAGGTGTTAGCCTCAGCAAAATGAGCAACCAAGGTCCCTCTGTCCCTGCTCATCATGCCAGCAGTGAGACCACCAGCCCCAGTACAGAAGCCCAATTATGACCCTTGGAATCCTTTCCTAACTGGCACAGCTAAGTTGGGCAACCCCCAGTGCAGTTGTTAAGCTGCAAGTACCTGTGATGGCAGCAGGGAAACCTGACCTGATGCCTGGTCCTCAATGTAAGATGTTTGGGTTAGTGGTCCCCTGTACCTAAGAGCAGAGATCAACTTTAAAAGTCACACAATAGGCTGAAAATGATTAGGAGCATAAAAGAGCACTAACCATAGAAATCTACTATGGTGACACAGAAGATCAAAACATGAACTCAGAAGAAGACTGCAATGTCAAAGTGCCTACTTGTGAAACCTCAAAGGGAATTTGAAATGTTTTCAGTTTCAAAAATTCCTCTTGGAATAGCCCAGAAAAAGATCTTAAAATGCAGTAAGAGAGGTAGAAGAAAAATTGAGACAAGAAAGGAGAGTTAAGCAGGAGAATTAGGAAGAAAAAGTCAACAGTTTGGAATGGAAGCACAGAAACTTATGAAAAACAACTCCTTAAAAAAAGAATTGACTAAATGGGGAAAAAGTCACCAAGGAAAACACCTCCTTTAAAAGTATAAGTGGCCAAATGTAAAAGGAGATTAAAAGGCTAACAAAAAAAAATAATTCGTTAAAGATAGATTTGTGAAAACAAATGATTGTATGTGATGACAAGAACTGGTGAAACAAAAAAAAATCAGAAGAAAATGTCAAATGACTCATTGGAAAAATAACAAGATGCAATAAAGCAAAACTACATGTAATTAAGGACCATGGTAAGATAAAAAGTAACTGGAAACTAAATAATTTAATCCTAAAGAATGAGTGGGTTAAGCAAGAAATTATAGAAAAAAATCAATAATTTCAGAAAAGAGAATGACAAGAATGAGACAACATACCAAAACTCATGGGACACAACCAAAGTGATTTTAGGGGAAATTTTATACCTCTAAGTGCTTGCATGAATAAAATAGAGAAAGAGGAGATCAATAAATTGTGCTCACAATTGAAAAGGTAGAAGATCAAATTAAAATTCCTCAATTAAATGCCAAATTATAAATTCTGAAAACAGAAAGAGAGAGTAATGAAATTATAAGTAAGCAAACTGTTGAAATAATAAATAAAATTAAGAAATGGTTTTAGGGGAGGAAACACTAAAATAGATAAATCTTTGGTTAATTTCATTTTAATAAAAGAAAACCAGATTATCAGTATCAAAAATGAAAAGGTGATTTCATTAACAATGAATTACAACCAAACACATTAAACCAATAATTAGGAACTATTTTGCACAAATGTATGATAAAATATCTGCTTATCTAAATGTATAAATATTTACAAAAACAAATCAACAGCCCAGTTTAACAGAAAAGGAAATAAAATACTTAAGTAAACAGATTTAAGTTTGATTAATACATTTATTTTTAGTTTTCAGCATTTACTTCCATAAGTTTTACATTTTCTCCAACTCCCCACTCCCAAAAGGACAATCCTATATAAGGTCTACATACACATGCTTATCAAACGTTTTCACTTAAGTAATGTTGTACAGAAGAATTAGAAGCAATGGGAGGAACCATGAGAAAGAAAAACAAAATAAAACAAAAAGACAGCAAATATTATGCTTCAATCTTCATTCAGACTCCATATCTCTTTCTCTGGATGTGTATTAAATTTTCCACCATGAGTCTTTCGGAGTTGTTTTAGGTCCTTGTGTTGCTGAGATGTTCTAAGTCTATCAAAGTCAATCATCAAACAATGTGTCTGTTACTTTATAAAATGTTCTCCTGGTTCTGCTCACTTCATTCAACATCAGTTCATATAAGTCTTTCCAGGTTTTTCTGAAGTCCATCTGCTCAGCATTTCATATAGAGCAACAGTATTCCGTTATATCCATATACCCCAATTTGTTCAATAAACACAATTTAGAAAAAAAAAAAAAGAAATTGAACAAACTATCAATGAACCCCACAAGGAAACATCTCCAGGACCAAGTAGATATTTATAGACTTTCAATTCCAATAATATATAAACTATTTGGAAAAAAGGTAAAAGAGTTCTACCAAATTCTTTTCATGATACAAATATAATGCTGATACTTAAACCAGGAAGAGCTAAAAACAGAGAAAGAAAATTATAGACCAATTTCCCTAATGAATATATAGGAAAAATTTTTTAAAAATTAGCAAAAGTATTATGGCAACTTGTCATGAAAATTAAATATTATGAACATGTGGGATATATACCAGGAATGAAAGGTTGGTTCAGAATTGGGAAAACTATCAACATAAATGACCATAACTAAAAAATAATATGATTACATCAGTAGTTGCAGGAAAAGCTTTTGACGAAATATATTATGCATTCCTATTAAGCACACACGCACACACACACTAGAGAGCAGAGGAATAAATGGTGTTTTACTTAAGATGATAAGCAATATCTATCCAAAACTGTCAGCATGCATTATATGTAATGGGGATAAGCTAGAAGCAAATATCAGGCCACTCCGATGGCTCTGGAGAAGAAAGTGAGGTTGGTCACCTTATATAGCTCTCCCTCACTCAAATCAAAGTCAACTGCTAATCATACCATTATCTTGATGTCATGGTCCCCTTTCAGAAGAAGGACAAACATAACCTCTAAGTGAGTAGCAGCTCCTCTTCCCCCTCTCCCTTTCCCTCTTTCCCCCTCTCCTCTCCTCTCCTCTGCACTCCTCTCCTCTTATACACTACCCAGGGAAATGTACACTTCCATGGTCTTAGCCTAAAAGGGTCAGGGTCTCCCATTGCATCCTGAGTCATTTCCAGTTATATTGAAGAATATCAGACCACTGGACTCAAATGGCTCCAGAGAAAAAAGTGAAGTTGGTGACCTTGCACAACTCTCCTTCAGTCAAATCAAAGTCAAAAGCAAGTCATGTTGATAGACAAACGAAGAGGGGGTGAGAAATCTGCAAAGACTAGAGCACTAGGGGCAGGTTACCTGAAATGAATTCACAGCCTCAAGCATTATTGAGGTAAAGATAAAAATTTATTATGCTTTTCAGTGGGCAAGAGTTCTTAGGGAAACTGCAACATTAGAGGGGTACAGATAAAGTATATATAGGATATTCTATAGTAAAACATGTGCCAAATATGCTATTAAGTGATTCATAGTGGGATTAGGGAGTGGTTAAATAGTGGTTTAGTTCTTAAAGGAACATGTACTTTTAGTATTTACTGTGCAGGTATTTTAACTAGAGTTCATCAGGAAATGACCCAAGGGTGGGGACTACATGGAGGTGTGATTTTAGGCCTGAAATGTCACTAAGTCAACCAAGAGTCAGGACTGACTAAGGAATACCTGGCTGCTGTCATCAATGTCTTGTTAGACAAAATAAATGTAAAGGAATATGCATATGTCTAAGTCTATGATACATATGATTGGTCAGTGAGTAATAAATGTCGTTATGACTCATTCAGCCTGTACAAAACTGGTTCAGACTAATAATTTCTATAAGTACAGCTGACTACTGTAGCGGAAAGGGAAATACTGGTTGTTGCTGGGGCAGGCTGTGTCCTTGGGCTGGGGTGAAACTGCCTTGGGATAATATTTAAAGACTAGGGAGAAATGTGATTTTTTTAAAGAGAAATGTGATTTTAGAATTGGGATCCAAGAATATGTACCCAAGCAGCCCATCAATGTCATGATCTTGATGTCATGATCCTCTTCAATAAAAAAGGACAAACACAGTATCTGAGTGAGTAGCATCTCCTCTCCCCTCTCTCTCTTTTCCTCCCCTCTCTACTCTTCCCCTCCCCTCCCTTCCATCCTTTCTTATCCTCCCCTGGGGTGTTTTATCCAAGGGAATGAACACTTCCATGACCAAAATCTTCCTTTTGTTTTTCCTTTTGGATTTACTGACTAGAATTCTTGCTCAAAGACCAAGCCTTTAACCCAATTCACTCTGAAACTCATAGACTGGGCAAGAGATCCCCACCCACCTAGTATAGAGTGAGTATAAATACTAAATAATAACTGCTTCCCTTTTACCCAGGGACCCTGAGAGTCCTTTGCTCCAAGTTTAATGTTTTTTTTTTTGTTTTATTTTTATTAAAGGGGTCATCCCTTAAGTAACTATTTAAAGAAGGCTATTCATTGAATGGGTGCATCTCACTCAAAGTGAGAATGTGATAAAATCTTAGTCTAAAATGGTCAGAGTCTCACATTGAATCATGAAATATCTCCTGTGATCCTGATGAATAACAGGTCACTAGACCTAGATGATTCTGGAGAAGAAAGTGAGGTTGGTGACCTTGCACAGCCCTCCTTCACTCAAATTAAAGTCAACTGCAAGTCATGTCATCATCCGGATATAATGGTCCTCTTTGATTAGAAAGGACAAACACAGCAAGCTAGAAGCATTCCCAGTGAGATCCATTATTACTACTTTTATTCAGTATCATACTGAAAATGTCAGTCAGTGCTAGTAATAAGAGCAAGAAAGAAAGAAAGAAAGAAAGAAAGAAAGAAAGAAAGAAAGAAAGAAAGAAAGAAAGAAAGAAAGAAACCAAAGGAATTAGAATACAGAATGATGACATATCTATCACTCTTTTCAGATGATGAGATAGTATACATAGTCAGTCCTAGAGAATCTACTAAAAACTACTTGAAACAATTAACAACTATAATATAGTTGTAGGATATAAAATAAACCCACATAAACAATCAGCATTTCTATATGTTACCAACAAAACTCAGCAGGATGACATAAAAAGGGAAATTGAATTTAAAGTTAATGTAAACATTATAAAATATATGAAAATCAACCTGCCAAGACAAATCCAGAAACTACATGAACACAATTACAAAACACTTTTCACACAGCCAGATCTAAAATATTGGATAAATATCAACTGCTCGTAGGTAAACTGAGTTAATATAATAAAAAATGTCAATTCTGCATGTTAATTTACTTATTCAGTGCCATAAAAATCAAATTACGAAAATATATTTTATATAACAAAGTAATAATAAAATTCATGAGAGAGGATTCTGGGAAGATAGCAGAGTAGGTCAGAAAATTCTAACCTCTCAAGATTTTTGCCCCACAAAAAAGAGAAAATAGCACCTTAGGGCAAATAAAGTGCCTGTCAAAAATAAATAAAAATAGGGTCACAACGAGGGTTTCCTGGGACAATTTGAGAAAAGCAGAAAAAAAAAATCCCAGAACAAGTTTTGATTTTTCTGAGGAGCAATCACTATTTTCACCTAGTATTGGGGGAAAAATGAAACACTCTCATTAAAAAAAAGAAAATAAACATATTTTTCATTGACATGAGGATACTAGGGGAAATCACCCATTCTGCACCTACAATAATTTTTGTCAGGGCCTGGAATTTTCTTATATTTTTATGCTGATGATGGCTAGGCTCTTTTTTTGATCATGACTTTCAGATAATTCAATAATTTTAAAATTATCTCTCCTAAATCTATTTTACAGGTGAGTATATTATTCAAGGATATATTTCACATTTTCTCTAATTTTTTTCATTCTTTTCCTTCTGTTTTATAATTTCATTATTTTTCATGTACTTATTAGCTTCCATTTGCTGCATTCTATTTTTGAAAGAATTTTTTTTCTTTTTTGTTAATTAAATTATTTGTTTTCAGTTTTCCACAATCACTTTCATAAATCTTAGATTTTCTCCTCCTTCATCCCCCTCTCTCCCTGAGATGGTATGCAAGCATACGGGTTCTACAATACATTTTTACTAAATACATTTTTACCTTATTTATGTTGTGTGGAAGAACTATCACAAATGGGAGAAATAATGAGAAAAAAAAAACACAAGGGAAAAAAGTCTACTTCTTACTGCAGTCTAGTTCCATAGTATTTTCTCTGGATACAGATGGTATTTTGCTTTGAGTCCTGTGGGCCTTTTTGAAGTTCTTTCATTGCTGTGAAGGGCTAAGCCTACCAAAAAAATTTGAAGGAATTATTTTCTTCAGTGAAATTTTGGACCGTCTTTTCCATTTGGTCAATTCTGCTTTTTAAGGTATTCTTTTTCTCATTGGCTTTTTGGACTTCTTGTCATTTGGTTTATTCTAGTTTTTAAAGTGTTATTTTCTTCAGTATTTTGTGAGGTCTCCTTTAGCAAGCTGTGGGCTTGATTTTCATGACTTTCTTGCATTACTCGCATTTATATTCCCGATTTTTGCTCTACTTCTCTTACTCAATTTTCAAAATTCTTTTTTGAGCTCTTCCATGGCATGAGACCAATTCCTATTTTTTCTTGGAGGCTTTTGATGTAGGAACCTTGACATTTTTGTCTTCTTCTGGTTGGATATTTTGATCTTCTTTGTCACCAAAGTAAGATTCTATAATCTGAGTTATTTTATGATGCTTACTCATGTTGCCAGACACATATTTGACTTTCTAACTCTTTGCCAACACAGGACTTTGGGGTGGGTAAGTGGGGTTAGATATACTGTCCCAGATTTCAGGGACTTTTTAAAAGCCACTCAATCCCCCACCATCTGTGGTCCCACAGTTCCAGGAGCAAACTCTGCACCTGCTGCTGCTGCTGCCACTACAATTGCCACCATCTGCACAGCCTTGGGTCTGGGGATGGACCAGAATAAAAGCCATGCTCCTCTTTCTATGAGGTTCCACTGTCCCTTTTTGCATTTGTGGGTTGAGAAGTCAAGAAATTTTCTCACTGTCCTTTTTTGCAGTTGTGGGTTGAGAAGTCAGAAAACTGCCACAGCTGCCAATGATGCAGTCCCCTGAGGCCTGTCCATCTGTGCTGGTGCAGCCCATACCAGACTGTTTTTCACTCCCTTCCCAGTGCAATAGATCTTTCTTGTCAACTTTCCAAGTTGTCTTGGGCTGAGAATTTGTCTCACTCTGTCATTTTGTGGGTCCTATAGCTCTAGAATTTGCACATTTTTACAGGTATTTGGAGGGCTTTGGGTGAGAGTTCATGGAAGTCCCTGCTTATGTTCTGCCATCTTTACTCTACCCCTTGGTGCCTGGAATTTTCATGGAAAGTACAGTCCAATTTAAAATCGACAAAACACTTGATAGCAAAGTGGTAAGTGAGTAGAAGGGTAATTACTCAAAACTCTAAGAAGCTCCAATTCTGAGGAATTAGAGAAAAGGAAGGGAAAGCAATCTCAGGTCATTAACCTAATCCATGAAAATGAGAACGTTGAAATTTTAAATCTGCAAGACAGATGTATTGAAAATTCCCTTTCAGTCCCTAGGATTCACAAGCAAGCCAATTAAGTCTGAACAATAAAGGGTGGTCTTAAGGGAGATGGATTTATCAACAACTGGAATATTGATTAGGATTTACTGTTACCCTATCCAGGTTTAACTTATATTTAGCCTAGAATATTTGAGCACTTCTCCTTGGAAAGTAAATGAGCACAAAACCATATGTCTCCTCTTGTACTCAATATTAATTCTGAATTTTGTGTGAACCTTCTTGACTTTCATATCAGTGCTAAAATTACAGATATGAATTTGGCTGTTCAATGCAATTTGATATTTCCTATCTAGATAATTTATATTGTTAGAACCCATAAACTTTGTGCTTAAAATGTTTTTTTAGTCTCTCAGAGATCTTATTCTCTTTCATTGCTTCAGACACAAATCTGGGTGTATGATTTCCAAATCATTATCTTAAGCCTCTGTTGGTCCCTCAACTAAATTTGAATTCCATTTCTACAACTCCTTAATTGACATTTATGCTTAACTCTCCTATTATATATTTAAGGTTGAAATATCTAAAATTGACCTTATCATAGTGTGGTACAGAAGAAAAACTACTAGAATTAGAACTGGAAGACCTGAGGTTGATGCATAATGTTGTTATTTATTAATAATATGGAGGGGCTAATAACTTAGAATCCCTGAGCTTCCTGTATCTTATCTTTATCTTTTAGAAAAGCAAAATAATAGCAAGTATAAAACATACTGGATAAACAGCAAATTTTTAAAAAAATATTTCATAAAACTCAAAGAACTATCTAAATATTTTCTGATTTAATTATTACTCATCTTATCATTGCTATATCTCCTAAATTAGTCACTCCTGATTTTTTTTATTTCTGTTCATAGCATCATCATAATTATATTCATTAAGCATGGAAAAATCGGAGTCATCTGTAATGAATCATAGGTAGACGTTATTTATTTTTTATATTCAGTCCAAGAATAAGTTTTTTCATAATATCCTCATAATATGTGCCTTTTCTCCATCATTATTACATAATAGAGTAACTAGTGACTTAACTTCATTCCTAGATTTTTCTGAAGACTGCTAACTGTCCTCTAAGACTGAAGTCTCTTCATTTAAGCTGATTTTCTTCATCTTACTCAATAGAAGCATTGTGTAATTGGCTCTGGGAATCCTAGAAACAGTACAGACCATAGACAATCTATATACATTCTCTTCCTGTTCAATTTTTATGTGTTTTTTTTTTTCCTCCAGTTTCTCCAACCAATATTCTGGAGGCTATATTTTAACTCTTTTAACACTATGTGATTATTAACACAACACTTTCACTCTCTTCTCTCTTAGTTCATTACTGGTCATCCTCCTTTTCTGTGTAAACATTTCTCAGATGAAACTGCATTTTACTTTTTGTTAACAAATTATCGTTGGTTATACACTGCAGTCTACTTCTGTCCACAGTACAGCTCTCTATTGACTATAAGGCAAACATTTAAATTATAGAAACTCAGGATAATACACAATTTCTAGTCATATAGCAGAACCCAAAGTGTTGGAGTTGAGCAAGACCACATATTTTCTGCAAGGATACTTTTAATATGTGGGTAGATCACTTTCACAAAAACTTCCTATGATATGGGAATTTATATATATATATATATATATATATGTGTGTGTGTGTGTGTGTGTGTGTGTGTGTGTGTGTTCACACTTATAGTATCTTCTTGAAGAGTATTTTAAAATTGCAATAATATCCATGATTTTTTTCTCATTTTTCTGTACCTTTTTCCTCTTTCAGATATTCTTATAATGAATCTTTCAACACCCTCCAAACTGCAGTCTCTCCATTATGATTTACTGCAATGTGTACTTGTCCAGATTCTCTTCATATGTTTGTCTTCTTAAATGTCACATCCACTTGGTCAGGGTAGTATGGAGTAATAGATTGAATACTGAATTTTCAGTTAGAAGACTTAGGCTGAAATCCTGATTGTATCACAGACTATCTGGGTTCAATTAAGTGATTCAATTTGCCTTCCTGGCCATCAGTTTCTTCATCAGTAAATAGTAAGAGTTGGACTAGATGAGAAGAAAAGGTTCCTGTCAGCTGAAAATATCCAATTTTCATCTTCTAGTTATCTCAAACACCATTTCCAGTTATATTTTTCTAAAACTTCATTTTTTATTCTGTCACTCCAACTCTGAAACTTTTCTGATTTTATGCAAAATAAACTTAAAAATTCTTAGAGTAGCATATAAGGATCTCAAATATGTCGCTCAGTTTTTCCTTTCAATGCCAATATCTCACTGTTCTCCAGTATATATCCTTTGTTTTAACCTGGGGAGTTTATGCTCAAGCCTTGGTTCAAAATGGCCTTTTTAATGAATGAATCAAATAATGAACAAAGAAGTATCAGGTATCTAGTATATTACAGATACTATACTGGAGTTCGGTGACATAAACAATACTTATTCTCTCACCTCAAAAATGTTAAATTCTGGGGTCATACCACATGTATATAGATATATACTAGCTTGCAAAGTAGCTTCAGGGAAGAGATAAGCTAATAATTGAGGGAATCAAGAAAGATCTCATAGTATATAGTACTTGAAAAGAAATACAAGTTTCAAAAAGAAGAAGTGGGAGGGACAGTATTTCTGACACTGGGAGCATCCTAGAAGGGGAGATAGAATGACTTTCAAAGGGAACTGCAATTCAGCCAATTTGGAGTTAGAATATAAAATATCAGAGGGGAAGTAATGTGTAATCAGTCTGCTAAAATACGTTGGATGCAGATTATGTAGAAGTTTAAGTTTCTTTCCTTTTCTGTTTTGAGTTGTATAATCCTTTATCAGCAAGTAAAATAGTTGACTCTTTGGGAGATTTATTATATTCTAGTAGAGACCATTTATAAATGCAATTTTCCTTATTAAAGCTTTTGTCATTTTTGTTTGTTCACAATTTGCAAAACTATTCTACAAGTTGAATATATGTGCACAGGTCTGCTAAGAACTAAATTTAGAATATGATAAACACTTTACAGGTTGCATTCAAAAGACCATCTGTTAATATCACTTAATACCCATCATCACTTTTTTTTAAATCATAAAATATTTTGATATCAGTTTTCATTCCATCTACTGTCCCAAACAAGAAAGTATTTCATAATGAACTGGAATTAAGGAAAAACTACACCTACCAAAGAAAGAGGAAAGTTCTAATATTCCCCAAAGATCAGGTACTGCATTTTTATAAAAGGCTAGACTGGGATTTCATGGAGAGTATGAAATACAGGTATCCCTATGTTCAGAGCTTCAGTGGATTCTAAATGTTCAACTGCATAATTCACTGAACTGCCTTGCCAGTTTCTACACTGACTTGACTGGGCATATTTCAAAAATGAAAAGCTCATATTCATTCCATCCTTCTGGAGCTCTATAATAGCATTTAGTAGCATCTCAGTGGGGTGTCTTCCACATATTGTGTTATGGTATTTCTTCAAGAAATTACTAAAACATTCCAGAGTCAAGTTATATAATGATCAGTCCCATTTTATCTTGATGTTCAATGAATCTATAAATCTCCTCTTGAATCATCATAGCAATTGTAACTGAAACTTATCTTTTCAGAAGGTACACTGGGAAAATAGATTATTTGTGTCTATGTTTCAACTCAGTATGAGCTTTCTAAGACCAATTGACACTGCCCCTAGAGGGAGTAAGAGTTTTGGAACTCTCTTAGTGAGCATGACAGTACTTTCTTTAGGTACTCTCCCTCCATTCTATTTAAATTTTAAAAAAAATGAGAGGCAAAATACCACCAGAAAATAAAAATTGTAAAGTGGAAATCTCACTCTTTGAGGGAAAGAGAGTAGCTCTTTTGTGAATCCTTTCCAGAGCACACTTTCCCAAAGGCATACATAGAAGAAACCACAGAAAGATTGCTAGGATCCACTAGCTACTTGCTGAAGTTTTCCAATTTCCTGTTCTTTTGACTCACTCTCAGTTCCAACCAACACAGGAAAAATGGTAAACATCCTTAGAGATGGCTCTCCCTTCTAGGCAAGGGCCTTGAATTCTACTCCTACTGTGGACAATGAATTCAAATCCTATCTCTGTCACTTGGTACTCTTGTGACCTTGGCCAAGTCACTTACCTTCTCTGTGAATTCACTTTCCCCATCTTAAAGATTGAGTTGATAATTAGCATTGATTCAATCTAATTTGGTTGGAACATTGTGGACTAAATTGGTGTCATTGGTGTGCTGGGAAATATTTAGCTGGCATTGTTAAAAAATGTAATCAAAATGCACTTTTAAATTGGATACATTGTATTGATACTTTCTGTATTATTTTCTTGAATTTAAACAATAGAGAAAATGATAAATCAAGTTTGATTTATGGCATTTTCTCATTTTGAAGTATGAATGCTCACACTGAACATTTAACAATTCTTCAGAGCCTGTTCAAGCTGGCTCCAGCACAACCTTGCTTCCAGCTATAAATTTGTGATCTTTATGACTTTACAATTGAGGTTTCCCTTTGAAGTTACCATTTATTTAATGTGTTAGAAATGAAAATATTTGTGTGTGTGTTGCCTTCCCCCATAAAATTTGAGCTCCTTGAAAACAGACTTTTCTTTTTTTCTTTTTTATTCCCAAAGTTTTGCACAGTGCATAGTACATAATAAATACTTAATACAAATTTGTTGATTGATTCACATTTCATAAGTGAAGATGCTCTGAGTCCGAAAAGGCAAGATGTTTACCTTTGATCAAATAGGGGTGTCTGAAGGAGGAAAGGTTCTAACTGATTTCCTGACTTCCAGTCCAGTTCATTCCTCACTATGTAAAAATGCTCCTACTTTAAATAAGAGATGCCACCTTCTACTCCTCTCTTCCCTTTCTCATCCCCAACACACACGCATGCGCACGCACACACACACACACACACACACACACACACACACATACAGAATTGAGAATCCTCAGTTAAGGGATTTATAGAGATATGATAGAAAAGCTTTTCATAGCAATCGCAAAATGAATTATAAATTTAGGACAGATTAGATGCATTTTAACCTAACATGAACTAGAACATGGACTAGTATGGGCTGGGAACACCTAGAAATCCCTGAAATTGGGCATATTTAATCCAAATGGTAAAGGCAAGCATGTCTACCTCTTCTTCCTCTTTTTTGCACACACACAACAGGAGAGGAGAGAAAGTTACAAGGGAGAAATAAAGATCTCATAATGTATTTTTTTTAATTTTAGTGCAATTTTAAAAGCATATTTAAAATTCTTAGTAAAGAACATTGTGTATAAAATAGAATATTTTTTCTACCTATAGTTTATAAATCTTTTAATATATTGTCTAAGGATAATTAGTCTGTTCTTTTAGAATTTTATTTTACAAACACACTGAAAATGAAAGACACTGAAGAAAAAAATGTCAAGAGATTTTAAAGAAATATAAAATGATCTTATTTTTAGTGGCAAAGAATCACATTACTGAAAAATGAAACAGAAATGAATTTTCACTAAGGAAAGAGATATCTAGTTACTTTATTTTGCCTTTTGAGGAATTATAGAAATATGGGGGGAAATCCTAAATATAAAACTTAAAGAAAAATAAACTGATAGATAATGTAATTATATTGAGGAGCCCCTGACAGGAATGGAAAAATGATACATTTAAGAAGTTATTAGCCTGGGGGGGTGGAGTCAAGATGGTGGAGTAGAAAGACTCACGGCTAGCTCCAAACTCACAGCCCATGGATTTAATGTAAGAAGAGCTCCCCACGAGTTCTGGATCACTGCAAGGCATGCAGAAACACAGTGGAAGAGATTTCCATTCTAGAGAGCCCTGGAGAGCCGTCCCCAGGGTACATCACACCCCAGAAAGCAGAGTCCACCCCTGCGTTGCCCTGGCCACAGCCCGAGAGGAGCAGATCGGAGGAGGCTTCAGGGACGGAACCTCTGGCAGCCGGGAAAGGCCCTCCGCCCACATACGCTACAGGTCAGTGAGAGAGATGTCTGGGCTGGCTGAGAGGGGAGCGGGGTGTCTCCGTGACTCGGGCTCCTTGGGAGGAAGCAGGGGAGGCAGAGGCAGGGGCAGGAAGCGGCGGAGGCAGAGGCAGGGGCACTGGCAGCAGCTGCGGCCCCCCCGAGACTCCCAGAGCAGGCAGGATTTTCATTACTGAAAGTCTCTCCAAAAAGCCCCTGAGCACGGGAGACTGCCCTGCCCCCACCTGCCCCATTCATGAAGGTCTCTGCATAAAGCCCCTGAGGGAACTGAGCCTGGGAGGCGGCCCTGCCCCCACCCCAGCACCAGAACTTAAGCTCACATTGAATAGCAGCCGTGCCTGCCACAGAAAGCCTATTTGAATCTCAGACCCCCAGCACTAGCTGGACGGATCTAGGTGGGTGTGGACAGGAATCTAAGAAGTCAAGTAACTGGCTGGGAAAATGCCCAGAAAAGGGAAGAAAAATAAGACTATAGAGAGTTTCTTTGAGCAGGTGCAAATGTTCCCGCCTTTCAATTCTGATGACGAGGAAATATTCTTACCATCAGGGAAAGACGTGGAAGGCAGGGCATCTGTATCCCAGACATCCTAGGGGGCTGTCAGGTGGGCTCAGGCTATGGAAGAGCTCAAAAAGGATTTTGAAAAGCAAGTTAGACAGGTGGAGGAAAAACTGGGAAGAGAAATGAGAGAGATGCAAAAAAAGTATGAAAAACAGGTCAATACCTTGCTAAAGGAGACCCAAAAAAATGCTGAAGAAAATAACACCTTGAAAAATAGGCTCACTCAATTGGCAAAAGAGGTTCAAAAAGCCAATGAGGAGAAGAATGCTTCCAAAAGCAGAATTAGCCAAATGGAAAAAGAGGTTCAAAAGCTCAATGAAGATAACATTCTCTCAAGATTAGAATGGAACAGATGGAGTCTAATGACTTTCTGAGAAACCAAGAAATCACCAAACAAAACCAAAAGAATGAAAAAATGGAAGAGAATGTGAAAGATCTCATAGGAAAAACAACTGACCTGGAAAATAGATCCAGGAGAGACCATTTAAAAATTATGGGACTACCTGAAAGTCATGATCAAAAAAAAGAGCCTAGACATCATGTTCCATGAAATTATCGAGGAAAACTGCCCTGACATTCTAGAACCAGAGGGCAAAATAAGTATTGAAAGAATCCATCGATCACCACCTGAAAGAGATCCAAAAAGAGAAACTCCTAGGAACATTGTGGCCAAATTCCAGAACTTCCAGGTCAAGGAGAAAATCTTGCAAGCAGCTAGAAAGAAACAATTCCAATATTGTGGAAATAAAATCAGGATAACTCAAGATCTAGCAGCTTCTACATTAAGGGATCGAAGGGCGTGGAATAGGATATTCCAGAAGTCAAAGGAACTAGGACTCAAACCAGGAATCACCTACCCAGCTAAACTGAGTATAATACTTCAAGGGAAAATATGGTCTTTCAATGAAACAGAGGACTTTCAATCATTCTTGATGAAAAGACCAGAGCTGCAAAGAAAATTTGACTTTCAAACACAAGAATGAGAAGAAGCATGTAAAAGGAAACAGCAAAGAGAAGTCATAAGGGACTTACCAAAAGTGAACTGTTTACATTCCTACATGGAAAGACAATATTTGTAACTCTTAAAACTTTTCAGTATCTGGGTAGTTGGTGGGATCACACACCCACATACACACACACACACACACACACACACGTACATGCTTGCACGCACACACACGTACACACATGCACGCACATACAGAGACAGGGAGCACAGAATGAATTGAATAGGATGGGACCATATCTTAAAAGAAATTAAGGTAAATGATGAGAGACTAAGGTAGGGGGAGGAAAGAGGGTGAAATGGAATGGGGTAAATTATATGTCATTTAAGAGACAAGCAGGATACTTTTTAGTGGAGGGAAAAAGAGGAGAGCTGAGAAAAAAAAGAAGAAGTTTACCCTCATCATATTTGACTAAAGGAAGGAATAAAATGCACACTCATTTTGGTATGAAAACCTATCTTACAGTACAAGAAAGTGGGGGAGAAGGAGATAAGCAAGGGGGGTGATGGTGGAAGGGAGGGTAATGGGAGGAGGGAGAAATTTGAAGTCAACATTCGGGGAGGGACAGGATCAAAAGACAGAATAGAAACAATTTGGGGCAGGATAGGATGGAGGGTAATTCAGTTAGTCTTACACAACACGACTATTATGGAAGTCATTTGCAAAACTACACAGATAGGGCCTATATTGAATTGCCTGCCTTCCCAAAGGGAATGGGTGGGGAGGGAGGAATGGGGAGAATTTGGAACTCAAAATTTTAGGAACAACTGTTTAGTATTGTTGTTGCTACTAAGAAATAAGACATACAGTTAATGAGGAATAGAAAGTCATCTGGCCCTACAGGACAAAGGAGAAGATGGGGACAAGAGAAGGGAGGCATGATAGAAGAGAGGGCAGATTGGAGATAGGGAAAATTGGATTGCCCAGTGTATTGGGGTGGGGGGAGGGGATAAAAGGGGAGAAAATTTGGAACCCAAAATTTTGTGAAAATGAATGTGAAAAGTTAAATAAATAAATTAAAAAAAAAAAGAAGTTATTAGCCTAACCCCAGCCACCATCCCTTTCCCCTCTTGGACAAATCTTCTTTTGATCAAAGAATAATTTTTAAGTCATTCCAACTGATAGAGCAGAGTAGGACCTGGAACAACTTTCATAGTAGATAATCCACAAATCATTTGATTTCTAAAATGAGTTGGATTTTTCTCCTGAGACAGAAGCCAAGTTTTCCACTTTAATTAAGTTTTGCTTGTACTCATTTTAAAATTATTTTGCATTTTTCAAGTATTTTCCTCATATATGTGTGTGCTCTTAACATACTAATCATGTAATTCTCCCCTTTTATCTAATTCATTCTTTTGCATATGTTATAATTTTGCTGAATTATAATTTATCATGGATTAGAATCATGTCTCAGTGATGTGAGAAATCCATTTGTGAGTATCACAGGACTTCCCAGACCTAGTCAGGGAGTTAGCCCAGATTATCTCCACTGTCCGTTGCTTCCTTGGTAGCATGCCCTTAGGAAGATCCACGTAATATGTCCCTTCACATGGCAAACCCCTTCCCACTGAAAGAACTCAGAAAAAGAGTGAGCAGAGGAAGGCATCCATTGTGCTTCTTTCAAGAAAGTGAAGGTGCTCAGTCGGAACACCCACATCCATACAGAAGCAGGAGTGAGGTAACACAGTTCTATCCTTTCTGTTAGAAATGGGGTTACTCAGATCCCTCAAATTTCTCACTCTTATTTCCCTACATTCTGTCTTTATACAGATTACCTAAGTGTGGTAATAAGGATACTTGTGACCTGGGTATGACCCACTGAGGCATGAGTCAGTTTTTCCAGTCTAAACTTTCTAGTACCTCTGTCCCATAATGGTCATTGTCTTACTAAGATAAAATAAGCCAGCTTCCCCCCAACTCTTGGTTATGTCCCAATAATTTTTGTGAGAGTGAAGCAAGATACCATAATATTCCTTCTTACAGTGATATCACAGAGTGAATTTACACCCTTGTTTTGAGACTCCTAGCTTACTTTGATCAACATTTATATTCTATAAATTTGCTTATAGAGATTTGAAGACATACAATTGCTTTTTATATGTACTTTGATATTATGTCTTGCAAATAACTAGTTCCTCTACATTAATACTATTCTTCCTAAGCTATACCTGCTCTGCTCAATGGTGTGTGCCCCCTGGGCATTGTCTTTTGTTCTTCTCTTAGTCCCTTAGCACTTCTAGGCCTTTACATTTTCCCTGTGCCTAAAATCTCATATCTGTTTTTTCTACCAATTTTAATTTGAATTCCTTGAGAGCAAGGAGTATCTTCTTTTTTTTTTTCTATTTGTAATATCCAGCACTTAGCACAGTGCTCAGCATAGAGTAATATTTTTTTTAAATGATCTTTTATTCATTTGCATATTAGATGTATTTGTACAGGCAATTTCCCCTTACCCAGCTTAAATTCTTTTAAAATAAAACAAAATGACATCTTTTCTTTTTACATTATCTCCTTTTCTTCACTCAGTATGTGACTCTCTCCTTCTCTAGTCATATAGTCATTGCTTGTAATAGAAGATAGAAATGATGCACATAAGCACATACACATGCCCACAAGGAGAGAGAGAGAGAGAGAGAGAGAGAGAGAGAGAGAGAGAGAGAGAGAGAGAGAGATTAGCAAACTAACCAGCGTTATCAACTGAATATGAAAATATGTTCATAGTTCATGTTCATAATCTCACAGTCCTGAAGCAAAAGGTATAGCTTAGCAACTCTTTTCCATGGCAAAATTTCTTGATTAATATAAATATTAACTATTCTGCTTTGTTTCTTTTTTCTTTCCATTTTCTTGTAGTAATTTTTTCCTGATTGTGCTTCCTTTATTGCATAATAGTTTTATTTCAATAAATCTTCCCAAGACTTTTTAAATTCTTTATCTTCACATTCCTTACAATATATAACTATTCAATTCAAAGTGCTAGATAAATGATGATGATGATGATGATAATGATGTTGATGATGATGATAATGATTTTATTCATACTATCCAATCTAGTTTTTAAGAACGTTTGGTCAAATTTATAAGTACCAGGAAGAAATATACCATGTGTATGCACATACATATGCATACATGCGTGCATATAATCTACCCATCCATTTTATTTAGTCTCATGGCAGCATTCATTCCTTAGCAAAGAACCCATCAGAATTATATCCTTACATATAGACCAGAGATCCAAACAGCATTTTCTGATATCATCATAACTGCTGGGTCACCTAAAAATATGTCTCTCTCTTCTTAATCCCATGCCTCAAATAGGTAACTGTGATTAATCACTTACAGCAAAAAAAGAATCACTAAAAAGCCTATAGAATGAACAAGCATAGAATAAGGAATGCATTAGAATAGTTTCTTTTCATCTAGAATAGGGAAACATGAGCAGTAAAGGTTCAGAGAATGATGAGAAAATAATCCAGTAATTTCTTGATACTTGTATAATCAGCTGAGAGGCTAATATTAAAATTTTGTTGTAGCATAAAATTGTTAGTGTAAAGATACTAATTAATTGATTTATATACCACCTTTATTGAAAGTTTTCAAACAGCAAAGGATATCTTCTTTATGATACCCTCTACTTGTCTAATGACAAATCTTTTCTTGGTGGCAGACTACTGCTGAGAGCTTTTTTTTTTCCAGTGTGTGGTTTACCTGTCCAAATTGGATGCCTCCCACACTCTTTGTTTTTCAACCACTGAAACTCCAATGAAAACCATTGTCACAGCCTAGACAGTGGGAGGTGCTGTTATTTTGACTGCCGAACTCCATGCTCCTTCCCCACTTTAAAGGTTCTTTAAAGGTCCTGTACCAAAGGAAAGAAGACAAAATAGGGGGAGGTAATACTCCAATACCACGCTCAGGAAAACACATTTTCCCCGACTCAAACTTCAGTTTAAATATATATCACTTTAGAGATTCATCTTCAGACTTCAAAGATGGAAGGAAGAGGAACTCCAATGGGTAGGTTCAGAATATCCACAGAATTCTGGCCTAGTAACCAGGACTCAATCCAACAAAGGATAATACATGTCTAAGTTTCTCTCCTGCTTTCCCTACTGTTCAACTTCCATGACCAAGTGAAAAGTATCTGTGCATGTTCCAAAAGGAGTGTCAGGAGGAAAAGCTACTTGACTGACCTTAAAAGTGACTATCTAGAAACAATAGGTGGGATTTGAAAGTACTCATGTAGCCCAATGTATCCTAAGAAATAACATTATCCAGAAATAGAATATGACTAATCAATATTTCATAATCATTAATCTTTCTGCCTGATTAGTAGGACCACAAAATTCTCCATTTAAGACGAAGGATAGACATCTTCTTAGACGTCTCATTCCCTACTCAGATATTATCATTTAGGACATCTTGACTCTCTCCAGCCCTACTCATTTGGAACTTCTGTGACTTCTCCACCATTCTCTAAGTTGAACTACTCATTGGAAAATCTCATTATCTTGCAATATTCATGAGCCTGGTTGCTAACCAGTAACCTCCTCCCTCTATAAGAGGGTGGAACCATAAATCCCTCTATTTAAGGAGAGCTGACAGAAAAACATCCTCTCGTTTCCCACCTGGCTGTACTCATTTTGCACTTCTTTGACTTCTCTGACAGGACTCTTTTTACTATTTTCTTTATTTATTTACACTCATTTTGCCTTCTCTATCATGGACTCCTCCACCAGCTACTCCTCCCTCTTTCCCTTGCAACTTTTTTTTATCTTGTCTTCCCCTCTCAAATTGTAAGTTCTTCTAAGTGAATGAGTATTTCTCCTTTCCTTATCGTTGCCCCAGTATGAAATACAATCTCTGGAACTTTGTAGGTGTTTAATAAATGTTTGTTGATTATTAACTGTTTAAAGGTTCATTAGACAGATAAAATTGATTGAAGGAACTATTTGCATAGTGTATAGAAAAGAAGACTTGGAGGAGAAGAAAAGAAGACAAAGGAGACTTGATCGCTTCTTTTCAGTGTTTTGAAGACTGTAAAGTGGAAGGATTAAAATTATTCTACTTTCCTTAAGAAAGTATAACCCAGTAATAATAGATGAAGTTACAATAAGCAAGTTTAATAATTATTTTAACATACTCAGTTGACTTTTTGATCCTATATTTTGTTTTGATTTTTTTTTAATTCAGCATCATTTGTCTGAGAAGGGGTCTTTCTCAGGTCACCACATTGCCAAATGGATCTGTGAAAATAAAAGAATTAAGAATTCTTGTTTTAATACAAATAACACTATCCTGTAAAAAGGAGGTAGCAGAGGTCCAGAAGTAGAAACATCTTTTGAAAAAGTAAGTGTGAACCCCAGATTTTATGACTCCCATCCTAAGTGAGCTTTTAGTATCCAATATTATTCATTTAGAGAGTTACTGAAGTGATGTTTTAGTATGGTAAGAAATATTGAAATATTGAAGCATACAACAAGTATGATTAGTTTTATTTCTGTTATATATTTAAACTTGGGTAATTTAGAGAATAATACTGAGAGGCAGCACAGTTAAGTGTCCTCAAAGAGAAAAAAAAATACAAGTTTATTTAATTAGTGACTGACAAATGCTGGCTGTGTGACCCTGGGCAGGTCGCAGAAACCCTTATTGCACCAAAGATATCCTTCTGTCACTAACCACAGAAGCAAATACAAATTTTGCACTGGTAGAAAGATTTCCTCACCAGGACTTTCTGATGTAGAGCAAAACCAAAATCCCTGTAGGTGACATAGCCAAGCAACAGCAACAAAGTACTCTGAAGTAAATGAGAAAATGCTTGAACCCTTTTAGCTTGTAGCATTATCTATCCTTTTTTGTTGTCAAAGCTTCACTTTTAGTGGATATACTAGAAACTTGCTATTCAGAATCTAGGTTGAAAGCTCAGAAATCCATAGACTTGCAAATGAGGACAATGCCAGCATGTGAATTAATGAAGAAAAAAATGAACAGACTATTTCTAATTATCACCTCTCTAGTCTAATCCTCTTTTACTGATTCATTTTAATCACTAGCTATATATAATACCCCCCTTTGATCAAATAGGCAATGTTTGTGCCCTGTGATTATTTTCTTTTTTCTTCTTTATTTGCATGTAACCTGACCATTTCAAAACCTAATCCCATTGCTTTTTATTCATGTATTTCCCCTAGTCTTTTTCACTTTCATCTTTATCTATGTTGGTTTTTCAATGGCTCATCACTCCTAGTAAACTTCTTATAATTCTCCTGTTGCCCAAGGCAAGCCTCATAGTCAAAATGTCACCTCTAATCAGCTTTTCCATCACTGGCTCTTATTTGATAAGCTTTCTTACTTTTATTTTGTAGTCTGTATGCTTTTGCAGTACAAGTTTAGTTTTGGTTTAAGTCTCAATGACTTTCAATTTGAGTACAGTTGGGTTTTGTTAACACTGTGAAGATTTGTGAACAAACTTTTAATGGTATTAAATGCTTGAATTTTCCTCCAGGTAAAATGAACTCTGCATGACAATGTTTAAATACCCAGTCTGCTCACAAAATATCCCCACCTTTTTTGGACACTCAATATCAGAGATTTAGAGCAGGAAGGACCTTAGATTTCACATAATCCAAATCCATTCTTTCACTGATTGGGAAGCTGAGGCTGAGAGAAGTTAAATTACTTGCCCAGGATCAACTGGTTAAAGTGACTGAGGCTAGATTAGAGTATTTGGGTGTAAGCTTATTTTCTAATCAACAAAAATATTCTCAGTACAACTTCTATAGTAAATAGTATGATGAGATTCGTAAATATTTTTTCCCTCCCTCAGGAATTATGGATCTTAGATTTTAGACCATAAATTTAGTGTTGGAAGGGACCCCAAAGGTTATCTACTGTAATGCCATTTTACCTAGAGAAGCTCAGTGCCTTGCTCAAAGTGACACAGGTAGTAAATGCAAGAAAATAAAATTCTTTGACTGCATCATAGTATCAGTTCCTATAGGTCCAAGTCCTTGCCTCCACAAATATGAAAGATCTATCTATAGTTCATGTTAGTTTGATGATTTCAGAATTCTTCTCTGTAAAAGATGAAATATCATCATCTTGTGATCATTTCCTTTGAACAAGAAGTCTTTGTTATCCTTGTTAAGTGATGCCATTTTAATTAATGTTGGTGAAATGCCAAAGACTAAGAAATAGTTACAAAATTTGGTGAATAAAATGTCACTTTGGAAAAGCAGTAAGGCAGATATGGAGGCAGTCTCCAGATTCATACTTCAGTGGTTTTTAGATTTCATCAGTGTGAATTTTCTTTCTAGGGACAAAAACTAACAAAAAAATGAATAAAGTAAAAAATAAAAACAAAGTCCCCTGAAACACAGCAAATGTAGTTTAAAGGTTTCTAAGGGCACAGCATAATGTAGGTAAACTGATGAATAACTTGTGTTCATTTAGCCAGGCTGGTTGTCAGAAAGCAGGCAGATTTACCATCACTAATCCTCAAAGCCTTCCAGTTTATGAAGACTCACCAGAGTTACCTATTGCAGTAAATTAGTAGCTCAACTCCATTCATGTATTGAATAGTTTAATATGTGTGGAGTACTTTGTGCTTTTTGTACATTATTCTTTGTGGGAAATTCCTTTGTTTTGCTTCATTTTTTATTCATTTATCCAAATTAAGCCCAGGTTTCTTTATCTTTTATCTGAAGAAGTTGAATAAGAATATTTTAAGAGAACTTTCTGCTCTAAATTACAGCTTTGATTCCATCTGTAGATCCTCTTTCATATTCAAAAAGAAAGGCTGAGTAAAAATCTGACTTTAATCCTTCCTTTAAGCATCTTTCTCTATATGGAGCACTGGAATTGGGGTCAGGGAGCCCTGAACTCATATCACACCTTAAATGTTCACTAGATGTTTTAAAATATTATCTAGCCCTTTTCAGCTTGTTTTTCCTCATCTACAAAATAGAGACAATAATTGCTTTTACCTTACATTGTTTTCACATAAAATGAAATGTTACATTTAAAATGCTTCACAAATCTATATGCATGTTAGCTATTATGAAAATGAAGATAATAGTATCTACCTTACAAAGTTATTGATTAAGTAATCTAAGATTTATAAAGCACTTTGTAAATCTTAAAAGGATTTTATATATAAATATATTATTATTATTACCTTTTATGTGAAATCATCATGGCATGGTGGAATAAGGGGCAGTCTTGTATAGGGATGGCATAGGGCATTGGACTTAGCCTCAGGAAGATTTGAGTTTAAATATCATCTCTCATCCTTGTTATTTTAGTGAAAATGATCAATTCATTATCTTCATTATTTTTGTTTCCTTATTACTAAAATGGAGATAATAATACCTGGAAGCATTGCCTTAAAGGAACTTAGTGAAGCTCAAATGGGATAGCATGTGTTACCCACGTTTTAGGTTTTATATAGTATTTTGAAAACATTAAGTACAATAAATATCATTTATTTTCTAGTGAATAAATCTTAATTGCCTCTGTCAAGCTTTTTTAATGCCTTTCAACGTTTGGTGCTAACCTCAGTTTTACAAACTTATTTTACAGGACTATTCTCATCATTTGGTCAAACTATACTATTTTATCCTCTAAAGAACCCAGTTTCATGACTCTGTACATTTCTCATGCTGTTCCTTCTTCCTGTAAAGTGTACCCTTCCACCTGTATTCACCACATTCCTAGGTCTGGGTGTACAATTTCTACTCAGGTTTTAAGACCTTAGGAATTATTACATGATTGAAGTTTTCTTTGTACCTTTTAGAAGGAAGTAATCTACAACCACCAACATTTCACCTTTCTCCTCAGTCTTAGAACAACCAAAGTAATATGTACTTATGCTACTGAAGTTTCACATTTAGCCTTAGGATCACACATTTAGAGCTAGAATGTACTTTTAATAGCATCAATATTTTGAATGACATGTAATCCTAAATCTGTAATAGAAAAGACTGGAATGAAATAGAAAGGAACATCAGAGCACATCTAACTTAACCTCTTCAACTACGCCATGCAAGGAAATAAATCTGGTGGATACTTATACCCTTTACCTCAGTAATACTACTATTACTTCTTGGTCTTTCTGCAAAGATGATTAGAAGTAAATGAAAATAAATATATGTTCTAAAATGTTTATGGTAGTTCTCTCTGTGGTGACAAAGAACTGGAAACTGCTGATATGACCATCAATTTATGAATGACTGAACAAGTTATAATATGTGATTGTGATGGAATACTGCTGTGCTATAAGAAATGATGAGCTTAATGCTTAAAAATTTGTAAAATGTGTGAAATAATGAAGTGAAATGAGTAGAACCAAGAGAACATTGTATACAGTAACAGTAATGTATTTGTGGTAATGACTTTGAGTGAATAAGTTATTAGTCTATTTGCCTATTATTAATACCCAAATTAACTCTAAAGGATATATGAAGAAAGACACTATCAGCATCCAGAGAAAGAACTGATACATAAAAGTCCATAGAGAATAAATTGTGCATGTAACATATACACACATGTATATATACACAGAAGTATATGTATATATGCATGTAAATATGCACCTGTATATGTATGTAGGTGTGTAATCAGATTCTCTGGAACATTTCATCTTAACATAGGAAAAAATAAGAATAAAGTACAAATTAGGCTATACATTCCTTTGGCACTATTACTGAAACACTAGTACTCAAAAAATCAAGTAACTTTCTTTTTAAAAAGAATTACAGAGTGGAGCCAAGATGGCAGACTAGAAAGACACATATACTCTAGCATTTCCCCCACAGCCAAAAAAATACCTGTAAAATTTTCTCTCCACAAATTCTAGAGCAGCAGAAGCCACAGAATGACAGAGTGAAAGAGATTTTCCAGTCAAAATTAACCTGGAAGACTGACAGGAAAAGTCTATCTCATGAGATGCTGAGCAGAGCAGAGTCTAGCCCTGGCCACATGGCACAGGGAGGAACAGAACCTGAAGAGCCCTCTGGGACAGAATTCCCAGCAAGGAGGGTCCCAGATTCCTCAACCCAAAAGTGACAAAGAATGATTCAAAGGTCAGTGTGGAAGGGCTTTCCCAGCTGGGTAAGAGGGCAGTGGGGACCTTTGAACACTGACCCCAGGTAGCGATAGAGACAGTGGTGGTAGCAGCAGGTGGCTATGGTTGCCAGGGAAGCAGCCTGGGTCCATTTTCCAAGCAACTCAACTTAAAGCCTATGGGGGAATTGAGCAGCTGATCTGAATCTCAGCCCTGAGCATGATCATGGGGGGAGGAGGAGGATTAGGACCCTCCTCTTGACAAGAGATTCAGAAGTCAAGTAACTGACTGAGAAAATGCCCAAAAAAAGGAAAAAAAAATAAGACCATTGAAGGTTACTTTCTTTGTGCATAGTTGTCATCTTCCATCCTTTCAGATGAGGAAGAACAAGGCATACTGTCAGAGGAAGTCAAGACTTTTGCCTCCAGTATTTAAAAAATGAATATGAAATGGGCTCAGGCCATAGAAGAGCTTGAAAAGTGAGTCAGCAGTTTGCTAAAAGAGAACCAAAAAAAATGCTGAGGAAAATAGCACCTATAAAAAGTGGTTAACTCAATTGGAAAAGGAGGTCCAAAAAGACAATGAGGAGAAGAAGGCTTTCATAAGCAAAATTAGTCAAAAGGAAAAGGAGGTTCAAAATGTCACTGAAGAAAATAATGCTTTAAAAAAGATAATGGAGTTCCAAGAAGCTAATGACTATGCAATTAACCAAGAAGTCACAAAACAAAACCAAAAGATTGAAAAAATAGATAATCATGTGAAACATCTCACTGGAAAAAGAACTGACCTGGAAAATAGATCCAGGAGAGACAATTTAAAAATTATGGGGCTACCTGAAAGCCATGATCAAAAAAAGAGCCTAGACATCATCATTCATGAAATTATCAAGGAAAACTGCCCTGATATTCTAGAACCAGAGGGCAAAATAAATATTGAAAGAATCTGCCGATTACCTCCTGAAAGAGACCTGAAAAGAGAAACCTCTATGAATATTGTGGGCAAATTTCAGAATTCCCAGGTCAAGGAAAAAATATTACAAGCAGCTGGAAAGAATTTGGGTATTGTGGAAATATAATCAGGATTACATGGGATCTGTCAGTTTCTACATTAAGGGACTGAAGGGCTTGGGACAGGCTATTCCAGAAGTCAAAAGAACTGGGATTGAAACCAAGAATTACCTACCCAGCAATACTGAGTATAATAGTTCAAGGGAAATAATGGTCATTCAATGATATGGAGGACTTTCAAGCATTCATGCTGAAAAGACCAGAACTGAGTAGAAAATTTAACTTTCAAACACAAGAATGAAAAGAAGCATGAAAAGGTAAATAGGAAAGAGTAACTATAATGGAATTTCTAAAGTAAATATTTGTAACTCTTGAGACTTTTCTCAGTATTTGGGTAGGTGGAGGAATTATACACACACACACACACATACACACACATACACACACATAGAGAGTACAGGTTGAGATGATATACATGGAAAATATAAAAATAAAACATCCTTAAAAAATAAAATTATAGGGTGAGAGACAGAAGTATTGAGAGGAGAAAGGGAGAAATGAAATAAGGCAGACTATCACATAAAAGAGATAAGAAAAATCTTTTTCAATGGAGGAGAAAAGGAAAGAGGTGAGAGGGGAAAAGTTAAGTTTACACTCTTCACATGTGGCTTAAGGAGGGAATAACTTGCTCACTAAACATGATGTGGAAAATCTGCCTTACAGTATGGGAAAGTAGAGGAGAAGGGAATAAGTGGGGGATGATAAAAGGAACAGTGCATGGTAGAAGAGAGTAACTATAAGTAAACACTTTTTGGAAGGGAGAAGGTGGAATGAGAAAATATAAAAAAAGTAGAGGGGACAGGGTAGGATGGAGGGCAATATAGTTAGTCTTAGAACATGAGTATTATGGAGGTGTTTTGCAAAACACACATATGTGTGTGTGCATATATATACATATATCTTTGTGTGTGCATATACATATATATATACATATACATACATACATACACACATACATATAGCCTGTATTGAATTGCTTACCTTCTCAATGGGGATAGGTGGGGAGGGAAGGTGGGAGAGAAATTGGAATTCAAAGTATTAGAAATGAATGTTAAGAATTGTTATTGCATATAACTGGAAAATAAAAAATACACTTAATGGGATATAGAAATGTATCTTGCCCTACAAGAAAAGAGAGAGGATGGGAATAAGGGAAAGGTGGAGTGTGATAGAAGGGAGGGTACATTGAGGGAAAGGATAATCAGATTGCAAGGTGGTATGCGGTGAGGGGAGGGGAGATATGCGGAATAAAATTGGAACTGAAAATTTTGTGGAAATGAATGTTGAAATCTAAAAATAAGTAAATAAAACTATTTAAAGAAAGGAATTACATTACTGTGAAATATTCAGTGATGTGTTAAGTGCAAATCCTCTTCTGAAATTTAAGTCTGTTTCAAAAGACTTATGAAATTAGGTTCAGTCAAAAGAAATGGTTCATCAAGATAAATTCCTGTTTTGCTTTTATTTAAATACTTCTTTTGCCATTGCTGCTGCCATTAAAGGAAGACTAATGTTTTTACTCTAAAGAAATAACCCATCTGTAATACAATTTTGTGCTGAGCATTGTCATTTTGCTATATTTTCACCCAAGCATGGAGATAATTATAGATAGGCCAAATTGAACAAAAATAATTTAAATGTAGACGAATAAAGGAAATTCTAACAAGTTCAAACTTTTTTTTTAAAATTGACACATCATGCATTCATATTAGGTTTTGACAGAATATAATGTAGCAACTTTTTTCTTTTCTTTTTTTTCAATTCAGCAAGTAATAGTTAATTCAGAAGAAGTCTGACTGACTGAAAGCATTGTCTTAAAAATAGTTTAAAAAAAGCTTATTTATACCTCTTTCTCACTGTTCTTTGGCAGAAAACAGAAAGACGAGGCAATGCATCCTCTCTAGATTATGATTAAAGTGCTTTCCTTATTCTTTGTCTCTTCTCTTCTTTACTCTTTATGGGACTTAATCAAAACGTCTTACTAATGCCTTTGCATCATTCCATGTTCAATAGAAGGAATAATGAGAGAGAATTCTGCAAATTCTATAGATAAAAACTGCAACAACTTAGGTGCAAACACATCCCAAAGGTACATGTGGAAGTTGTTGACAGTCCATGACTGTTGAAAACAGTACTTCAGAAACAAACAAGCTAAAAACACAGAGCAATAGATTTAACCCCTATTTGTTTAATATTGTGAACAAAGAAATAATCAGTTCAAAGATGAAAAGTGGGGAATTTATGACTTATTTTTAAAAGAATCAGTCATTTTAAAAGCATTTTCTTATAGTGGAGAAAGGCAGTATTAACAATTGCTCCTCCCTCCCCCCCCCCCTCCACCAATAGCATTAACATTTAAACAAGAAAGATAGCAGGAAGGAAGAAGGGGTCTGGCCAAGAATTTCCTACATCTGTGTCTTGTGATATTTTAAATAATGTAGTCAGGAGAAAAACTGTACTTGTGGTGAAAGAGAGAAAAAATAATGTTGGAACAAAAACAAATTTACTTAAAGATGAAATGATATCTTAAATCAGTGAGAAAAAGCTTAGTCTTAATACTTACCTTATTCTGTTTTTTGTATCAAGTAGTACAGAATTTTATTTTTGAAGGACAGTTCAGGGATTAATTACTCCAGTACATATTAGTCAAAAAGGAACTTTCACTGCTAAAAATAAAATATATGTCATCATCTCTTTTTTTCCTCCAAGAGTTCCTGTAAGCTGTCTTTCTTTCAAGGCAGTCCTTTAATTCTCAGGTCATTCTAACTGTTACAAAGTTTTTATTTTTATTTCTATTTATTTTCCCAAACATCAAGCATAAATTGACCTCTTTGCAATTTCTATTCCTTATTCACAGTTCTGCCTTCTGGGAACAAACTTCATGAGAACCAGTCTTGTTCCAGGAACAATCACTGATCACTGCGTGAGACGTAGGGCCAGTCTGGAGATTCTGAGCTGAGATAGTGTCAAAAAATCAAGTAATGAAACAATTAATTCTAAATTATTCACAGATTACAAATATAGCCCCCAAACAAATCCAAGGTTTTACAAAGTATATCAGATTATTGATTGACTCTAATGATCTAAACCTACTCCATCAGGTGATCCTAGAATATAACATTATTCAAGAGAGTGACAGTAGGTTAAATTCACATTTGGTTATAAACTGTTTCAACCATTAGAAGAATAATTCTGAATGTTTAAATGAAAAGGAGGACCTATTGCTTGTCTTTTTGGGTGTGGTTTTCCTAAACTCTATGAGAACCTTGGAAATTAATAAAGAATTTTGCAATTTTTAAGAAGTTTTTTTATTGAAACTTTTATCTATTTATTTTTTAAACAAGAAGGACTAAATGAAATTTTAAGACAAAATAACTGTATATTGGCTGGTAGGTGGCCAAATAGATAGAGTGTTGAACATGGTATCAAGAAGATCCATCCTCCCCAGTTCAAATCTGGTCTCAAACACTAGCTGAATAACCCTGGAGAAGTCACTTAATCCACTTTGCCTTGGTTTCCTCTTCTGTAAGTTAAGTTGGAGAAGAAAATGGCAAACTACTTCAGGATCTGTGCCAAGAAAATCTTAAATGGGGTCATGAAGACTTTGGCAGTACTGAAAATACCTGAACCAAAACAAGTTGGATGTTATGAAATACTTAAGTTTACCTCCTGCAAACTATGTAGCATGCATACATACACATATATATGTATGCATATATATAAACACACAGACATACGTATATGTATAAGTATGAATACTTGCACACATATATGGACATGCATATACATACATACACATATACAGAAGTATAAATACACTTTGACATGTACGCATCTAGATAGATAGGTGTCTTAGGTATATATGTTTTTGCATTTCAATATGTGTGTACATGTAAAAGCACTTATAATTGCATATGTGCATATATAAATATGTGCATGCATATATACGCATATACATACATACATACAATAAGTACATAAGCATAGGTATGTATGCATGTTCTTTTTTCCTTAAGTAAGTGTTTCTCATTTCAGTTCTCTAGAACAACTTGTTTTTTGTATAATGGCCTATAATCATATCTCTGCCATTTTATAGCTAAGACATTTAGCTTTAGTTAAGCATTTTTGGAGACATTAAAACTGAAGTATTTTTAAAGAGTGTCTTTTTTTCTCACGGATAGGTTTCAGTAACTCCAGTGAAGTATATGTGCTTCAATCAGGAGCTATTTTGAGGAAATCCTTTCTATGACTAAATTATTTCTTCCATTGCTACTAAGATGGATAATCCTACTGTTTTATCTGTTGTTTTTTTTTTCTCTGTGCACTTTTAATTTGTGTCATTTGTGCTTTAAAATGTGCAAAATTGCCATATAACCGTTTATAATGTGAAACTTTTCATCTATCCTAATGTAATACATTGTATAATAACAGTCAGCAACTGAAGATGATACCAAATAAAGGAGATTTCTAAATATGGACAGTATAATTGAAAATGACCTCTAAAGGTCGAGTCAAGATGGCAGAAAAAAACTTCTCTGAATTCTTCCAAATTCTTTTAAAAATAACTTTAAATTAATTCTTCAAAGAATTCTGGAGTGGCAAAATAAATAAAAAGATAAGATAAAAAAGGTTTTCCAGAACAAGACAAACTTAGAGGGTCAGTTGGAAATTCTGTCTCACTAAGGTGAGAGAGAAACACATTCCTAGTCCCCTGCCCCTTAGTGGGGATGTGGGAAAATTGGAATACCAATGCATTGTTGGTGGAGTTTTCAGCTGACCCAACATTTCAAAGAGCAACTTGAAATTATGCCCAAAAGGGCTATAAAATTTTACAATACCACTTCTAGATATGTATCCCAAAAACGATCATAGAAATGGGAAAAGGGCCAAGTGTTTATAGCAGCCTTTTTTTTTTTGTGGTGGCAAAGAATTGAAAATTATGGGATACCTATCAACGGGAATGGTGGAACAAGTTATGTTATATGAATGAAATGGAATACTTTTATTCCATAATAAATGATAAGCAGATGGATTTCAGGAAAAAAAATGTGGAAAGACTTACATGAACTAATGCTGAGTGAAGTGAGCTTAACTAGGGTAACACTGTACAGAGTAACAACAGCATTTTGTTATGACCAGTTTTTATAAACTTAACTTTTTTCAACAATGCAATAAGAAAATTTCAAAAGACTAGTGATAGAAAATGCCATCCACATCTATAGAAAGAACTATTGAGTATGAATGCACACTGCAGCACACTACTTTTTTTCTTTTTTTTCTTCCTTGTGACTTTTCCCTTTTGTTCTGATTCTTCTTTAACAACATGAGTAATGTGGTGATAAGTTTAATATGACTGTACATGGATAGCCTATATGCAATTGTGTGCTGTCTTGGGGAGTGAGGAGGGAAAGTTTGGAAAATTTTAGAACTCAAAATCTTTTAAAAGTGAACATTGAAAATGAAAAGTAAGTTCTTTCCTTCAGTGAATTTTTGTAACTTTTTTGTAACTTTTTTTGTAACTTTTTTTGTAACTTTTTTTGTAACTTTTTTCCATTTGGTCCATTTGGTCCATTTGGTCAATTTTGTCTTTTAAGAAATTCCCTTCAGTGTATTTTTGTGCCACTTTTACCATTTTTCTCATTTTGTTTTTTAAGGTATTATTTTCTTTTCTTTTATTGTTTTGATAAATGAGGATAAAAATTCACAGAAATACTTTTTTTGGCAAACAAAATATTAAAATGGAGGATCATAGACAACTGAATTGAGCTATAAATAACTGCAGATTTGCTTTCAGAACTCTTTCAGAGGTCACAATTTTCTAAATGAAATTAAGTTCAGAGATCATGTAGTTCAATTTTTTTTTGGATAAGAAAAACTGAGACTCAGGTAGGAAGTATAAGTGTCATAGGAAGTAAGAAGACAGAGATCTTAGAAAAATTTACTATTACTAATTGTTGATGGTATGAGGAACTTATAAAGGAAGTTTTACACACACACACACACACACACACACACACACACACACACACACACACACACACTGGTTTTCTCTGTTTATTTCTAGACTTGGTTAACAAGATTCTATTCCCAGCTGTAGGAATGGAATCCTTCTGATTGTAAGGAGTTTGCCATGCCATCACATTCTGTAATATCCCTCTAAAATGCTACTATATTTCTCCCTGAATTTTTTTTAAGGCATCCAGTTACGAACAGGTCCAGGCCAGCCATGCTTCATTCCTCTCACAGCTTTTTGACTCTATTATCTTCAACAATAGTAGATATTTTCTTCAACTCCTTCTCCTTTATTAACTCCATTTTCCCATGTTATCTTTCCTCTTTAGAACGGTAGTTTGCTGAAAGCTGAGCCTTTCTTTCTTTTCTTTTCTTACTTGTATTTGTATCAGCAATGGTTAGCACAGTGCCTGGAACACAGTAAGTCCCTAATGAATATTTATGTTCCAATTATAGAAGATCCATTTTTATTTCCACTATTGTTCTGCATGCAAAAATAAATGTTCAAAGGAAAATAAAAGTAGACAAATAGGGGTAGGGAGGGATAGGTTTTGAGGATTGGTATTAACACTGTTTCATTTTTTCCTGAGGACTTTTTATTTTTGAATATATTTATAATTGAAAATAGGGGGAGCAGAGCCAAGATGGAGGAGTGAGAGCAACGACTCACCAAAGCTCTCGTACAAACTCCTCCAGGTACCTCTGAAAGGAGAATCTGACCAAATTTTGGAGGTGCGAAATCCAGTGGGAGACAGATTGTGATGGAATCGGAGCTCAGCTTGGACTGGAAGGTCCATGGGAAGGATCTGTTCCGTGGGGGTGAGCCCACAGCACACAGCGCAATACAGACAGTGCAGCAGAGCAGAAGAGATCCGAGAAACCTGAGTGGTGGGTGGAACCAGAGGAGTGGCACCCAGGGCGGGAGACAAGCCGAACCGAGTCAGTGAGAGCTGCAGAGCGCAAGATTATCAGCACAGCAGCTCCTGAGACCTTCAGCCTGAAGATCAAACTTTGGTAAGTCACCTACTTGAACTTCTGGGAGCCAGGATGGCAGAGTGATCAGTAAATGCTCTCTCCTCCCCCCTTGATTACCATGAAAGAACCATAAAATATCTCCCCAGAAAAATCCCAGATCAGTAGAAATAGAAAAAGGAGACCAATAGTCTCATAACACCTGAGAAGAGGAAAATAGCTAAGGGGGATTCCTATGGTGACAGAGGCAAACCAGAAGGACAGAGGACCCAGGGCAGAGAAAATTCGCACTAGGAACCGGGCAAGCCTCATTGCCAGGAGAGGAGCCCCAGGAAGGGTGGGAACTCGCATTAACATCTATGCATGCCTCAGCTGTCCAGGGAAATCAGAAAGACAATAGGGCAGCTGGGATTACCAGCCCCTGAGCTTGCCTTTGCCTCAGTTCAGCTGAGGAGATCTCCTGTGACCAGAGCACTTCTTCCCCACACTTAACAAGCTAAACCCAGGGCTGATCAGGGAAACACCAAACAAAAACCTGCTTTTAGCTTTTTCACACATCAGCTCAGCAAAAAGTTCTGTAGCTTCTGACTGAAAGAACCAGAAGCCACAACACTCAATCAACATCATGAACAGGAAAAAGCAGAGGACCGAAAGAACCATAGAATCTTTCTATGGGGATAAGGACCAAACACAAACCTCAAATACGTCACAGCTGAGACTGTACTTCCATCCGAAATTTCAGAAGGGACAATGAACTATTTGCAAGTACAAGCAGCTCTCCTGGAACAGCTGAAGAAGGAAATAGAAGATAAACTGGCCAATGATCTTAAAATTATTAAGAAAGAATTCACTGATGAGAACATCTCCTTGAAAAGGAAAATTGAACAAATGGAAAAAGAAGTTCAAAAATTAACTGGAGAAAATAACTTCCTAAAAGGGCAAATGGGAAAGGCAGTACAAAAATTAACTGGAGAAAATAGCGTCTTAAAAGGAAAAATTGGGCAGATGGAAAAGGAGATACAAAAGTTAACAGAAGAAAACAATTTGATGAAGACTAGAATTGGGCAAGTAGAAACTAACGACTCAATGAAACAGCAAAAATCAGTCAAACAAAATCTAAAGAATGAACAGATAGAAGAAAATGTAAACTATCTAATTGGAAAAAGAACTGACCTGGAAAATAGATCCAGAAGAGAAAACTTAAGAATTATTGGCCTGCCAGAAACCCAGGAAGGAGAAAACAGCCTGGACAATATCTTCCAGGAAATCATCAAGGAAAAATGCCCAGAAGTACTAGATTCAGAGGGCAAAATGTCATCGAAAGAATCCACCGTTCCCCTCCTGAAAGAAACCCCAAACTCAAAACCCCAAGAAATATAGTTGCCAAATTCCAGAGCTATCAAGTGAAGGAGAAAATATTACAAGCAGCTAGAAAGAAACAATTTAAATATCAAGGAGATACAATCAGGATTACACAGGACCTTGCAGCTTCTACATTAAAAGATCAAAATAATTGGAATTCAATATTCTGTAAGGCAAAGGAGTTGGGACTACAACCAAGGATCAACTACCCAGGAAAGTTCAGCATAACATTTCAGGCAAGGAGAAAGTCATTCAATGAAGTAAGGGATTTCCAGAGTTTGCTGACCAAAACGCCAGAACTTAATAGACAATTCAATCTTCAAATGCAGGTCTCAAGAGAATCATAAAAAGTTAACAGTGGGGGGGGGGGGCAACTTACTACTCAATTAGGGCAAATTGTTTACCTCCCTATAAGGGAAGATGATACCTGTTAAATTTGAGAACTGTGCGTCTATTAAGAAATATAAAAGGGATATGCATAGGGGAAACGGGTATAAAGTAAATGATATCATGATAAAAAATATGATTTAAGTATGAGAAGGGATAATAATAGGAGGTGTGAAAAGGACGAAGCAGAAAATGGCAAATTACATCAAAAGAAGAAGTACAAAATCAGAGTAGAGGGAAAGAGGGGAGGGAGATGAGCATTGTGTGAGAGGTACTCTCGTCGGATTTGTTTAAAGGTTGAAACAATAAACTTAAGTAGAAAATCCTAACTAGCTCTATAAGCAGTGGGAGAGGAAGGGGGAAGAAAGGGAAGGGAGGCTAAAAGGGAGGGAACAAGCAATAAGAATAAAGGGGAGTTAAAGGGAGGGGGGCTAAAAGAAGGAGGGGAATGCGGCAAGAGGAGGTGGTGAAAAGTGAATACTACTGAGGAGGGGAAGGGACACACCAGAGCTAAAAGCACAAATGGTGGGAAAGAAGATGGAGGGAAATACACAGATTGTAATCATAACTGTGAATGTGAATGGAATGAATTCTCCCATAAAACGGAGATGGATAGCAGAATGGATTAAAAGCTATAATCCAACAATATGCTGCTTACAAGAAACACATTTGAAACGGAGATATGTATAGGATAAAGGTCAAAGGATGGAGCAGAATATATTGTGCTTCAGCTGATGTAAGAAAGGCAGGAGTAGCAATCCTAATCTTAGACAAAGCAAAAAGCAGAAATAGATCTAATCAAAACGGATAGGGATGGAAACTATATCCTGCTAAAAGGCACCATAGACAATGAAGCAATATCATTACTAAACATGTATGCTCCAAGTGGTATAGCATCCAGATTCTTAGAGGAGAGATTGAGGGAGTTGAAGGAAGAAATTGACAGCAAAACTATACTGGAGGGGGATCTCAACCTCCCCCTTTCTGAATTTGATAAATCTCACCTCAAAATAAACAAGAAAGAAGTTAAGGAGGTAAATAAAACTCTAGATAAGGTAGATATGATAAATCTTTGGAGAAAATTGAATGGGAATAGAAAGGAATATACCTTTTTCTCAGCAGTACGTGGAACATTTACAAAAATTGACCATGTACTAGGACATAAAAATCTCACAATCCAGTGCAGAAAGGCAGAGACAATCAGTGCATCCTTCTCAGATCATATTGCAAAAAAAAAATGTATGTAATAAAAGGCCATGGAAAGATAAAGCAAAAATCACTTGGAAACTAAATAATTTAATCCTAAAGAAGGAATGGGTTAAAGAAAAGATCATGGAAACAATCAACAACTTCATTCAAGAGAATGACAATAATGAGACAACCTACCAAGTCTTATGGGATACTGTAAAAGCAGTTCTTAGAGGAAGTTTTATATCTTTGAATGCCTACATAAATAAAAGAGAGGAGGAGGAGATCAATGACTTGGCCATGCAGCTGAAAAAGCTAGAAAAAGAACAAATTGAAAATCCCCAAGTAAATACCAAATTAGAAATACTTGAAAACCAAAGGAGAGGTTAATAAAATTGAAATTAAGAAAACTATTGAATTAATAAATAAAACCAAGAATTGGTTTTATGAAAAAGCTGATAAAATTGATAAACCTTTGGTCAATTTGATTAAAAGTAATAAAGAAGAAAATCAAATTACTAATATTAAAAATGAAAGGGGTGAACTCATCTCCAATGAGGAGGAAATTAAAACAATAATTAGAAATTACTTTGCCCAACCTTATGCCCACAAATTCGATAATCTAAATGAGATGGATGAATATTTTAAAAAATACAAATTTCCCAGATTAAGAGAAGAGGAAGTTGAATACTTAAACAACCCCATCTCAGAAAAAGAAATTGAACAAGCCATCAATTAACTCCCTAGGAAAAAATCTCCACGACCACATGGATTCACAAGTGAATTCTATCAAACCTTTAAAGAACAGTTAATTCCAATGCTATATAGACTATTTGGGAAAATTGGGGAAGAAGGAGTCCTCCTAAATTCTTTCTATGATACAAATATGGTTTTGATACCCAAACCAGGAAGAGACAAAACAGAAAAAGAAAATTATAGACCAATTTCTCTAATGAATATAGATGCAAAAATTTTCAACAAGATTTTAGCAAAACGAATACAGCATCTTATCAAGAGAATAATACATTATAATCAGGTAAGTTTCATACCAGGAATGCAGGGCTGGTTCAATATTAGGAAAACTATTAGCATTATTAATCATATCAACAACAAAACTAACAAAAACCACATGATTATCTCAATAGATGCAGAAAAAGCTTTCGACAAAATACAACACCCATTCCTATTAAAAACACTGGAGAACATAGGAATAAAGGGAACTTTCCATAAAATAATAAACAGTATCTACTTAAAACCTTCAGCAAGCATTATATCCAGTGGGGATAAGCTAGATGCATTTCCAGTAAGGTCAGGGGTGAAATAAGGATGCCCATTATCACCATTATCATTCAATATGGTACTAGAAATGTTAGCTGTAGCAATGAGACAAGATAAAGAAACTGAAGGAATAAAAATAGCCAAAGAAGAAACTAAGTTATCACTCTTTGCAGATGATATGATGATATACTTAGAGTATCCCAGAGATTCAAGTAAAAAACTACTTGAAATAATAAACAACTTTGGCAAAGTTGCAGGTTACAAAATAAACCCACACAAATCTTCTGCATTCCTATATATTAGCAACAAAGTCCAACAGCAAGAGATAGAAAGAGAAATCCCATTTAAAACTAGAATAGACACTATAAAATACTTAGGAGTTTACCTGGAAAACAAACCCAGGGATTATATGAACACAATTACAAGACACTTTTTGCACAAATAAAGATAGATCTAAGTAAGTGGAAAAACATCAGTTGTTCATGAGTAGGCCGAGCTAATATAATAAAAATGACAATTCTACCTAAATTAATCTACTTATTTAGTGCCATACCAATTAAACTACCAGATAATTATTTTCTAGAGCTGGATAAAATAATATCAAAATTCATTTGGAAAAACAAAAGGTCCAGAACATCAAAGGGACTAATGAAAAGTAATGCTTGGGAAGGTGGACTAGTGCTACCAGACCTCAAATTGTATTATAAAGCAGCAATTATCAAAACCACTTGGTATTGGCTAAGAAACAGAGGGGTAGACAAATGGAATAAACTTGGCACTCAAGACACAGTAGGCAAGGAATATAGCAACCTCCTGTTTGATAAACCCAAAGATCCCAGCTTCTGGGATAAGAACTCACTGTTTGACAAAAATTGCTGGGAAAACTGGTTAACTGTGTGGCAAAAATTAGGCATAGACCCATGTCTGACACCGTACACAAGAATAAAGTCCAAATGGGTACATGATTTAGGTACAAAGATTGATACCATGAATAAACTGGAGAAGCAAGGAATAGTATATTTATCAGATTTATGGAGAGGGGAAGAATTTTTTTCTAAAGAAATGATAGAAAGCATTATGAAATGCAAGATGGATAATTTTGATTACTTTAAACTGAAAAGTTTTTGCACAACCAAACCCAATGCAACCAAAATTCGTAGGGATGTAGTAAATTGGGAGAAAATTTTTACAGCTAAGTTCAGGGATAAAGGCCTCATTTCTAGAATATATAGAGAACTGACTCAAATATATAACCATACAAGTCATTCCCCAATTGACAAATGGTCAAAGGATATGAACAAGCAATTTTTAGGGGAAGAAATCAAAGATATCTATAATCATATGAAAAAGTGCTCTAAATCACTATTGATTAGAGAGATGCAAATCAAAACAACTCTGAGGTACCACATCACACCTATAAGATTGGCAAACATGACAGAACAAGAAAATGATAAATGCTGGAGAGGATGTGGGAGAGTTGGAACACTAATTCATTGTTGGTGGAGCTGTGAGATCATCAAACCATTCTGGAGAACAATTTGGAAGTATGCCCAAAGGGCTACAAAAATGGGCATACTCTTTGACCCAGCAATATCGCTACTAGGACCGTATCCCCAAGAGATTATAAAAACGGGAAAGGGTCCCACGTGTACAAAAATATTAATAGCAGCACTCTTTGCGGTAGCCAAAAACAGGAAGTCAAGGGGATGCCCATCAATTGGGGAATGGCTGAATAAATTATGGTATATGAATGTAATGGAGTACTATTGTGCCATAAGAAATGATGAACAAGAAAACTTCAGGGAGGCCTGGAAGGACTTATATGACCTGATGCTGAGTGAAAGGAGCAGAACCAGGAGAACTTTGTGCACAGCAACGACCACAGTGTGTGAGAGTTTTTTCTGGTAGACTTGGAACTTTGTAATAACACAAGAACTTACTGAGAAAAAAAAATCCTAATGTCGGTCTTCTAAGGCAAAATGCTTTCTACATTCAGAGAAAGAAATATGGAAGTCATTCGCAGAATGTAGCAGATTATGTTTGTGTGTGGGTGGGTTTCAGTGTATTATGTTTTGATTTGTTATATGATTTCTTCCATTTTTTTAGTTCGACTACATAGCATGACTGTAGTGAAAATGTGTTCAATAGGAAAGTATATGTAGAACCTATTCAAAATTGTATGCTGTCACGGGGAGGGAGGGGGTTAGTGGGGGAAAAGTGGGGGTGATAAAATCTTAACTTTAAGGGAATGATTGTAAAACATTAAAAAATTAAAATAAAAAAAGAAAATAGGGATAATTTTGTTTCTTCTTTGTAATTTTCTATAGGCTTAACTTTGTTTCACAATGTAGAACTAGGACAAATTGGAAGAAAAGTAGCCTTGTTCTACCTCTCATCATATTAAGGAAGAGTGTAATATTTCCCCATTGCAAATTATCCCCTATCTTATTTGTTTAATATGTACATTTTATCATAATAAAGGAGGGATTTTTATACCAATATGCTTATATCTTAAATATGTAAGAGTTACATCTTCCATTGTTTGTTCATTTTCCCACCTTATTTCTTGACTTTTTAACTCTTTACTGAGTTTGAGCTCTGCTTCCAGTGTGGAAGGTATACTGTCCTAGGCTGCAAGTGTTTTGTGCAGCTGTTTTCAGAGATACTTCTAGAGACCTATACATTTTCAGTTCTTCCAAGGACATATGATCTAAGGAGATATGCTTACTCCTCCCCTCATCTGTGCTTTTGTCTCTGAATAACCACAAGCATTCTTTTCTGCCTTTGAACTGTGAGGAGTATTCCCTCTCCACTGGTGCCACAAACTCTGCTATGCTAATTCTCTTCCTCACCACAGAAATGCCACCTAGAGCTGTCACCCAGATCCAAATATGGGCAAAGAAATGGAGTCTTACTTCAGTGTTAACAAAGAGAGTCCTATAATCTCCTTCTGGTCAGTTTTTTGATCCCATTACCATCTGTGGACTGAGAGCACCGAAAATAGCTGTTATTGTCACCTCAGCTACTGATTCAGTCACTCCCAAGGCCTTTTCCTGATTTTCTGGGGATGGTGCTGGACTGTCCTCCTCTCTCATCCAGTTGTAATAGCCCTTTCCTACTGACATTCTAAATTGTCTATGGCAGTTGTGGTTTGAGAAGTCAGGAAACCAACACAGCTTCCAGTGATTTAGCAGTGATTTAGTCTAGAGGCCCACTCTGGGTTTGCTGTGGGCCTAGCCTGTGCTGCCATGACCTGGGCTAGACTGTGTTCTTCTTTCACTATGGCACAACAGACCTTTCCTGTTGACCTTCCAGGTTGTCTTGGTTTGGAGATTCACTCTTTCTGTTTGCTTTGCTGCTCCAGAATTTGTTTAGAGTTATTTTTATAGGTATTTTGAGGAATTTGGGGGAGTGCTTTGGCAAGTTTCTGCTTTTACTCTGCCTTGCCATTGCCCCAGGGGCCATGTTTTCATAAAAAACATTTTCCCTGAATCTCCTGCAATGTTCTTACCATGTTTGCCAGTTTTTTGTCATTTACACAATATGCTAACTCTTTTATTAAAATTGAACCATTCTTGCATCCCTGCCATGAATATGCCTTGGTCATAAGAAATTGTTTGCTGTACATATTGCTGTAGTCTCATTGAAAATATTTTAGCTTTTTTATTCCAAAATTGATTATTAAGATTGTCTATACTTTCTCTGCCTATATCTCTCCAAAGTTTGCATGTTAAGGTCATATTTGTCTCATAAAAATAGTTTAGAAAAATTCCTTTTCTATTTTTCAGTTAAATTTTGTAGTATAAATGCAAATTTCTCTTAAAATATTTGATATATTTTATTTGTATGGAGTATATGAGCTATGCAGTGAAAACTAGTACCTCTGGTCTGAGGGCTTGCCAAGCCCTTTCCAGACGAGAACAAGTTGTTCCAACAGCCATGAAGGTGGCTGAGGCAGGTGCTATGGAGTGCTTAAAAGCAGGTCAGATATCAATATGGCAAGGCCATTCACTGAATACTAAGACATTGAGTCATCCTAACTTTTGTCTTGCCACTGGATTTTAATGACTCTGGAAGAGAGACCAAAGCTGATGAAATTGTGCAACTCTGCCTCACTTAAATTTAATTCATTTGCAAGCTAAGGCAGTACTCTCTGATGTCACTGTTCCTCTGTAAAGAATAAAGGATGAACAATATTTCATTTGTATCTTCAATCAATCCTTAAGCATTTATCAATTACATGCTAGTTCCAGGCCCTGTGTATTTAGAATGGGGATTCAATGAAATACAAAAACAAAACAAAACAAAACAAAAAAAAAAAACCAATGCTTTTCAATAAGGAGGTTATATTCTGTGTGACAATGATGCCCTTGAGGATGTAAGATTTAGACAGGAAATAAAATCAATTCATAAGTACAGAGCTAGAAGGAACCAAAAAACCCATCTCATTCCATCCCCTCATTTAATAAATGAAAAATCTGAGATCCAGGAGACTCAGATATTTGCTCAGTGTTGCACTGATAATAAGTGCAGAAATGAGGACCTCAACTCAGGTCCCCTAATTCTAAACCTTTTGTTTTTTCTATTTAATTACTGTATCCTCTTTCATGGGAACATAAGCACAGAGAAAGGTTGAAAAAATAAGAAGAGCAGGCATAATTGCCTGGATAATAGAATACCTCAAGGGAAACAGTATGAGATAAGACTGGAAAGATTGATTGGCATTATTTGTGAAACTTCTTGATTCCTTGGCACAAAAGTTTCCATTTTTATTTGGTAGAGAGTGAGAAGTCATTGAAGAAAATGTGTTTTCTCTAAGCAGAATGTAAACTCCATGAGCACAGAATCTGTTTTAGTTATTTCCATGTTATTTTTTCTTTTACTTTGTGCTTAGGGAAGTGTTTTGCACCAACAAGGTTCTTAATATGTATTAACTTGAATAGAAGAGGCAATTAAGTTCTCACAAAATGAGATATGAATGAAGGTCTGGGGAAAAGATAGACTGAAATTAGAAAGACTAGCTGTAACAATGATCTCAGTGACAAGAAATGGGAACTTTGGGAGGGGGGGAGCCAAGGTGGCAGAGTAGAAAGATTCACATACGCTAGCTCCAAACACACAGCCCATAAATTACCTGTGAAGAGGAACTCCCAACAAATTCTGGAGCAGTAGAAGCCACACAACAACGGAGTGAAGGAGATTTCTGTTCCAGAGAGCCCTGAAAAACTGACACCAAAGGCCCATCATGCACCAGACCTGGTACGGAACCCAGCCATGCTTTGGCCGCTTGGCATTGAGAGGAGCAGATCAGAGCATGCTTCAGGGACAGAATCTCCATTGGCCGTGAAGGTCCCTCAACCCACAGGCCCTATAGGTCAATGAGAGAGCCTTCTGAACGGACCACGAGGGGAGTGGGGTGTCTCCATAACTCAGGCCTCCACGGGAAGGCAGCAGCAGGGGAAGAAGCTGACAGGGGCTCCCAAAGCAGGAAGGAGCTCAGATCCATTACTGAAGATCTCCCCATAAAACCCCCGAGGGAACTGAGCCCCTGTGGCATCCCTGCCCCCACCTGAGAACCTGAACATAATCTCATTCTGAAGAGCAGCCCTGCCCCCTCTGAAATCCCTGAGGCTGGGAAGCAGTATTTGAATCTCAGACCCCAAACACTAGCCGGGCAGATCTGGAGGTGAGACGGGATGGAGAGGAATCTCAGAAGTCAAGTAACTGGCTGGGAAAATGCCCACAAAAGGGAAAAAAAATAAAACTATAGAAAGTTACTTACTTGGTGAACCAATGTTTCCTCCTTTTCTTTCTGATTAGGAAGAACAATGCTTACCATCAGGTAAAGACATGGAAGTCAAGGCCTCTGTATCCCAAACATCCAAAATAGATATCCAATGGGATCAGGCCATGGAAGAGCTCAAAAAGGATTTTGAAAAGCAAGTTAGACAGGTGGAGGAAAAACTGGGAAAAGAAATGACAGAGATGCAAGAAAAGCATGAAAAACGGGTCAATAACCTGCTAAAGGAGACCCAGAAAAATGCTGAAGAAAATAACACCTTGAAAAATAGGCTCACTCTATTGGTAAAAGAGGTTCAAAAAGCCAATGAGGAGAAGAATGCTTTCAAAAGCAGAATTAGCCAAATTGGTAAAACAGGTTCAAAAGCTCACTGAAGAGAATAGTTCTCTCAGAATTAGAATGGAACACATGGAGGCTAATGATTTTATGAGAAACCAAGAAATCACCAAACAAAACCAAAAGAATGAAAAAATGGAAGAGAATGTGAAATATCTCATTGGAAAAACAACTGACCTGGAAAATAGATCCAGGAGAGACATTTTAAAAATTATGGGACTACCTGAAAGCCATGATCAAAAAAAGAGCACAGACATCATCTTCCATGAAATTATCAAGGAAAACTGTCCTGATATTCTAGAACCACAGGGCAAAATAAGTATTCAAGGAATGCACTGATTACCATCTGAAAGAGATCCAAAAAGAGAAACTCCTAGGAACATTGTGGCCAAATTCCAGAATTCCCAGGTCAAGGAGAAAATATTTCAAGCAGCTAGAAAGAAACAATTCCAGTATTGTGGAAATAAAATCAGGATACCTCAAGATCTAGCAGCTTCTACATTAAGGGATCAAAGGAAGTGGAATAGGATATTCCAGAAGTTAAAGGAACTAGGACTCAAACCAAGAATCACCTGCCCAGCAAAACTGAGTATAATACTTCAGGGGAAAATATGGTCTTTCAATGAAACAGAGGACTTTCAAGAATTCTTGATGAAAAGACCAGAACTGAAAAGAAACTTTGAATTTCAAACACAAGAATGAGAAGCATGAAAAAGTAAACAGCAAAGAGAAGTCATATGGGTCATACCAAAGTTGAACTTTTATATTCCTACATGGAAAGACAATATTTGTAACTCTTAAAACTTTTCAGTATCTGGGTAGTTGGTGCGATCACACACATACACACACACACGTACATGCGTTCACACGCACACACATACACACATGCATGCACATACAGAGACAGAGAGCACAGAATGAATTGAGTAGCATGGGACCATATCTTAAAAGAAATTAAGGTAAACGGTGAGAGAGAAATGTAGTGAGAGGAAAGAGTGTGAAATGGAATAGGGTAAATTATATCTCATTCAAGAGGCAAAAGGGAGGGAAAAAGAGGAGAGCTGAGAAAAAAACATGAAGTTTACCCTCATCGCATTCGACTAAAAGAAGGAGTAAAATGCACATTCATTTTGATATGAAAACCTATCTTACAGTACAGGAAAGTGGGGGAGAAGGAGATAAGCAGGGAGGGAGGGATGATGGAAGGGAAGTCAATGGGAGGAGGGAGCAATTTGAAGTCAACACACGGGGAGGGACAGGATCAAAAGAGAGAATAGAAGCAATGGGGGCCAGGATAGGATGGAGGGAAATACAGTTCATCTTACACAACATGACTATTATGAAAGTCATTTGCAGAAGTACACAGATGTGGCCTATATTGAATTGCCTGCCTTCCCAAAGGGAATTGGTTGGGAGGAAGGAATGGGGAGAATTTGGAACTCAAAGTTTTAGGAATAACTGTTGAGTATTGTTCTTGCTACTAGGAAATAAGAAATACAGGTAATGGAGAATAGAAAGTTATCTGGCCCTACAGGACAAAAGATAAGTTGGGGACAGGGGAGGCAGGAATGACAGAAGAGAGAGCAGATTGGTGATAGGAGCAATTAGAATGTTTGGTGTATTGGGGTGGGGGAAGGGGAGCAATGGGAAGAAAATTTGGAACCCACAATTCTGTGAGAATGAATGTAAAAAGTTAAATAATAAATTTATTTTTAAAAAAAGAAACAGGAACTTTAATTAGAGTGGTTATACTAGGTATAGGGAAGTTCTCCACTTCCTCTTTTAGCAATTTAGTTATTCCTTGCCTCATTTCCTTTTCTAATATAATGCTGTTTAAGATATCTACTTTTTGTTTTGTTAGTTTGAGAATTTTATATTTTCATTGATGCTGTAGTTCTTTTGAATTTTCAGATATTCTTGCTCTTTATGCAGTTGAATTCCTGATAATTTTCAAATTTTTTCTTGTGTGTATTCATCATGTGCATTATTATCTTAATAATTTATTTTTATTTCATTTTATTGGATTAGATAACAGATTTTTTCTTTTGCTATTTTAACTAGTCTTTTATTTCTGTATATCAGTTCTATAATTCATTTTACCATCTCCATGTTACATTACACAAATGACTTAAACTCTCTGAATGTTATTTTCCAAATACGTAAGTTGAAGATCATAAAATTAAATGACAATCTATAGAGGGTAAAAGAAATATAAGAATAATTACATTAACATAGAGGTAGGTGGCACAGTTAATAAATCTCTGAGAATCTGGGGATTAGGAAGTCTTTTGTTCAATTCTGACTTGAAATACTTACTAGCTTTGTGACCGTAGGCAAATCATTTAAATCTGGTTGCATCATTTTCCTCATCAATAAAATGTGCTGGAAAAAGAAATGGCAAACCACTTTGGTGCTTTTTGCCAAGAAAACTCCAAATGGAGTCATAGAGATTTGGACACAACTTAAAATGACTCAACAATAACAAACAATTACACCCAGCTTTTATTCATCTGTGAAATGAAACGAGTAAGTGGGTGATTTCTAAAGTTTATTCAGCTCTGAGTGCTGTGATTTATGAATCCTGTTAGTTTATACCCCCAAAGATTTTTTTAAGTGAGATAATAGTAAAATACTAATATATCATTACAGTGACACCATATCATTTAAAGTGCATGATCACTGAGAACAAACACAATATTGCAAACTCAGAAGCATGATACTATGGAATTTTAAAGGTAATTTATCTAATCCCTTTCTTCTATAAATAAAGTGATTTATCCTGATCACACACCCCTGGCAGACTTAGGATTTTATCCATGATCCTAATACAACAAATTTCAATCTCTTTTGACTTTACAACTCTGTTGTTTGTAGTCTTGTTTTAGTGTCTATTTGAAAAAGAAGTTGTAGGGGGTAGAGTCAAGATGACTGAGTAGAAGTAAGACCAGTAGGAACTCTCCCCCTCAAACACGCACAGCCCATAAAATACCTGTAAAATATGACTCTAAACAAATTCTTGAGCAACAGAAGCCACAAAATGAAAGAGATTTCCAGCCCAAGGAAGCCTAGAAGGTCAACAGGAAAGGTTTATCTCACAGGGTTTGATCACACAGCTTGGCAGGGACAGAGTCTGAGCAGGTTTCAGGGTGTGACCAGCAGCAGCTGCAGTTCCCAGACCCCTCAACCCACAAATGCTCTTTCATGTGGATGAGAAGGCAGCAGGGTGCTCCTGCCCTCACCCCAGCCCTACGTGGCAGCATCCATTTTTAGGAGTCCTCAGCCTAAAGAATCTAGGGGAATCTAGTTGCTGATCTGGGTCTCAGTCCTGAGTGGAGGATCTGGGGTGAGGAGGAACACTGACTGGTGGAGCTGGTAGCTCCCTGACAAGAGTACAGGACAGGTAAGGAGTCAACTCCTCTCCCTAGATTGTTCCACCTTGGACGAACTGAGAACTTACAAGTCCCCAGAGTATACACTCATCTTGAAAAAGGGCTCAAAAGTTAAGTAATTGACTGGAAAAATGCCCCCAAAAAGGAAAAAAGTAAGACTATAAGAGGTTATTTTCTTGTTAAGTAAGTATTTTCTTCCATTCTTTCAGATGAGGAAGAACAACACATACCATCAAAGTAAGATATCAAAGTCAAGGCTTCTGCATCCAAAATGTACAAAATAAATATACAATGGTCTCAGGCCATGGAAAAGCTCAAAAAGGATTTTGAAAATCAAGTAAGAGGGGTGGAGGAAAAATTGGGAAGAGAAATGAGACTGATGGAAGAAATTCATGATGAGTGAGTCAACAGTTTGCTCAAGGAGACCAAAAAAGGCTGAAGAATGTAACACTTCAAATGGCAAAAGAAGCCAAACAAAGTCAATGGGGAGAGAATGTTTAAAAAGCAGAATTAGCCAAATGGAAAAGGAGGTTCAAAAGCTCACTGAACAAAATAGTTCTTTAAAAATTAGAATGGGTCAAATGGAAATTAATGACTTTATGAGAAACCAAGAAATTACAAAACAAAACCAAAAGAATGAAAAACAAAAGAACACAATGTGAAATATCTCATTGGAAGAACAACTGAGCTGGAAAATAGATCCAGAAGAGACAATATAAAAATCATGGGATTACCTGAAAGCCATAAACAAAGCAGAGCATAGATATCACCTTTCCTGAAACTATCAAGTAAAACTGCCTTGATATTTTAGAAGCAGAGGGCAAAATAAATATTGAAAGAATTCACCTACCACCTCCTGAAAGACATCCCCCCCAAAAAAATTTCCTAGGAATATTGCAGTCAAATTCCAGAGTTCCAGAGTTCTCCAGAGTCAAGGAGAAAATATTGCAAGTAGGTAGAAAGAAACAATTTGGGTATTGTGGAAATACAATCAGGATAACACAAGATCTGACTGCTTCTCCATTAAGGGATCCCAGTGCTTGGAATATGATGTTCCAGAAATCAAAGGAACTAGGATTAAAACCAAGAATCGCCTACCCAGCAAAACTGAATATAATTCTTCAGGAGGAAAAACGGTAATTCAATGACAAAGAGGACTTTCAAGCATTCTTGATGAAAAAACCTGGGTTGAATAAGGAATTTGACTTTCAAACACAAGAATCAAAAGAAACATGAACAGGTACAGAGGAAAGAGAAATCATAAAGGACTTTCTAAAACTGAACTGTTTACATTCCTATGTGGAAAGACAGTATTTGTAACTCTTGAAACTTTTCTTAGTATTTGGGTAGTTGGAAGGATTATACACACCTACACATACACACAGACACACAGACTCACATGTACACACACGCACACATATATATGTATATATATACATATATATGTATATATATATATATATATATATATATATATATATATATATATACAGAGAGAGAGAGGACACAGGTTGAGTTGAACAGGAAAAGATGCTATATAAAAAAATAAAATTAAGGGTTGAGAGAGGTATATTGGGAGGAGAAATGGAATAGGACAAATTATCTCCCATAAAAGATGTACAACAAATCTTTTTCAGTGGAGAGGAAAAGAGGGGAGGTGAGAGGAAAAATGAGTGAAGCTTATTCTTATCTCATTTGCCTTAAGGAGGGAAAAACACGCACATTCAATTTGCTATGAAAATCTATCTTACACTAAAAGAAAGTATGGGTGAATGGGATAAGTAGGGTGGGGGAATGATAGAAAGGAGGGTAAATGGGAGGACGGTGTAATAAGAAGTAATCCCTTAGGAGAGCGACAAGGTCTAAAGAGAGAATATAATAAATAGGGGGCAGGGTAGGATGGAGGGAAATATAGTTAGTCTTTCACAGCATGATTATTATGAAAATCTTTAGCAAAATGAAACATATATAACCTATATTTAATTGCTTGCCTTCTCAGTGGGGATGGGTGAGGAGGGAGGAAGGGAGAGGAGATGGAACTCAAAGATTAAGAAATGAATTTTGAGAATTGTTTTTGCATGCAACTGGGAAATAAGAAAGACAGGTAATGGGGTATAGAAATCTATCTTGCCCTACAGGAAATGAGAGATGGAAATAAAGGAAGGGAGGGGTGTGATAGAAGGGAGGGCAGATCGGGGGAAAGGGTAATCAGAAAGCACGCTGTTTTGGGGTGGAGGAGGGAGAGGTGGGGAGGAAATTTGAAACTCAAAATCTTGTGGAAATCAATGTTGAAAACTGAACATAAATACGTTAAGAAAAAGAAATAGAAGGTGTTTGGACATGTTCCCCATCCCTCTGAGTAGGCATTTTATACTTTCAATAGCTTGTATTTACTGATTCAAGCATAAAAACAAGTCCTGTTTTAACTGTTTGACCAAAAGACTTTACATTGTATAACATATGAAAAAACCATCTGTCTGAAATACACTTACCATTTCATGAAATAATGGAATATAGGAAACGTTAAATAAGTTTTTCGATATAGGCTAGGGGTTACTGTTCTTGGATCTGTTAGCTTTTTATTTGTTTTAGTTTGTTTTGTTAGCTATATTATAATATAATTGATTTGCTTTGCAATGTGACCTAACTTCTTTTATACATTTAGTAATGCTATTCTAAGAAAAAAGTCCACAGGTTTTTCCAGTCCACCAAAGGGAGGCATTATACATGCATATACACATGGCCCAAAAATAATAATTGGTAAAAACCAAAAAAAACAAAAACAAAAACTAAAAAAAAACCCAAAAACCTTTAATCTAAAATGATGTCATTTTCCAGACATTTTGATTTTTTTTTAACGATGATCTGTGAATTCTCTCAAATATAACCCAAGAACTCAAACTCAGAACTATTTAGACTTCATTTTAGGACAGGCTTTCTTCCTAGAGAATCAAGTACAAAGACTGCATGAAATAATAAAAAAAAATACTTTAGCAGAGTTGCAGAATATAAAACAAACCCACATAAATCATTGGCATTTCTCTATATTACTAGCAAAGTCCAACAGCAAGAAATAGAAATAGAAATTGCATTTAAAGTTACTGTAAAAACTCTAAAATCTTTGAGAGTTTATCTGCTGACAGCAATCCAGGAACCATATGAACACAATTACTAAATACTTTTCACACAAATCAAGTGAAATCTCAATATTTGGCAAAACTTGAATGGCTCATGGGTGGATCAAGCTGATATAAAAATAAATGGCATTTCTACCTAAATGAATTTGCTTATTTAGTGCCATACCAATCAAAATACCTAAATTATTTTATAGAGCTAGAAAATATAATAAAAATAGCAATAACAATAAGAAAAAAATACTAAGAAAAAAATTTAAAAAATCTGTAAGTACAAAAGGTTCAGAATGTCATGGGAATTAACAAAAAGAAATGCAAGTGAAGGTGGCCTAGTCATACTAGATTTTAAATTGCATGATAAAGCAGTAAGCTTCAAAACTACTTGGCACTGGCTAAGAAATAGAGTGGTAGATCAGTGGAATATGTTATGTCTACAAGACACAGTACTCAATGACTATAGTTATATGCTTTTTGATAAACTGAAAGATTCCAGCTTCTGGGATAAGAACTCACTATTTGACAAAAATTGCTGGGGAAAATTGGAAAATAATTTGGCACGAACTAGGCATAGAACACCATCTTATACTGAGATAAGGTCTAAATGAGTACTCAACTTATATATTAAAGCTTTCACTATGTGCAATCTAGGAGAGCAAGGAAAAGTTTACCAGTTAGATTTATGGGGAAGAAAAGAATATGTGACCAAAGAGAGATAGAAAATATTACAAAATGCAAAATGGATAATTTTGATTACATTAAATTGAAAAGTTTTTGCATAAATAAAGCCAATGCAGCAAAGATTAGAAGGGAAGCAGAAAGCTGGGAAATAATTTTTAAAACAATATCTCTGATAAAGACCTCATTTCTAAAATTTAGAGAGAATTAAGTCAAATTTATAAGAATGCAAATCATTCCTCAGTTCATAAATGGTCAGACAATATGAGCAGGCAGTTTTTTCAGGTGAAAAAATTAAAACTGTCCATAGTTGTATGAAAAAGTGCTCTGAGTCACTATTGATTAGATAAATGTAAATCAAAACAACTCTTAGGGACCACATCACACTAGTCAGATTGGCTAACATGACAAAACAGGAAAATTATAAATGTCCATGAGGATGTGGGAGAATTGGAACAGTAATATATTGTTGCTGGACTTGTGGACTGATCCAGTCATTCTGGAGAGCAATTTGGAACTATTCCTAAAAAGCTAGAAAACTATGCATATCCTTTAACCAAGCAATAGCACGTCGAAGTCTCTATCCCAAAGAACTCATAAAAATAGGAAAAGAACGCACATGTACAAATATATTTATAGCAGCTTTTTTTGTGCTGGCAAAGAATTGGAAACTGATGGTCTGCCCATACATTGGGGAGTGACTGAACAAGTTTTTGTATATGAATATAATGGAATAGTATTATTGCATAAGTAATGATGAGCAGATGAACTTTAGAAGACCCTGGAAAGGTTTATATGAACAGATTCTGAATGAAGTGAGCAGAACCAGGAGAATATTGAATACCGTAACAGCAGCACTATGCAGTGAATAACTTTAATGTACCTATTTCTTCTTAGCAATGCAAGGATCTAAGACAACTCCAAGAAATTCACAATGGGAAATGTTATCCATATCCAGAAAAAAAACATATGGAGTCTTAAGGCAGAACAAAGCATTTTATTTGCTCCCAACATTTTTTGCTTCTTTCTCATCATTCCTCCTCTTGATTCTAATTCTTCTTCACAGCATGGCTAATGTGAAAATATGTTTAACATGAATATATGTAGAACTCAGATAAGATTTCATGCCACCTTGCATGGCAATCCAAAATTTGGAACTCAAAATCCTATGGAAGTTAATGCTAAAAATTAAAAATAAACATAAAATTAAAAAAAAAAAAAGAGGACTACTTCACTTGTGGTCCTCATTTTCCCAAGGTATTCATGAGTAGGTTTCAAGGAGTCCATAATCTTGATTAGGGAAAAATACATCTTTATTTAATATAAGTTGTTTTCCTCAAAATTCAATTTTGTGATATTCATTTTTAAAACTTTAATTTTTGAAAGGAGGAGGGCTCCTCTTTAGTTTCCACCTCACTAACAAAGTGGATCCATAACCCAAAACAAGTCAAAAACTTTCTCCTAATGCTCTTATTAAAGTCATGTTGCCACTGAGGTTGTTACTCTTACCCCTATAAAAGTTTCAAAGAATAAGTAATTGTCCCTTTTACACAAAGGAAGAGAGCAGTTAGAACAAAGTAGAAAATATAGTTCAGGTTCCTAACCAAACTAAAAAGCCTTCTATGCGGAGAATTTCAAATCTGTCCCTTTCTAGTAAGTAGGGGATAGTGCACAGACCCTTTTTCTTCAAACTGATGATTTTTGGTGTTCTTAGATTAATAAATTTGTAGAGTACAGATTAGAGGTAGTCTTTATAACATTATTAATTTTTTTCTCTCAAAATTTTCAAATGTCTTTTAAGACGGAAGTGGATGAAAACTGACTAGATCCTTATATAGGTACCGGTATCATCTATCAGAATCATCTCTATTCCACATTTGGTTCCCAATCTGACAATCTTACAAGGTAAAATGTCATATGCTCTAAAATTCTTGGGCTATAATGCATGATACTTCCCATGCACACTCCTCACTATTATCTCTCTTTCTGCTACTTTTTTGTTGTAGCAATAGTCTTCAGATCTTGGAAGTTTATCCATGATCTGATTGCAAGATGGCAGTAGTGATCCCAGATTTGGGGAAGAATGAAAAAAAAACAACAAAATAATCAATGACTAAACTTTAAGAATGACTGAAATCCCCACTGGGCCTAAATAAAATGGAGCCTTTCCTACATAGCTGATCCTAGATCTTCTTTACTGGAACAATCTAATTCACCATTAGTGATGAGACTGATTGATCTCTTGACCACCATCGGCTAACACTGACAGAACAAAGTTGTAAAATGGCAAGCAAGGCAGATGCTTTACGTCCATCGGTCATGTGATGTGGTGCTCTGATGAATTAATTGTGTACTTCTGTTGGCATCTGTGGTTTCCTGCCATAGCTTATAGAATTTATGGTTTATTTAGAGAGGGGGAAAAAAGAATGAAAGTGGAGATTATCTCAGTTATTTAAAACAGTATAAGAGCATGAGTTCCTTCCTTGAGAATCACTGTCTACTGGCATGCCACCTGCAGCCAAAGGTTAATCAGTCATGTTCTGACTAACATAGGGATCACAAGTCAATCACTCCTGCCATACTTATCTTGGTTCCATTGTAAAGTTACCATCTAATAAAATAACTTGGTTCACATTTCTGGAATAAAGGACAATGAAGAAGAGTCTTCCCATAGATGGACAGAAGTCATTACAGGGATTTTGAAAAGTTAAGTTTAGTAAGTTGTGAATGATTTTTTTCCCTTGTGCAACAGTATATTTTATGTGGCAGAGGGTGGGAAAAGAAAGTCAGAAAATGTCTGATTTCACATATTTACTTTGAACTTTTACACATACTGTTAGCCTCCTTGTTACAATATGGAAGAAACTTTGAAAAGAAATGATTTGCATAAGGATTAAAGCCTAGCTTTCAGTCTTTTAATATAAACACATACATACAGACACAAAGAAACTCAAGTGAAATAATTATGTCAACCCTCAGTTCATTGTAAGCTAAAATAATCTTTGTTCTTCAGGTTTTATTATTAGATTTTTAAAAATCTTTTCTATCACTGGTTTAACTTTAATTCTAAAAGTTCGTATTTTCAAATTCCTTTTCTTACACTATTCTACAGGCAGTAAGTTTGAAATTAGTTTGAGAAACATAGCATTAAGTGTTCCAGCTCTCACAGGTTGATATCAGATATCAGGTTGGCAGGGTAAAATTTCTGAATCAGAAGAAATATGATGAGTATTTTGTTTTCTAATATTTAGCAGTTTCCAATCATAAGTAAAGTATACTTGGCTACTGAAAGGTGGAACATACTTTGGATCAAGGAATCACAGGATTGAAATGAGTGTCAAAATATAACAATTTTTATCCCCAGTGAATGGATTCAAATGACCCAATCAGTGTTTGCCAGGACAAAAGATTTTTTTAATAAGTTAATTTACTTTTAGTTTTCAGCATTCACTTCCATAACTTTTACATTTTCTCCCCTTCTTTTCCTTCCCCTCTCCACAAGACAACATGCGATCTGATGTAGGCTCTACATATACATTCCTATTAAACATTTTCACATTAGTCACACTTTATAGAAGAATTAGAATGAATGAGATGAGCCATAAGAAAGAAAAAAACAAAACTTCTCTCTGTGTCTGTCTCAGTGTTTGTGGGTCTCTGTATCTCTCTATGTGTGTGTGTCTCTGTCTTTCTATGTATATCCTATACACATACAATTCTATGTGTAAGGATACATATAAGAGATGTAAGAGGAATATTTCTAATTTCATTAATCCTGAAAATCATGACTAAGATAATATAAACCACCATCAAATTGTATGCCCACTTTTATATATCACTTTTAATTTTGTACTTAAGTGAAAATAATTTCTGCAAAAATCATGGAATATCATTGATGGTATTTTAGTAATAAACATCCAAGCTTTCACACATGATATTCTAAGTGAAACCATATTTTTATCATCTTATTACTGACTAAAAGGTGTAGAAAGCAAAAGATGCAACTATTCTTATTTTCGTTTAATCTAATTTAACAAAGTAAACTATTCCTTAAGACTCTCTTCCAAGATATCTTCCATTCTAATTCCATCCATAAAAATTGCACATGATTATTTGGAAGCTGAAAAAAGAGACGGTCTTATTCCATGAACCCTTCTTAAATAATAGGAAGAGAGGAATAAAAGAGAGGACCATGATCTCCAAAGGCATCCACTCCATGATGGAGTGGATATAACACAGAGCCCAGGTACAGAATGCTACCTATGAGACATCAAGTTACTAGAAGTTAATGTAGTGCTCCATTGAACAGATTAACATTTTAAAGAAATATCAATTGAAATACATTGCAAAAGACTCCGTATTAATTGGAACGTTAAATTATTTGTTTTCTGAATTTAGTTAATAATGACATACAAATCATCAATAGACATCAACAGGGTGAAAATTATTTTTAAGGTAAACCTTCTATATGCAGCTGACACATATATATATGTTAAATATATGTAAATTTACCTGTTTGTGTGTGTGAGTGAGATAGAAAGAGAGAGAGGGAGAGACAGACAGAGACAGAGACACAGAGACAGAGAGAGAATTACAGGCTAATTTCTTTACACAGAACTGAGGTGACTAAGTCCCCATACTAGTGCTCAGAAATGGACTGGCCAGGTAAATAACACATATTTTTAGGTTGTCATTATAATTACTGACATATAAGAACAAACAAGTCAAATTCGGTAGCTTATATGTTTACAAAATATTTTAGGACTTGTAATATTTATACATATTATCACTTTAGGATAGATAGATGGATTTAATAGCAAAAAAAAAAAAACATGTTCACCATTATCTCAATTGTATTGTAAAGTAATGTGATAGAAGACTGAGATAAACTAGATAACACATGAAGAAATAAAACTTTAATTTCTCTTATTTTTCAAAATTGTTTTGCTATTGTAATTGATATTTTCCTTACATATAAAGGGGTGATAGCTTTCCATAAGGGTAAACTCAGGATTAATCTTAGTAATATTCTAAGTCTTTGCTATACTTTTTGGTTTAAGCACTCATTTCAGTTTTTAGTCAGGCTTCTCCTAAGAAAAAATATAACCTTTGGACAATCCATTTTTTCAACCAGATCTTAATGAGGTTAAGAGAAAATGAGGAAGGCCCCCACCTGTTTGATGGATACTTTTGTAACTCTTCTGTAGCTTAGTTGCACTTGTCTTATTTCTTTCAATGGGTCACCTCACATTTCGTTTTGCTAGTTATGTATAAGACAGTTCTGCTAAATACTGCACATACAAGTAGCATTTATTCTTTGGACTGTGCAAGAAACATCATTGATACACTGATTTACTGAAACAATTGGATTATTTTAACATATGAAAATACCTTTTCATGCAGCATAGTAATATTAATGTCATGATGATAAAGTTAGCTGCATTCACTATTCTGTTTAGATAAATGGTTTCTTTTCTAAGTTACAGGAATTTGCTTCCTTATTTAAGATGTTTAATGATCAAGACAGTTTTGACCTACTCATTATAAGATCTGATAATTTTTCTTCTGTCTTTATTGGAAAAATACAATAAATTTATTAAAATAAAAGTCATAACCCCATAGTAATTTTAAATTCCATTGACCTTACAATATTTTAAAATTAGCAATACTTCAGATGCATTTTATACTTATGATATTGATTTTACCTACGGAGTTAAAAGAAGCATCTCTTGTTTAATTTTCATTCTCTCAGAGAGTAAACTGTGAAAGGATTGGAAACATATAAAATCAAACATCCATGAGTATATTTTTGCCATGGTGTTATCATGGATGATGAAAAGAAATCTTTGTTATTAAAAGTGTTCAGATAGTAAGTAATCCTCATGATCTGGAAAATTAGAGTAAACTATCTATTGCCAACTGAGGGCATCCTTCCTCTGTCCTTCCCTTACTTATTTCTCCTTGTAGGAATACTAATGAGAAACAAGAACCAATCAAGGTTGCCTCACCCAATTTGGATCATATGGGAGGAACTACCTATTGCTTCCAGTGAGATGGAGAACCACAATGTATCTTTCCATTACCAAAGTAAGAAAAGGAAAAATGTTTCTCTGTGTGTAACATATATATATATATATATATATATATATATATATCATAAAAATATGTAATAAAACATTTTCATTTCAAGAAAGCCTGCATTATAAATACTGCGTGTGTTGAAACCTACCCTTCTTTACTTCCTTATAAGGTTTCTTTTGTTCTCTGTTGTGCATTGAGAGATGAAATTAAAGATTTCATTTTAAGGAAGAAGAAAGCAAGATGGGAAATAATAGGCAGGAAGAAGTTTGAGAGATGTGCATTTGAGAGATGAATGAAGAGAGAAAAAATTGTGGAAGACATCTGAGGCAAGTGAGATGAACACTAGGAGAGAAACTGGATCTCTCAGCAAGTAGCTTCAAATTTTTCACTGACATGGAATAATATACTTAGTTAAGAGGATAGGAGGAGTTAGTGCTTGAGGAGGTATGAGAAGGAATGAAAGTTTCTAGAATACAAGACATTGTGAGTGGAATTGTCAATCAGTTAAGGACATATAAAAGTAACATTTTGTTGCAGTGAGTATCCAATTTGTAGTATGTTACTTAAGTTTGTGGTAGGTTCATTTGTCATGGTTTAATGTGGTTTTTTTTTTAAGGCTTGCTTTTTCATCTTCCAATTTTGTTCAACATCACTTAAAAAGTAACAAAGAGGAGTACAATAATATTTATTCAGAGCTAGAGTTGGTGAAGACATGATCAATGAAAGAATATTGGGACATATATATGCTAAAAGATTTTAAACGAAAGGATAATATAGAATTACACTAATTCCATAAAATGTCAAGATATGGAAGTAAATAAAGTTTAGATAATGCATGATTTTTAGCCAAAAGATAGAAAGGAGGGGCAAAAGGATTGTAAGTAATGGTATGAATGAAGAACAGAATGACTAATCATAAAGCATAGAAAGTGATACATTTTATTTAAATATGAGAAAATAAAGTAATTTCAATTTTATAAACATAGAATTTCAGTTACAGGGTGGATAGAAAACCCTGAATATTCTAATGGTAGAGTGGAAGGGTAAATGACAAAGTCCAAGGGTCCCTGGGTCTGACTCTCTGGGACAGATAAAAGTATCAGTTACAGATAGAGTGCATAGAGTCTGCATAGACAATAGGGTCATGAGGGCTTTAAGAGGTAATGGAAAGATACATTGTGCATTCTTTTACCTTGTTCCTTTTTCACCCTCCATGCTCCCACCAGAAGACTACAATTAGGTGTGGATACATTACTATATAAATATAGATATATACATATACATACACACAGACATATACATACACACATGCCATACACACACATACACACACACAGAAATATACTTTCCCTAGCAAATTCTACTCCTGAACTTTGTTTTTATGTTTGTGCATATCTCTTGTTTCTGATCTTTCCTGACTCCCCTACTTTACTTCTACCCACTACCTTATCCTTCTAGTACTCAGCTTACCCCGCTCCAAGGATCACTCCCCTATTCTCCCATTCCTATAAATCTAAATATCCTTATGTAACCCCCTATAGCCTATTCCCTAACCCTCCCTTTTAGAGATCTCTCCCCTGTTCTCTTCCCCTCCCTATGCCCCTACTGTTTTATTACTTCTGAATTTAGAAGACTTCTATAGTCATATATATATATATATATATATATATATATATATATTTCCCTCATAAACCCATTCCTGATGAAAGTAGGTTACCAGAACTACCAACTCTCCTCCCTCAGCTAATTCTTCTGTATCAGTTTTTTCTCTTATACCTCATTTGTATTAAAAAAAATTGCTCTTTTCAGCTTTTCCTAGATGGGTTTAATTTTAAAAGTCATGTTATACTCAGGTCTACCCAAATCGAAGAGGTGGTATCATAACGAGTTTTAAGGAAATTACTTGAAACCAAAGTTATCGTATTCCTCCCTGAACTGTCATTTCTTCCATCCCTCCTTTTGAGAACACCTTCCACTTACCAAAGATTATACCCACAATGTCATATCTGATATTTCTCTCATACTGATTCTATATATATAATATTTATTTGTTTACATATTTAATTTATTTTTTTTACTTTTTAAATAAATTTATTAATTTAATTTCTAATTTGTTTTTATTTAATTATATATATGCATATATGTATATAATTTACTGTTTCTACATTAATGACATTCCTTATACATGTATCCTCTCTATTCATACAGTTACTTCCATAATATAAGCCCTCATCACCCCACACCTAGAAGATTACAGTGGACTTTTAATTGGTTTCCTTGTCTCATTTCTGCTATCCTATACTTCCCATCCTATTTCCTCCAATCTGTTATACACCTTTTTGACCTTTCATTATATCTTAGATTATGTGGCCCAGTGGACACAGAACTAGAATTGTAGTCGGGAAATCCTGAAGTCACATTCAATCTCAGATTCACCACCAATGTGGCCCTGAAAAAGTCAGTTAATCTTTATACTTTTTTTTTTACTTCATTCATTTGTAAAATGCAAAAAATAAAATGCATCCTGGGGCTGTAAGGATAAATTGAGATAAAAGTGGTTAAGCACTTTGACAACCTTAAAGCCCTGTATATCATCTTTGTCATTAGTGAATAGTAATAGCAACAACAGTGACAACAGTACTAGTATTGTTTTTGTCCTTTACTTGCCAAGAGGATCAGTTCCATGAAGGGTGATAACTCCATGCATGAAATGGATTTAGATGAGGTAGAGTTGTGCAAATTCATCAGTCTCTCTCTTAGTGAGTCATTGAAGCTTTGCAGCAAGACAAAAGTCAAAATGAATGTCAATCATCAAGGATGCAGTGGATTCCTTGTCTTCCTTGATACCTGACTAAGTTCAAAATGCTCCACAGCATCTGCTTCAGCTGTCTTTATGGCTATTGGAACAAATTGTTCTCATGTGCCCATTCCACCACATGGTAAATATACACATACATTTATGTATATATGAACATTTTTTGTGTGTATATACATATATATTTATATGTATAAGTCTATGTTTACTCATGGACTCCGGTGTTGTTTGACTTTTTTTTTTTTTTTTTTTGGTGAAAATACTGGAGTGCTTTAACCACTGCCTTCTTCAGCTCATTTTACAGATGAGCCATTGAGGCAAATAGAGTGACATGACATATTCAGAGTACAGAACAAGTAAGTGTCAGAGGCCAGATTTGCACTTCTAAAGAGGTGTTTTTCTGGCTACAGGCCCACCATTCTATCTACTGCACCACCTAACTGCCTCTGTAAAGATTATTACCTTGAGAAATATGCAGGGAATTGATTGGAGAAGAGAAAAACTTGAAGGAGGGAGACCAATTAGAATGCTATAGTAGTCCAGTCAAGAGATGATGAGGGTCTTTCTCTTGATTTTTGTTAGACTCCTCATGAACTTATCCACAGCAGCTATTCCAAACCTTTTCCTCTTCCCTCACTGCCTTAACACTATCTCATATTCATCTTCTTTATAATATACTTCTACCTCCAAATTTACTGTGGATGTTGAATAATTGAGTATGTTTGTAGACAGTTAGGAAGTCTATGCCTATGACTTGTTGTTTGCTTCCAGTCTTAAATGCTGTTTTTCACAAAAATAAACTCAGAATTTATTCCTTGATCTTAGCCCCTTTTTGTCTCGATTGGCTATTCTTCCTCTTTGTTTCCCTTTCTATTTTCTCCTTCCCTGCTAATGACAAACATGGTTAGCTCTTCTACTTGTTAAGGAAAACTTCCATTAGTTCAACCCTATTTCAGGTTGGTTTTTGTTATTTGTCTTTTGTTCACTGCTAAACTACGTGCACACACACACACACACACACACACATTCAAAATATAAAAATTCACCACCCTCTTTCTCTCTTCACAATGCCCCTAAAACTTATTCTCTACGGGACCAATAATGTCTTAATTAAAATATTTAATTGATATTTTCCTCATTTAACACACTACTTGATATCTCTGTGTCATTTAACAGCATATATAAATATATATGGGGGATACTTCCACTATTTTGGCATTGTTCCTATCCTCCCCTCCCTAGCTTCAAGTAAGTTGGCCACTTGATGAATTAGTCCTTCTTGAAACAAGTGAAACAAACAATAATGACAAAAATTTATCTTTTAGAATCTCCTTTCTTCTATATTAATTGTGTAAGACAGGCAAACGCTGGGCAAGGAGTACTGCCTTTTACGTAGCACATGTTAGTATATTTGTATATTATATATATATATATATATATATATATATATATATATATATATATATATATATATATGACATCTATAAAAATTAACTTAGGAAATAAGCTTGTACAATGATGAGCAGACATCCTAATAAAATATTTAATCATTCTCACCATAAAAGAAGTAATTGACCTAATTATAAGTGGAACCATAAAATGAAGGAAATTGCCACTAAATAGGATGGTCCATAGATTCTTCATGGAGAGACAAATATATGACCATGGATGATTTTATTATGTATTCAAATCAAATAAATAAACTTTATTTAATGGAAGAAATTGTCATTTTCTCATTTTATAAATAACCCTTATACTAAAAACTCACAAAATCACTATGATAAAATTAATTGCACCTTAAATGTCCACATCTGTTGCTGTAGAAGTTTCAAAATTATGTTAGTAGAGACAGTGAATCCACTGCAGAATAAGAATATTGAGATTGGATTCTCTAAGGTTTGCATTTTGTCTTGTTAATTTTATGAAATTGGGTTTTTGAAGATATCCTTTTTTTGTTTTAAAATCACATATTTCTTATTATATAACTGTACATAGTAGTTTCTATTAATTATAAAATTATTGTGATCTTGATATGGTTTCATATTGATTATTTGATTTTTTTGTGGATTTGACTTTCTGCACTCTGTTCAAGTTGGTTGCATTATACCACTTCTAGTTTTCCTCAGAAAAGAAATTTTTATTTATCATTTTAAGTCTTTTTAGTTTTCATTTTATCTTTTTTATTTCCATATCTCATTTCTGAACTTATTTTAGATTTGTTTGCTTTCTTTTTTTAAATATATTTTCCATCTTTTATTGCTCTCTATTAACCAAAAAATTCATGTTTTAGTGATAAAAACTATTTCCCTGAGAATTAAATTAGAGACTTATTAAAAATTTTAATATGTTATTTCATCATTATCATTTGTTTTTACAAAACTATTAATTATTTATTTCAGTTTTTAATATATTTGATATGTATCTTTTCTTTATTAATTATCCATTTTATATCAAGATTTTTTCTTTGTTGTCTGTGAAGAGATTAATATTTTTACTAAATTATGTTGTCACAATGGAGTGCTATGATTTTTATGAAAATCAGTAAAAGATTTTTTTTTTTTGTTTGGCCATGGAAGTTGTAAAAGTTAAAGGAAGCAGGTTTTAGTTGAAAATAAGGAGCGCTTCTTAACAGCTGTCAAAAATGCTTAATCACTAAAGGTTTGCCAGTATCAGATAAGAAGCAATTCATGATTCAGGTAGGGGAATTAGATGAGGTTACCTTGCAGGTTCTCCCCAATTCTTCGATTCTATAATTCTAGAATGAATTCAATGAATCTTTTTAATTTAGACCCCACTAATTTGGAATATGTAATAAATTTAGCTACTATCTAGACTGAAGGTTATTTCAAGACTATGACAAAGAGATTGCTAAGCAAACAAATAGGGTAAGCAAGGGTAGGGGAGGAATGTTTAATATAATTGAAGTGTTTTTAAGCCCTTTAAAAGTATCATTCATATGTTAACAATATAGCTACAATTTTTTACATAGTAAATAAATATGGAAATAACTTTAAGCAACACTAATTCATGTTGCCACATGTGAGTTAAACTAATAATCCTGTACTTCTTTAAAACCATTGTTAATTTAATTAAGGTTAGCTTTTTCCCTTCAATTGATCTAGATTCATAAGGTTTTATTACAGTTCCAAAAGGTGCGTTGTATATCTTACTAATGAATTTATTTATTATTTTATTGTAAGGCACAAGGAAAATTCCAACTTGGTTACATATGCAACCGATATACTGCAATGCTCATTAAAATTATTGCTTATTTCTTCTCTGGCTCTGCAGAAAAAGGTTGAATTTTAAAAGTATTCCATTCCATTGTTAAGGAATATTACAAATCAAACACTTAGGAAAGATTACAAATGTTCATATTTCACTAATTAGAAAAGAATCAAGAATTTCACTTTCCTTTATAGTATTCCTCTATTTTTTAGTATTAAGATCAGACTTGTCATAGGGCACCTATGTTCAAATTATCCTAAATACTCATAATTCTAAAATATCATATTAAGAGGCAAACAATTATCTTAATATCTGTTCTAATATATTATTCAGAGAATGAAGCAGCTCATTGAGCAGGATATGTTTTTCTACATTAAGACACATACTCAGAAGCTTTTCTTGATAGAACATTTATAATTTTTCCTGTTTTATTTAATCTGATGGTGAACAATCTACTAGAAAAAGTCAAGGAGCCTAGAGACCTATGTTCTAGTCTCAGGTCTGTAACTATCTGTGCTGGACACATCACAACCACTCTGTGCTTCAGCACATTTCAATTAATGACAGTATCACCTGATTCATGGGGCATAATGAGTATATGATGTGGTAATATAAAAGCAACTTGAAAAGTTGAAAACACTACACAAAGGTAAGGTAATATTATGTGCACTTTTATAACAGTTATTACACAATCTGAAATTTAACCAAAATAAAAAGCTGCATAATTTTTAAAAGTTACAAAATAGAGTAGTTTTATAAGATAAATTAAATAACAAAACTAGGAACAGCAATAAATTCTACTTGGCAAATCACATTTAGTTACATTAATTATTATTAGAAAAATCTAGGTAATATTCCTTTAAAAAGTTCATATTGCCTGCAGTTTATGAGTTCTTGCCCAGATCTATGGATTGCCTAGCATCAGTGACTGCTTCAGATAGACAGTGATATTGTACATAGATTTTGTTAAATAGATTTGGTAGCCCAAACATGATGTGTCCATTTGTCCATAGGCCAGATCAAGCAAGTCATTCTCCTCATCAATAATTTCTTCTAGGGGGAGGAGCCAAGATGGTAGAGTAGAAAGATTCACATATGCTAGCTCCGAACACACAGCCCATAAATTACCTGTAAGAAGAACTCCCAACAAATTCTGGAGCAGTGGAACCCACATGGCAACAGAGTGGAGGAGATTTTTGTTACAGAGGGCCCTGAAAAACTGACACTAAAGGTCCGTTGTGGGCTGGACCCCGAGCAGAGCCCAGCCCTGCCTTGGCCGTGTGGCCACAAGAGGAGCAGATCCAAGCAGGCTTCAGGGACAGAATCTCCGGAGGCCGCAAAGGTCCATCCACCCACAGGTACTAGGTCAGTGAGAGAGACTTCTGGGCTGGCAGAGAGGGGAGTGGGGTGTCTCCATAACTCAGGTCCCTTCGGAAGGAAGCAGAGAACAGGGGCTCTCAAAACAGGCAAGAGATCAGATTCATTGTTGAAGGTCTCCACATAAACCCCTGAGGGAACTGAGCCTGGGAGGTGGCCCTGCCCCTACCTGAGCACCTGAACTTAATCACACTGAAGAGCAGCCTGGCCCCCCACTGAAAGCCCTGAGGCTGGGAAGCAGCATTTGAATCTCAGACCTCAAGCACTAGTGAGGCAGGAGTAGAGAGGAATCTCAGAAGTCAAGTAACTGGCTGGGAAAATGCCCACAAAAGGGAAAAAAAATAAGACCATAGAAGTTTACTTTCTTGGTGAACAGATGTTTCCTCCTTTCCTTTCAGATGAGGAAAAACAATGCTTACCATCAGGTAAAGAGATAGAAGTCACGACCTCTGTATCCCAAACATTCAAAATAGATATCCAATGGGCTCAGGCCATGGAAGAGCTCAAAAAGGATTTTGAAAATCAAGTTAGACAGGTGGAGGAAAAACTGGGAAGAGAAATGAGAGAGATGCAAGAAAAGCATGAAAAACGGGTCAATACCTTGCTAAAGGAGACCCAAAAAAATGTTGAAGAAAATAACACCTTGAAAAATAGGCTCACTCAATTGGCAAAAGAGGTTCAAAAAGCCAATGAGGAGAAGAATGCTTTCAAAAACAGAATTAGCCAAATGTAAATAGAGGTTCAAAACTCACTGAAGATAATAGTTCTCTCTCCATATATGGAGTCTAATGACTTTCTGAGAAACCAAGAAATCACAAAACAAAACCAAAAGAATGAAAAATGGAAGAGAATGTGAAATATCTCATTGGAAAAACAACTGACCTGGAAAATAGATCCAGGAGAGACAATTTAAAAATTATGGGACTACCTGAAAGCCATGATCAAAAAAAGAGCCTAGACATCATCTTTCATGAAATTATCAAGGAAAACTGCCCTGAGAGTCTAGAACCAGAGGGCAAAATAAGTATTGAAGGAATCCATTTATCACTGCCTGAATGAGATCGAAAAAGAGAAACCCCTAGGAACATTGTGGCCAAATTCTAGAATTCCCAGGTCAAGGAGAAAATATTTGCAAGAAGCTAGAAAGAAACAATTCCAGTATTGTGGAAATACAATCAGGATAACACAAGATCTAGCAGCTTCTACATTAAGGGATCGAAGGGTGTGACATAGGATATTCCAGAAGGCAAAGGAACGAGGACTAAAACCAAGAGTCACCTACCCAGCAAAACTGAGTATAATACTTCAGGAGAAAAATGGTCTTTCCATGAAATAGTGGACTTTTAAGCATTCTTGATGAAAAGACCAGAGCTGAAAAGAAAATCTGACTGTCAAACACAAGAATGACAAGAAGCATGAAAAAGCAAACAGCAAAGAGAAGTCATCAATCACTTATCAAAGTTGAACTGTTTACATTCCTACATGGAAAGACATTATTTGTAACTCTTGAAACTTTTAAGTATCTGGGTAGTTGGTGGGATTACACACACACACACACGTACACACACACACACACACAGACAGAGATCACAGAGTGAGTTGAATAGGATGGGATCATATCTTAAAAAAATTAAGATAAAAGATGAGAGAGAAATATATTGGGAGGAGAGAGGGTGAGATGGAATAGGGCAAATTATCTCTCATAGAACAGGCAAGTAGGAGACTTTAGTGGGGGGAAAAGAGGAAAGCTGAGAGAAAAACCATGAAGTTTACTCTCATCACATTCAAGTAAAGGAAGGAATAAATTACACACTCATTTTGGTATGAAAACCTATCTTACAATACAGGAAAGTGGGGGAGAAGGAGATAACCATTGTTGGGGGGGATGATGGAAGTGAGGGCAATAGCAGGAGGGAGCAATTTGAATTCAACACTCGGGGAGGGACAGGATCAAAAGAGAGAATAGAAGCAATGGGGGGCAGGATAAGATGGAGGGAAATATAGTCAGTCTTACACCACATGAGTATTATGGAAGTCACTTGCAAAACCACACAGATATGGCCTATATTGAATTGCCTGCCTTCCCAAAAGAAAGGGTTGGGGAGGGAGGGATGTGGAGAGGTTGGTACTTAAAGTTTTAGGAACAACTTTTGAGTATTTTTCTTGCTACGAGGAAATAAGAAATGCAGGTAATGGGAAATAGAAAGTTATCTGGTGCTACAGGACAAAAAAGAAGGTGGGATCAAGGGAAGGGAGGGATGATAGAAGAGAGGGCAGATAGGTGATAGGGGAAATGAGAATGCTTGGGATATTGGGGTGGGGGAAGGGGTCAAATGGGGAGAAAATTTGGAACCCAAATTTTTTTGAAAATGAATGTAAAAACTTTAATAAATGAATTTATTAAAAAAATAATTTCTTCTAACTTTTCAAATATGTGGTCTTCAAAGACAAGGTGACAGGTGGAATAAGTCAATGTTCCTTCACAGGAAAAAAACCAACAATGTCTAGATTATTATTATCAACAACATGTAGTGGAGCGTCCCTAACGTTTCCTTGAGTTGTAAATTTCTCACCATCATGGTTTATAAAATGAATGGTTATTTAATCTTCTGAGCTGCACTGGCTCAGGGTCTACAAGCTGAAGAACTCGCTAGGCCCCGGGGAAGGTGGTACTTTCCTGCGTCTGCTCCCTGGGCCGACCTGGCATCCCTGCTTCCACTCAGGCTCTGCCCAGGAGGAGGCAGCACCCAGACGCAGCCCGGAAAACCACCTATGTGGCCAGCAAGAACCTGACCGAGGCCAGAGCCGCCATGCTACCTGGCAACTAACAACATCTGAGTGTGCGCGATCTTGACCCCTGCCTCCCACAGCCTCCTCCCCAGGGCCGCTGAGGAGCCCAAGGGCTGAAAAAACTTTTTCAGTGGAGGGGGAAAAGGGCAAAGTGAGAGAGAAAACTGAAGTTTATTCTCATGACATTTAGCTTAAGGAGGGAACAACATACACACTCAATTTCTTATGAAAATCTATTTACACTACAGGAAAGTAGGAGAGAAGGGGATAAGTGGGTGTGGGGAGATGATAGTAGGGAGGACAAATGGGAGGAGGAAGTAATTAGAAGTAAACACTTTTGGGAAAGGGCAAGGACAAAAGAGAGTATAGAATAAACTAGGGACAGGATAAGATGAAGGGAAAAGCAGTTGTTTTTTCCCAACATGACTATTATGGAAGTCTTTTCATAACTACTCATTTATAGACTACATTGAATTGCTTGCCTTCACAGTGGGAATGTGTGGGAAGGGAGGAAGGGAAAGAAGGTGGAAGTCAAACATTCAGGAGCAAATGTTGAGAACTGTTTTTGCATGCAAGTGGGAAATAAGAAATATAGGTAATGGGGTATAGAAATCTATCTTGTCCTACAAGAAAAGAGAAAAGATATGAATAAGGAAAGGGAAGGGTATGATGAAAGAGAGGGCCAATGGGGGAAAGGGGTAATCCAAATGCAAGATGTTATGGGGTAAGGAGAGGGAAGATGTGGGGAGAAAATTTGTAACTCAAAATGTTGTGAAAATGAATGTTGAAAATTAAAAATAAATTAATTAATTTAAAAATATTATGGATACCATCTTGGACAAATCATTTTCCTGTAATAATTTTTATTCCTAATTTTCTAGGAAATATTGCACACTGAATAAAATGTTTCTCCCTATAACTGAATAAAATTTTAGGATATAGTGTCATCATATATAAGCTAACTGATGGTATTTTTAAGACTGTAAGAATAGCAGAAAGGATGGGGAACCTGGCATATAACTAATTTTATGATTTTTTCCACTACATGTCTTTATGCTGAAAAGGAGTTGAACTCAAAGCCAGGAAGGTCTGTGTACTCAAGGCCTGCCTCTGATATACACTTGCTATATAACCATGAGTAAGTTATTTCACTTGTCAGTCCTTTAGAAAACCATCTAAAACCATAAATTGAATAAAAGACATTGATGAACATGGGTAAAGAGAATTTCTTTGGCTGAAAGTCCCTTATTTATGTGAAATCACAAATCTAATACCTTTCTCTTCATTACATATGACTTGGAAATTCTGTATATTTTCCATGTCCAAATATTTTGGCTATTGTGTGTAATTGTTCTATTGATATAATGCTTTAGGCCTAGTATGATTTAACCACTGAATTCTCAATGACGTTTGAGCTCTTTATTTATCAAAGAGACAATGTGATCAATGGAATAAAGAGATGACTTCAGAAACAGGAAAATTTGGGTTTAAAACTACCATATGAAATATAGCCACATGACTCTGTACAATTCATTTCAACTCTCCATTTCCTAGGGAACTCAAATTCCTTTGCTCTGCTACTTAATAGTATCATTAACATGATCACTGACACCAAAATTGTCATAGTAATTTTCATCATTAACTTAACCATTTTCATCAACATCATTTGCTAGGTGACACATATTTTCTATACTGAGAATTGACAGGGCAGCAGTAGTGCTTCTCCTAAACCCACTGGAAGATGATTCTGTGATCTCCTGTGTAATACATGGGGCTTATGGGTGGAGATCATTTAGTAGTAAAATTTGATCCAGATTAGGGAGTTTAGATTGTGGTTATTTGTCAAAACCCAATGTGACAGAATAAATTAATTGAGATGACCACCTGAAAACCAGAAAACTCCAGTTTTCTAACTGTATCAATCTATTCTAGGACAGAGAATAAAGAAATGGGACATAGCTGCTTTAGGAGGAGAACCATTAAAAATCCCAAATTTATCATTTTCACATGTATGCTATTAATTTGTATTTTCCCATAGAGGAAGCTTGTTCCATAAAAGTAGGCCTTGTTTCCCTATATCAGAAAGACATCTGATGTAGTAACAAAATTTTCAAGGATACATCATTAGTCAAGTAGGATTTATTAAACAACTAACGTATGCCAGGCACAATATTGAGCATTTCACATATTTTATTTTTTAATATTTATTTTCAGTTTTCAACATTCTCTTCAATAAGATTTTGAGTTCCAAATTTTCTCCTCATCTCTCTTTTCTCCCCACTCCAAGATGTTGTGCATTCTGATTATTCTTTCCCCAAATCTGGCCTCCCTTCTATCACATCCTTCCCCTTGTCTTATTCCCCACACCCTTCTCTTTTTCTGTAGGGCAATTCTGTACTCAGATGCCTATATATTTTATTTCCCAGTGGCAAATAAGAACAATTTTTTAACATTTGTTTTTAAAATTATGGGTTCTATAGTCTGTCCTTACCTCCATCCATAGTCATCCTCATTGAAAAGGCAAGCAATTTGATATTGGTTATATGTGTGTCATGATGCAAATCACATCCTTAACAGTCATGTTGTTAAAGACTAACTGTATTTCCTTCCATCTTATTCCATCACCCTTTTATTCTGTTCTCTCCTTTGACCTTTTCTCTCCTCAAAAGTGTTTGCTTCTGGGTACCCCCTCCTCTCATTTGCCTTCCCTCCTCTCATTCCCTTCCCTCTTACTTTCCTGTAGGATAAAATAGATTTTCATGTCCTATTGAATATGTAGGTTATTCCCTCATTAAGCCAAATCTGAGTAAGGTTCACTCATTCACTCTCACCTACTCACTCTTCTCCTTCATTTAAAAATCTTTTTCTTCACTCCTGTGAGATAATTTACACCATTTTGACTCACCCTTTCTCCTTTGCCCAGTCCATTCCTCTCTCACCCTTTAATTCTTACTCTGAAATCATACTCTCATATTCAGTTCATTCTGTGCCTTATGTCTATATATCTCTGTCCATCTATCCCTATCTATCCATCTATCTATATGTATATGTGTATATATATATATATATATGTGTGTGTGTGTGTGTGTGTCTATGTGTATATGTCTGTGTATATATATATGTGTGTGTGTGTGTGTATTTGTGTGTGTATGTATTCATATGTGTGTGTATTCTTTTTCTTCCAACTACCCTGATACTGAGAAAGGTCTCATGATTTACAAATATCCTTTTTTTTCTCTTGTGAAAATACAAAGAGTTCCACTTTAATAAGACCCTTATGATTACTCTTTCTTGCTTACTTTTTCATGTTTCTTTTGAGTCTTGTATTTGAAAGTTAAAATTTTTGTTCAACTCTGGTCTTTTCATCAAGAATGCTTGAAAATCCTCTTTTTCATTGAATGTCCATTTTTCCCCTGAAGTATTATATTGAGTTTTGCTGGGTATATGATTCCCCATTTCAATCTTAGATCCTTTGGCCTCTGGCATATTATATTCCAAGTCCTCCAATCCTTTAATATAGAAGCTGCTTAATCTTGGATTATTCTGATTGTGTTACCACAATATTTGAATTGTTTCTTTCTGGCTGTTTGCAAAGTATGCCAGCATAGAATTGGTCTACACCAGGCCTCTGGGGACTGAATCACTGACAGGTGTTGCTGTTTCCATACTTCTCAAACCACAAATGCTAAAGACAATTTAGAAGGTGTATCAGTAAACATCTCAAAATACACAGGGATGTGCTATCACAGGTTCTTAGATCTGCATTCATAAAAAGAAAGGAAACTTTTGAAGGGTTAACAATCATTTTAATCAAGCACATACATCAATCCACTAACCAAACACATATATCATTCACCTATTTCAGGGGAATCACCACCCCAAACTTCAAAGAAAATACAGAGGAATTAAAAAATCAGCAGACGTGGCTTCCTCTCCCTGAATTCAACAGACAATTGTACCCCAGCTATCTGACCACAGTTATCAGAGAGCGAACCACGACATGTAGGTTGTCAAAGCCGGGGCACTCCTTAGCACTTTTCCAGAGTCCTCTTCTGGCACTCAAACCTTCTTACCAAAAGTAAGTCTCAAAGTAAAACCTCACCCTCAGAGTCTTTATATGCTTTTTAAAGTCAGAAGGCATCACATCGCTTGAGAACCAGTACCTCATTAATAAAGATGTGGACCTTCTTTTTTTTTTTTTTTAGCATATATGGGACATTTTTTTTTCCATTTATTTATTTATTTATTTATTTAGCTTTTTACATTCATTTTCACAAATTTTTGGGTTCCAAATTTTCTCCCCTTTTCTCCCCTCCCCCCACCCCAATACCCCAAGCAATCTAATTTTCCCTATTTCCAATCTGTCCTCTCTTCTGTCATCCCTCCCTTCCCTTGTCTCTATCTTCTCTTTTCTCCTGTAGGGCCAGATGACTTTCTATTCCTCATTAACTGTATGTCTTCTTTCCTAGTTGCAACAACAATACTAAACAATTGTTCCTAAAACTTTGAGTTCCAAATTCTCCCCAACCCTCCCTCCCCACCCATTCCCTTTGGTACGGCAGGCAATTCATTATAGGTCATATCTGTGTAGCTTTGCAAATGACCTTCCTGATAGTCGTGTTGTGTAAGACTAACTGAACTGCCATTCCTCCTAACCTGCCCCTCATTGTTTCTCTTCTGTCCTTTTATCCTGTCCCTCCGCAAGTGTTGACTTTCAATTACTCCCTCCTCCCTTTGCCCTCCCTTCCATCATCCCCCCCCCATATCTCCTTCTTCCCCGCTTTCTTATACTGTAAGATAGGTTTTCATACCAAAATGAGTGTGCATTTCACTCCTTGGTTTAGTCAAATGTGATGAGGGTAAACTTTTGTTTGTTTGTTTGTTTGTTTGTTTTTTCCTCAGCTCTCCTCTTTTTCCCTCCACTAAAAACATCTCCTACTTGCCTCTTAAATGACATATAGTTACCCCCTTCCATTTCCCCCTCTTTCCTCTCACTACATTTCTCTCTCACCATTTACCTTAATTTCTTTTAAGGTATGGTCCCATCCTATTCAGTTCAATCTGTGCTCTCTGTCTCTGCATGTGAATGCATGTGTGTATGTGTGTGCATGCATGTACATGTGTATGTGTGGTCCCACCAACCACCCAGATACTGAAAAGTTTTAAGAGTTAGAAATATTGTCCTTCCCTGTATGAATGCAAACAGTTCATTTCTGGTAAGTCCCTTAATACTTCTCCTTGCTGTTTACTTTTGCATGCTTCCTCTCATTCTTGTGTTTGAAAGTCAAATTTTCTTTTCAGCTCTGGTCTGTTCATTAAGAATGATTGAAAGTCCTCTGTTTCATTGAAAGACCATATTTTCCCTTGAAGTATTATACTCAGTTTAGCTGGGTAGGTGATTCTTGGTTTGAGTCCTAGTTCCTTTGCCTTCTGGAATATCCTATTCCACACCCTTCGATCCCTTAATGTAGAAGCTGCTAGATCTTGGGTTATCCTGATTGTATTTCCACAGTACTGGAATTGTTTCTTTCTAGCTGCTTGCAAGATTTTTTCCTTGAGCTGGGAGTTCTGGAATTTGGCCACAATGTTCCTAGGAGTTTCTCTTTTTGGATCTCTTTCAGGTGGTGATCGATGGATTCTTTCAATACTTATTTTGCCCTCTGGTCCTAGAATGTCAGGGCAGTTTTCCTTGATAATTTCATGGAAGATGATGTCTAGGCTCTTTTTTTGATCATGGCTTTCAGGTAGTCCCATAATTTTTAAGTTGTCTCTCCTGGATCTATTTTCCAGGTCAGTTGTTTTTCCCATGAGATATTTCACATTCTCTTCCATTTTATCGTTCTTTTGGTTTTGTTTGGTGATTTCTTGGTTTCTCATAAAGTCATTAGACTCCATCTGTTCCATTCTAATTTTGAGAGAACTATTAAATTCAGTGAGCTTTTGAGCCTCTTTTTCCATTTGGCTCATTCTGCTTTTGAATGCATTCTTCTCCTCATTGGCTTTTTGAACCTCTTTTGCCAATTGAGTGAGCCTATTTTTCAAGGTGTTAATTTCCTCAGCATTTTTTTGGGTCTCCTTTACCAAGATATTGACCTTTTTTTCATACTCTTCTTGCATCTTTGTCATTTCTCTTCCCAGTCTTTCCTCCAGCTGTCTAACTTGCTTTTCAAAATCCTTTTGAAGCTCTTCCAAGGCCTGAGCCCACCCAACACCCCCCTGGGGTGTCTGGGGTACTGAGGCCCCGCCCTCCACATCTTTCCCTGATGGGAAAAATACGTTCTCGTCCTCCCCATCAGATCCGAATGTCGGGATCATTTGCATTTGTTGGAAAAAACGCTCTAAAGTCTTATTTTTCTTCCCCTTTCTAGGCATTTTCCCAGCCAGTTACTTGACTTCTGAGATTCCTTTCCACCTCCACCTGGATCCGCCCAGCTAGTGCTTGGCCTCTGAGATTCAAATGCGCTTTCCCGCGGCAAGCTTTGGTTCTGGCGCAGGGGTGGGGGCAGGGCCGCCTCCTAATCTTGGGCCCCAGGGGCTTCCTGCAGAGACTTTCAGGAACGGAGCGGGTGGGGGCGGGGTGGGGGGACCCGCCTGCTGTGCTCAGCTCCCTTGGGGGTTTTATTCAGAGGCGTTCAGCAGTAGAGCAGGGTGGGGGCAGGGCCGTCTCCCCGGCTCGGCTCCCTCAGGTTGGAAAGACCTTCAGTATTGAAGATCCTGCCTGCTGCTGGGGAATTCCTGAGTCCCGGGCCGTTGCCGCCTCAGCCACCCGCCCACGTCTCTGCCTCTGCCGCTTCCTGCCCCCGTCTCTGCCGCAGCCGCTTCCTCCCGAGGGGGCCCGATTCACGGAGAAGCTCCGCTCCCCTCCCCTATCGCAGCCTTCTTTCTTACTGACCTGTAGTTTCTGTGGGCGGAGGGACTTTCCCGGCTGCCGGAGCTTCCCCCGGAGCTTTCCTCTCTGAAGTCTGCTCGGGTCAGCTTCTCTGGGGCCGCGGCCAGGGGTGGGGGTGGGGTCCGCTTTCCAGGGTGCGATGGACCCCGGGGACGGCTCTCCAGGGTTCAGTGGAACGGAAATCTCTTCCCCTATGTTTATGCACCCCCTGCAGAGATTCAGAATTTATGGGGATCTCCTTTTACCTCAATTCCATGGGTTGTGGGCTCGGAGCTCGTAAATGTGCGTCCTTCTACTCCGCCATCTTGGCTCCGCCGAAGATGTGGACCTTCTTATAAATCCTCCCAATGTGTGGAAAAGATCCTCCTTAATTATATTCAAGTAGGGGAATTATACATCTTGATAATACTAAAAATAAAACAGAAAAAGATCATACTTTACTTGCCATTACAGAAGGTCAGTAAGAAAGTCTGTCAGATCTAGGTGAGAGAGAAGCTTGATCATAGTTTGGCACCATCTTCTGAGTGGTGGCAGTGGCAATAGAGATGGCAGAGACAATGACTGCTTCCCGAGCTCCCCAGTGGGTGGGAGGATAGAGCAAGAGATCAGAGGGGAATTGTATATGTCTCCTTGCTGGCACTGAAGTAGGATACTCTTGCTTTGCTCATGTTTGGATCTGGGTCACAGTCCTGAGTGATCGTTCTGTGGTGAGGAGAAGTGCTGGCATGACAGAGTTTGTGGTGGCAGTGGAGAGGGTATCCTCCTCATAGTTGCAAGGAAGAAAAGAGTGTGGTTACTCACAGATCACAACACATGTCAGGAAAAGAATAACCACTTCTTCTTTGATCATACAAACTTGGAAGAACTGAAAATTTGCAGTTCCCTAGAAACATTTATGAAAACAGCTGCACAAAACCCCTGATGTTTTGGATAGTACGCCTTCAGCATTGTGGCAGAAACCTGCCTTAACAGAGATAAAAAGTCAAGTAACTGGCTGGCATGAAGAGGGGACAACAGGAAAAAAAAAACAGGACTCTAGAATATTCCTTGTGGACAAAGAATATCTAAGCACATACTCAGAAGAAGACAACGAAGTCAAAGCTATTACATGCAAAGTGTCCAAGAAAGATATGAAATGACTACAGACCATGGAAGAGCTCAAAAAAGATTTTGAAAATTAAGTAAGGGAAGTGGAGGAAAAATTGGGAAGAGAAATGCGAGTCATGCAAGAAAGTCATGAAAGATGAGTCAACAGCTTGCTAAAAGAAACCTAAAAATGCTGAAGAAAAAGACACTTTTAAAAATAGACTAATCCATATGACAAAAGAGTTCCAAAAAGGTAATGAAAAAGAAATGCCTTAAAAATCAGAAGTAGCCAAATGGAAAAGGAGGTTCAAAAGCTCACTGAAGAAAATAGTTCTTAAAAATTAGAATGCAGTACATGGAAGCTAATGACTTTATGAGAAATTCAGAAATTATAAAACATAAACAAAGGAATGAAAATAATAGAATTCAATATGAAATTACTCATTGATAAAAACCAATGACCCTGGAAAAAAGATCCAGAAGAGATCATTTAAAAATTATTGGACTACCTGGAAGTCACATTCAAAAAAGAAGCATAGACATCATCTTTCATGAAATTATCAAGGAAAATTGCCCTCATATTCTAGAACTCTAAAGGAAAACAAAAATTGAAAGAAACCACCAAATGCCTCCTTAAAGGGATTCCAAATGGAAAATTCCTAGGAATATGACAGCCAAATCCCAGAGTTCCAGGAGAGAATATTGCAAGTAGTGAGAAAAAAACAATTCTACTCTTGGGGATATCAATTAGGATAACAAAAGAATTAGCATCTTCTACATTAAATGTAGGGCTTGGAATATGATATTCTGGGGTCAAAGGAGCTAAGATTAAAACCAAGCATCACATACCCAGAAAAAAAAAATGAGTGTAATCCTTCTGGGGGAAAATGGATATTCACTGAAATAGAGGACTTTCAAACATTTTTGGTTGAAAATAACAGAGTTGAATAAAAAATTTGTCTTTGAATTTCAAGACTCAAGAGGAGCATGGAAAGGTAAACAGGAAAGAGAAATCATAAAGGACTTATTAAAGTTGAACTGTTAACATTCTTATATGGAAAATTATGACTCATGAACCTTTCTCAGTATTAAGGTAATTGGAAGGTATAGTTAGATAGATAAATAGATTTATAAAGATACATATATATATATACACATGCATATATATATATATATATATACACATGCACATAGTTATATCAAGATATAGATAGATCGCTATAGATATAAATAGGTCTACATATAGATAATTAGATATACACACATATATGTGTGCATGTATATATGTATTTATGTGTATATACACATGCATTTGTAGGTATGTGTATATATGCACATGCATATATATATATGCATTTATATGTATATATGTATGTGTACATAGACACACACATATATCTAAGGGATGATATGAAAAAATTGAAATTAAGGGAGTGAGAGAGGAATGTACTGGGAGAAGGAGAAAGAGAGAGGTAAAACAGGGTAAATTTTCTTATATAAAAGTGGCAAGGAAAAGGTTTTTACAGTTGAGGGAAGAGAAAGGAGATGAGTGGGAATGAGTCAACCTTACTCTCATTGGATTTGGACTAAGGAGGGAATAACCTACACACTCAGCTGGGTATAAAAAATCTATCTTACCCTATAGGAACATAGGGGCAAGGGGATAAGAGAGGGGATGTTAGAACAGAAGGCAAATGAGAGAAGAGGGTAATCAGAAGTAAACATTTTTGAAGAGAGACAGGGTCAATGGAGAGAAGAGAATAAAAGGGGCACAGAATATGGTGTAGTTAGTCTTTCATCCCATGACTGTTATGGAAGTGATTTGCATGACCACTTATGTATAACCTATATAAATTTGCTTGCTTTCTCAATGAGACTGTGTGGAGAGGGAGAAAAGGAGAGAATATGGAACTCAAAGATTTAAAAATGAATGTTAAAATTTGTTTTTACATGCAACTTGGAAATAAATTATATGGGCCATGGGGTACAAAAATGTATCTTTCACTACAGGAAAATAAAGGAAGAAAATATTACAGATAAGGAAAGTAATATATATTGGCAAAGATGTGAGAATATTGGGACATTGTGCATTTTTGGGGGGTTTGTGAACTGATCCAACCATTCTAGAGATCAATTCTGAACTATGAGCAAAGGGCTATAAAAGAATGTATACACTTTAGTCCAGTAAAACCATTACTATGTCTGTATCCCAAAGAGACTATGAGAGAGAGAAAGAGAGAGAGACAGAAAGAGAGAGAGAGAGAGAGAGAGAGAGAGAGAGAGAGAGAGAGAGAGAGAGAGAGAGAGAGAGAGAGAGATGTATAAAAATATTTATATAAGTTATTTTTGAGATGGGAAAGAATTGAAAATGGATGGAATGGCCATCAACTGGGAATAGCCCAACAAGTTCTGACTGATGATTGCAATGAAATGCCATGTGCCATAGGAAATGATGAACAGGCAGATTTCAGAAGGAATAAAAAAAAAAAACAGGAAAGACTTACATGAACTGATGTTGAATGAATTCAGCAGAATCAGAAGACTATTTTACAAAGTAACAGTAACATTGCTTCATAATCAACTATGATAGATGAAGTTCTTTTCAATAATACAATGATCCAAGAGAATTCTAAAAGACTCATGATGGAAAATGCTATCAATAGTCAGAAAAAGAAAGATGGAGTCTGTATGCAGATTAGAGCATACTATTTTGACTTCTTTGTTTTTTGTTGTTGTTTTTCTAATAATTTTCCCTTCCCTTCTGATTCTTCCTTACTCAAATCAAAGTGAACTGCAAGTCACATTATCATCTTGATATCAGGGTCTTCCTAAGAGAATGAAGGACAAACACAACAACGTGGAAATATGTTTGCCATAACTTTACATGTATTATCTATATCAGATTACTTGCTGTGTTCAGGAGGTAGGATAGAAAGGAGGAAGAGAGCAAAAGTTTGGAACTCAAAATCTTAGAAAAATGAATGTTGAAAACTATCTTTACATGTAATTGGAAAAAAATAAAATTTTATTAAGAAAAGGGAGCAGAAGGTCAACTATGGGAACCTCTGTCTTGAACAAAGTCTAAAGGATTCTGTCCTGTCTACAGATTTACATTTCTAAAATCATTCCTGCTTAAAACTATCTTCATCTGTCTACTCTTTGTTCAACATTTCTTTGTTTGTTTTTATTACCTGTCTATATCCTATACCCATTCTATTTCCCTAATATGGGTAAACAAGGATAATCAACTTTTCTGAATTTTTAATAATTACTTTTCACTTCCTATTTTTTAAGGGTAAGGTTAATCTGTAAAAAGAACAGATAACTCAGCTAGTTAAAGCTTAAGTCTAATGAGATCATTAGTTCAATCCTCGTATTTACTAACTATCTTAACTTTGTTCTAAAAGCACGGACAATACTGGTTACTTCAATCATCTATTTCATGAAAACATATGGTAGGTCAATTAGGAGGCTAGAAAATGTATCTAGGTCAAAGTTCCATTTCAGGAAAGAAAAAAAATCTCAAAATAAGTGAGTTACTGACATGAATGAGAATCATATCCACAATGAAGGATAAGGATAGCATATTATTAGTAGACACTATTATGCGTAGTCTTTCTCCTCTTCACAGATAGAAAATTCACTATATATTTGGAATAACTATGTAACTTTGAAGTTCATTTATTTATATTTATCCATAAAGCTAGTATTTGGATATAATTTTTAAGTTTATGTTGGAAAGTTTCATGGAAAAGGTTGCTGGACTTGAAGGAAATTGGTTCAGATTTGAGGACTGTCACTCATTGGTTGTAGGACCATAGGAGTTTATGTCCCCACTGGGGACATAATTGTGCCAATCTGTTAAATGAGAGATTTGTTTAAGATGAACTCAGGAGTCCATTCCATCTCTAAGTTTATGACTTTATAAATATGCACATGGACAAATTGTTTCTTCACCTTGACACCCAATTTTCTCATCTCCAAAATGGAGAAAAGTATATATGTTACATGGCTATTGATGAAATGAGATTATGCATAAATTTTGCAAACATTAAAATACTATTTTAATAGTATTTACAAGTAGTATTTAAATGTTAGCTTTCATAATTAGAATAAAGAGAAAAACAATGGGGGGATTAGCCTGCTATATATTTAAGAATGAAATTCAGTTAGAATGCAATATTTTATCTGTAGAATGTTAATCAGAAATTATCTGATAGAGAATTCAAGAATATATTTAAAAATAAATTCATTCTAATGAAGGAAAACTTTAATCACCAAATGAACTTCATATATATGTATGGTTGAACTGAAATCCTTATTTTAATTCACCTAAATATTGTTTTTCAGTTATATGCATGATTGTCTTTGCAATACATTTTATCATATAAACACTTATATACACATATATCTATGTGTAACACACATAAGTATATGTAATTATATGAATATGTGTGTATACACAAATATTCTTTATCTTTAGTAATATTTGTTATGAATTTAAATTGACAGGCAAGAAACTAATAGAAGGCTGAGGCTTATTTCAAAGAGGAAGATTTTGGAGAGATATGTTAATAAGTAGAAAATACATCTCTTCCTCTTTGCTGAGAAGCAAGAAGGATGGCATTATAAATATTTTAATAGCATACAATAGAGTTTTAACTTTTCAAAACTGTGGATTTTGAGGGTCTATCATTCCTATTCTTTTCATGTTTACAGATGTATCAGTAGGTTGTTATCTGGAAAACCAGAAGTGACAAATTCCAGGACTATTTCTGCCTTCTAAATTAGATAACTAATTCCTTGAAGAAAGTTATTTAATTACAGTGTAAATTTTTGCTGTGTGTTTTGCTATGTATTTAATTCACTTTCATAACACTGTTTTTTCACTGTGATAGAGATCAGAAAAAGAAAAGTAGTAATCTTTAAGATGCAGAGAATCACTGTGGTCCTAGAGACTGTAATAATTCATCTTTTTAAAAGAATAAATCTGACCTTAATGTCAGAACTGTTAGAAAAATGCAATGAGTAAGATTTATTTTAAATAACTCTCTCTGAGATTGTCAGAGGAAAGGAAACAGACCAATTGCCATTTGACCAAACTTTAACTGTCAATGATTTTGTAGAAGAAAGTTATTCTTTACAATGTCAAATAAGTCAGGACCTACTGCAAATTTATTTGAAGTTTTCCTTGTTAAACTATTGTGTAGGTAATAAAATTAAAGTTATGAGATTATCACAGTATTTCTTAACAGAATTATGTAAGGAATGGAAGGATATTCTCCTCACTAGTGGCTATTCTTTTACAAACTAAAAAAATAATACTCACCTACTTTAGAAATAAAAACAATTGGAAAACTAACAAAGAATTATTTTATGGAGATAGAAAAAATTAACAAAATTGGTCTTGAAGAACCAAAGGTCAAGAATATGAATGGAATCAATAAAAAAATGTGAAGGAAGTTTGCCTGGCTTTATCAGATATCATGAAAACAAGCTGTTATTGCCTAATTACTAGAGTAGTGGACCAGTGGCATAGATCTGGTACACAATACAAAGGAATAAAGAACAAGAATGTTCTAGTATTTGATAAATGCAAAGATTCAAGCTTTGGGGGCAAGAACTTTCCATTTCACAAAAATTGTTGGAGAAACTGCAAACCTTTTGGCAAAAAGTAGGCTTTGACCAATATCCTACATCATATACCAAAATAAGATGAAAATTAATAAATTGTTTAGACATAAACTATGGTATCATAAACAAATTAAGGGAGTAGGAAAATATACCAAATCCATGAATAATGAAGACTTCACAATCAAACAGGAGATAGAGAGGATCTTGCAAAGCAAAATGAATAATGTTCATTTCATGGAAGTAGGATGTCTTTGCACAAACCAAACTAATGCACATGAAATTAGAAGGAAAGGATTGTGGAGCCAAAATGCCAGAATAATCAGCCACCCACCAAAACTCTTTCAACACACCTCTCCAAACACCTTGAAAATAATGTGTTAAATAAAATTCTAGAGTGTTAAAGCCAACAAAAGTTTGAGGTAAGACCTTTGTCTAGTCCAAGACAATACAAGAGGTCAGTAGAAGTGGTCTGTGGCATTGAGATAGGGTCCAGTCCAGAGTTCATGGAGCAGCAACACTAATGGTGGGACTTGGAGCTGTCTAAAAAAAAAATACAACAGTGTCTTTGAGACTTCTCAAACCAGAGGTAAGGGGGGAAGGCCACTAACCTGAAAAACAATACAGGGGATCCTTATCTACATTGTACACAGTTGCATTGCCTATACAAAGTCCTATGTTCCAGGGAAAAAAGGAAAACTGACACTTGCTGCTGCAAGGGAACAGAGATCCTGGTCACAAATCCGGAGCAGAAATGACTACTGTTGCTTTCAACTGCAAGAAATCCAAGGACCTGCCCAAAGTTTCAAGACCAAAAGGAGTACTCGTACTTTTGTCTATAGAAAAGTGTGGCATTTCTTGGGTAAGACTAGAGTACAGGACAGGAGAGCAGTGACTGTGCAGATCTTCAGATCACACCATCTTGGAATCAGTGAAAATATAGACATATTCAGAACTAACTCTGAAAGCAGTAGTACAAAAATAATAAATCTTGGGATAGGTTCTACCCCTCCCCCAGCCCTCACCCAGAAAGTAGAGACAAATTTTCACATTAAGTCAAAAGTCAAGAAATGATCTGCAAAAAATGAGCAAACAACAATAACAAAAAGAACCTTACCTTAAAACCTATTATAGTGACAAAGAAGACCAAGACACAAACTCAGAAGAAAATAATGATGTAAAAAGAGCTAGATGCAAGCCTCAAAGAAAAAAAAAATACAAATTGGATAAATGCCTCTAAAAATTCTTGAAATAGCTCAAAATTGATAGAAAATCAAAAAAATAGTAGAGGAAATATTGAGAAAAGAAATCAGAATGATACAAGCAAATTTTAAATAGAGAATCAAGAGCTTTGGGGGGGGAAAGGCACAAAATATACTGACATATAAAATAACATCTTAAAAAATTAGACTTGGCCGAACAGTAAAAGAGATACAATAATTCATTGAAAAGAACAACTCTTAAAAAGTAATTCATTAAATTGAAAAAGATGTGCAAAAGTCACCAATGAAAATTAAGAATTAGGCAGCTGGAAGCCCATGAGTCCAGGCAATATCAAGAAATAATAACACAAATTCAGAAGAATAAAAAAAAATGAACATGTAAAAAATATGTCATTGGAAAAAGCAAATGTCCTGGAAAGTAGATCAAGGGCAGATAATTTAAGGATTGTTATGCTGCTAAAACAATGAATGGACCAACACTCCACACTATATACCAAGATAAGGTCAAAATGGGTATATGCTTTAGACACAAATGGTGATACCACAAATTAGGATAGCATGGAAAATTTTACGTATGAATCTATGGATAAGGGAATGATTTTTGACCAGAGAAGAGATAGAGAGGATCACAGAAAGTAAAACAGATAATTCCAGTTCCATTAAATCAGAAAGGTTGTTTACAAGTAAAACCAAAGCTGCCAGGATAAGAAAGCAGGAAATTTTTCTTTCCAGTAAATTTATCTAATACTGATAGTGACTCTCTTTCTCAAATATATAGGCAACTGATTCAAATTTATAAAAAATAAGATGCATCCCTTAAATGATAAATCGTGTATATATATATATATATATATATATATATATATATACACACACACATATATCAGTTTTATACATACATATATAATAAGTTTTAAGAGGAAATGCATACATATATAATCAGTTTTAAGAGGAAATCAAAACTCTATAATCACAAGAAAAAGAAAATCCTTTAAATCATTATTGATTAGAGATGCAAATTAAAACAACTTTGAGATACCACCTCACACTTATCAAATTGGACCACATGACAGAAAATAGTAATGACAAAAGTTGTAAGGGAAGTGGAAAAAAAGTAGGGACACTAATGCCCTATTGGTAAATTGAACTGGTCTAACTATTCTGAAGAATAATATGTAACTATCCCCAAAGGGATATAGAATTGTGCATGCCTTTTAACCCAGCACTGCCACTATTAGGTCTGTATCCTAAGCAGATCAAAGAAATTGGAAATGGAGCTATATGTATGAAAATATTTATATCAGTTTTTTAAAATTTTTGTGAGTCAAAAATTAGAAATTAAAATGGTTCAACCAATTGAGGAATGACTGAACACATTGTAGTATATGATTTTAGTGGAAAGTTATTGTGCTATACAAAATGACAAAGAAGATCCTTTCAGAAGGAAAAAAAATGGAGAAATTTTAAATGAACAGATGCAATTGAAATGAGCAAACCAGAGCACTGTACATGGTAACAAGAATATAGTACAATGATCATTTCTGAATTACTTAACCATTCCAATCAAACACAGTGGTCCAAGAAAATTTTGAAAGACTTCTGATAAATAATTTTTGTGATCTCCAGAAAGAGAACACATGAAATCTGAAAGCTTCTTGAAATATAATTTCTTTTTCCTTTTTTCATTGTTCTTGTTCTTCTTTATAGTATAATATGGAAATATATTTTGCATATATAATTTGTCACATTTCTTACCTTCTCAGTGGATGGAGCAATGTTGGAAAAGTTGTCTGGAACTTAAAACTCCAAACATTTTTTTTAAAGTGATAAATAATAAATTTATGCAAAGAAAAAAAAGTAATGAGAAAGAACCTACTTTCTATTGAGATATCCCATTAGTATTGGGATGTATTGTGCAATACTACCTCACGTGCTGCGTTCAAAGATATTCTAACTTGGCACATGATGAGATATAGTGAACTCCTAAAAACAGAGCCAAAATCATCCAAATGCAGGAAGAGACTAAAAAGTATAGGAAACAGGTATCCCTCCTCACATTCACAGGAAGCTAATTAAACTTTACAAGAATAAATGCCTTTCTCCAATAGAAAACAATGGTCAAAAGATATGAATAGTTTTCAGAGGAAGAAATTCAAACTCTCCACTGTTATATATTTTTAAATGCCATAAGTAACTATATTACAGAATTGCAAATTAAAGCAGTTTAACCTTTTTATATCCTATCAATGTTCGTCAAAACTGACAGAAAAAGGAATCTGACAAACACGGAAGAAGCTGAGGGAAAATAAAAACATTAATGCACTATTTGTGAAGTTGTGAATTGATTGAACCTTTATTCCAAAATGATTTTAAACTATGCAAATATTTTAATATCAACCATAGTTGGAGAGCTTCACTTTTCTTCTTGACTGAATGATACCACTACCAAGTCTATAGTCCAACGAAATCAATAAAGAGGAAAAATATGCATTAAAAAAGAATCTAAGTGAAAATGTCCTAAAGCTGGCTAAATATCGTGAAGGACTCTTCTACATTCTTTACATTTTTATTTGTGGTCCACTCAAAGTCGTTTGGCAGGCACAAGCAGCCTTGAAGTTCACTTGTTTTAAGGGAACTTTGCAAGGTCAGTTTTGCTGAGGGGTTTGCATTTCTGTGGGCCACCTGAAGACTTTTTTGGTGCACTGACTATAAGCTACCCATGACGTTGTGCAGGTCTGTCCTAAAGAGGAACATTACAGTTGATCATTTGCACTAGAACTCAATCCCTTAGGCCTAAAAAAAAAATGTACCAGCAAAAAGATGTATGAAAGACTCCATAGACTTCAAAATTTTTAGAGTATCATATTTTTTGTAGAAGCAAAGAATTGATAACAAAATAGATGTTCATCAATTGTGCAATAGAAAAAAAACAAATTATGGTAATTTAATGTAATGAAGTACCACTGTGCTGTAATAATTGACAAATATGATGAATTCATAGATTCATGGAAAAACTTATATGAGATGAAGAAAAATGGAGTAAGCAGAGCCATGAAACCCACACATCTTTGTCAATTATGTCAATATAAATGAAAAATAAGCAATAATCACCACATACCTGAAAATGAATGCGGCAAAATTATAATGACTAAGTTTATTCAAAGAAGGGAAGTATGATGACACCTTCATCTGCTCCTTTGGAGAATTAAAGTTCCACCTATATGAAACACTGAAATAATTTCGGACTTTCTGGATATGTGCATTGGTCTGCTGATTTTTTTCTATTTATTAAAAAGCACCATGAGGATAATTCTGTAAGAATGGATAAAGGGGGTATATAGGAAAATGTGTTGTAAAAATAATGTCAAAAGATATATATGAAAGTATATTGTTAGGAAAGATATCTAAATATCTTGTTAACTAGCCTGTTCCTTCACACTGACTGTCCCAGGATCTTCTTCCTTTAGAAAACATAAGAGTTTTATCAGTATTTGGACACCTGAGCACACCCTAGAATGCAAGTACCCACTACATTGTTTTAATTCCCTCCTCCTAACTAAATCATTTCTTGATATTTTCCTTTTGTGATTATTTTGTTTTTCATTTACTAAAGTCAATTTCTGTACTTCCCACTGAATTACTTGATGATTCTAGATAAGCCATCTGGCATTTCTGAAAAATGAAAATAATAATATTGACCTATTTCACAGTTCACTTAATGGCCTAGAAAAGTTCAACATTGAGTGAAAATATATTATTCTTTACTGTAACCAATCCAAAAAGATGAACTTTTCATTTGACTTCTTATTGCACTTCTCATGAAATTTCACTGCATTTGTTATGAATACGTTTAAATATTACTTTTCCGATTTGTACAAGTAGCAGTTTTCAGACTCTATTTTGCAACAAGTGACACTTTTGTTTCAGTCTCCATGAAGTGTTGGAAAGCAAACTTTAAAACGAATGGAAGAGTGGTGGTAAAAGAGATCCTGATCTAAAATTCAAGAAGAGACCAAAGTTATTTTACTTAATCACCATATCACCATTATCTAAATAAATCAACCTTGGTATTTTGAAATGAGAATTTGGATATAGGTTAATGATGGATTGATTACAGATATCAAAACATAAAACACATGTCAGTTTAGGAGCAGACATTTCCCCAAACTGTTATTCATTGGGGATGTCATTGAGTGTGTGTTTACATATGCATGCACACATGTGTCTATGAACATACATGCGTAAAACAAAAAGAGAAATCAAAATAAATATCACTTCAATTTCTGAGCTTCATTTTGTATATGGACATGGGGATCCTTTGTGTGTGGGAGGGAGGTGTTGTAGTTCTCATTTTTACTACCATTCTAGAATCAGGGGTATAATAAAGGTTTTTCCTATAATTAGAGTCACATTTTCAGTTGATTCTAGAGTGCAAGAGATAGTATAGATATTAGGAAAAGAATATTGTCAGAAAAATATATTCTTCAAATTTCAAGAAGGCTTTTCTCCTGGTCATATATGCCTTTACCAAGTTAATTTTATAAATATGTGTGAAAAGATTTATTTTCCTTTTTTATTGTCCATGTTTAAGTTGAAATCTTCATCAGGGACTTATTATGTTTTGAGAGGGAGAGTAGGAGTTGTAACTGTAAAAATAATACTCTACTGGAAGATTGAGCTTAGATTGGGGCCAATTATCTCACCTCAAAGAGGCATGAAATGTAGGAATTTTACAGTGAAGGAAAGACTGAGGTTGGTGAACAATGCTTCAACCTTACTCTCATCAGAATTGGTTCAAAGAGGGAATAGCATGCATACTCACTTGGGTATATAAATCTATCTCACCTTGCAAGCTGTTAATGGGAAAGGGAGAAGTGAAGTGAGGGATGACAGAAGAGAAAGTGTGTTAAGAGAGGCAGTGTTTAGAAGCAAAATACACTTTTGAGGAGGGACAGGATAAAGAGAGAAAGTAAACAGGGGGAAAGTGAGATGGAAGAAAAAAACAGCTAGTAGTCATAATGAACTCATAAACAGAATCAGAAGATCAAATGGATTAAAAAACAGAAATTGACAATATGTTCTTTATAAGAAAGACTCTTGAAGTAGAGAGAGACACATGCGGAGTAAAATTAGATTCTGTAGAAAAATAAATTATGCAGTAAAAATTGATATAAGGTAAAATATGTAGCAGTAGTATTCATAATCTTGGACAAAACCAAAGCAAAATCTGATGTAATTAAAGAGATAAACAGAAAAAAACTACATATTGCCAAAAAGTATCATAGAAAATGGAGTAATAAAAATATTAAACATACATGAATCAAATGCTGTAGCATCCAAGTTCTTAAAGAAAATATTAAATGAGATTTAGGACGAATTAGTAAAACTATACCAATAGGGGACATCAACTTTCTATTTGCAGAACTAGATAAATTTAACACACTAATAATTATAATAATAATAAATAACCAAAAAAAGAGTTAAAGGGGATGAATAGAATTTAGAAATTTAGATATGATAGTCCATGGGAGAAAACTGAATGGGAATAGAAAGGACCATAACTTTTTCCTCAACCATACTTGGCACCTTCAAAAATGACCATGAATAGGGCATAAAAACTTCACAAACACAGAAAAGTCAAAATATTAAGTACAACATTTACATATAGTACGGCAATAAAATATATTCAATAAAACTAATTGAAAACTAAAACAATTTAATCTTAACATAATGTTGTCAAAGAAAAATAATAGATTTTAATTGCATTAATAAGAATGTCAACAGTAAGAAAACTTTCCAAATTTTATACGATGCAACCACAGTAGTATGTAGGGGGAAAATTATATCTCTAAATGAAATGAAATATTGAAAGAACAAATCAATGCATTCAACATTTAACTAAAAGAGGAGCAAATTTTAAATCTCCTATAACTACAAAATTGAAAATTCTGAAAATCAAATGCAAAGTTAGTGAAATTGAAAACAGGAAAATCATTGAACTAAAAAATAAAACTAAGAGCTGTTTTTATTTGGGAAAGTGGATAAACTATTGGTTAGTCTGATTTTAAAAGGTAAGACAAAGAAAGGCAAATTACCAGTATCCAAAACGAAAAGAGTAAATGCATCACCAATGAATAAGATACTTAAGCAAGTATTAGCAATTATTATGCCCAATTATATGCCAAAACATCTAACAATCTTATTAAAATTTATGAATCTTTGCAAGTAATATAAATTGCCCAGGTTATTAAAAGTAGAAATAGAATATTTGAACAGTTTCATTGAAAGAAAAATTAAACAAATGATCAATGAAATTCATAAGAAAATATCCCTTGAACCAGTTGAATTCAGAAGCGAAATTTACCAAACATTTAAAGAACAATTAATTCCAATATAATATGAACTAGGAAAAAATAGGCAAAGAAGAATTCCTGTCAAATTCCTTTTATGACAAAAATGTGGTGCAGATATCTATACTCGAATGATCCAAAACAGAGAAAGAAAATTATCAACTTATTTCCCTAAGGTATAGTGATGCGACATTTCAAAATAACATACTACCAAATTATTACAGAAATATAGTGCCTGGCTGGTTAAATTTTAGGAAAATTAACTACATAATTGACCACATCAATAACACAACTGACAAAAACTATGTGAATATCTCAGTAGATGAAAAAAATACTTTTTGAGAAAATTCAAAACTAATTTGTATTTAAAACTCTAGAGAGAACAGAGATAGTTGGATCTTTCCTTAAAATGATAGGGAGTATTCATCTAAAACCATTAGCAGATATCATCTATAACAGAAATAAGCTACCTGCCTTCCAAATAAGATCAGAGAAGAAGCAGCGATATCAATTATCTCAACAAATATTCGTTGTTATAACAGAAATTATACCTATAGTGAAAAGAGAAGGAAAAAAATGGAAGAACATAGAATAGGCTACAAAGGAAAAAAAAAAAAACTATTATTCTTTGCAGTGGATATGATGGGACATTTAGAGAATCCTAAAGAATCAACTAAAATGGTTGAAACAATTAACAACTTCATCAAAGTAACAGGATATATAATAAACCCACTAAATCATCAACATTTTTCTATATTACTCACAAGGTCCAGAAGATAGAGAATTTCTATTTAAAATATTTTCAAAAAGTCTGAAATACTTGTGATCTACCTGCTCAAGCAAATACAGAAACCATATGAACACAATTAGAAAATAATTTTTATACGGTCAGATCTAAAAAAGTGGAGAAACTTAAATTTCTCAAGAGTTAGCTGAGTCGATATAAGGCAATTATAAATCTACCTAAGTTAATTTATATATTCCATGTCATACCAAACTACCAAAATATTTCATAGAGCTAGAAATGAATTGTAACACAATTTTTCTGGATGAATCAAGGGTCAAGAATGTCAAGAGAATCAGTGAAAAAATCTGAACGAAGGCAAGCCAGCAAACCTAGATTTCACAATATATAGTAGAATGATAATCATCCAAAAACATCTAGTACTTGCTAACAATTAAAGTAGACGAATGAATTAGATTAGGTATACAATGCACAGTAGTAAATGACAATAATGATCTAGTGTTTGATGAATCCAAAGATTCAAGATTTTCAGGTAAGATTTTAGCATTTAAATAATTTATTGGGAAATCTGGAAAGTTATTTGGCAGAAACTAGGACTATACCAATAACTCACAGTATGCCAATATAAGGTGAAAACGGATCAATGTTTTAGACATAAAGTGTAATATCACAATTAGTGCACTGTGCAAAAATATATCTGTCTGATCTATAGATAATGAAGAGTTTATGAAGAAACAGTAGATAGAGACGACTATTGGTGTTGTTCAGTTGTTTCAGTCATATCTTACTCTTGATGATTCCAGTTGTTTTTTTCTTGGTCAAGACACTGGTGCGGTTTGCTGTTCCTTTCTCCACCTCATTTCACAGATCACAAAACTGAGGTAGACAGGGTGACTTGCTGAGAGTAATATAGCTACTAAATGTGTGAGGCCAGATTTGAACTCAGGTCTTCATGACTCTAAGCCTGAAGATCTATTCACTGTACCACCTAGCTATCACCAATGGTGATGATTATGAGAAGCAAAACAAAAAGAAGAAAATTTTATTTACAATTGATTAAAACTTTTTGAACAAACTAAACTAATACATTGCAAAATTAGAATGAAAACAGGAAAATGGGGAAATATTAATATCAAGTTTCTCTATTAAAGCCTCATTTCTCACATATACTGAACCATGTTTATAAATTGAACTGTATTTATAAAAATAAGAGCCATCCCCTTGTTGATACATGGTCAATTAATAAAAAGAGATGATTTTCATAAGAAGAAATCTAAGCTCTCTACAGTCATAAGAAAAAAGTGGTCTAAGTCACCACTGATTAGAAAACCATAAATCAAAACAGGTCTGAGATATTACCTGACTTCTCTCTTACTAGCTAATGTTGGTGGGGAGAGGGGTAGAATACAAATGTTAAAAGAGATGTGGAAAAATTGGGACAATGATACTGTGGTGGTGAAGTTATGAACTATAATAATTACTTCAGAGAACAATATGGGACTAAGACAAAAAGGTATAAAACTGTGCTTTCCTTTTCTCCTAGCAATACCACTACTAGGTCTGTATCCTAAAGAGATAAATTGGGGTGGAGCCAAGATGGCGGAGTAGAAAGACTCACATATGCTAGCTCCGAACCCACAGCCCATATATTTCCTACAAGAAGAACTCCCCACAAATTCTGGATCACTGCAAGGCACGCAGAAACAGAGTGGAAAAGATTTCCGTTCCAGAGAGTCTGGGAGAACCATCCCCAGGGTCCATCATGCCCCAGAAAGCGGGGCCCACCCCTGCCCTGCCATGGCCGGGCGGCCCCAGAGAAGCAGATCCGAGCAGGCTTCAGGGACGGAACCTCCGGCGGCTGCGAAGGTCCCTCCACCCACAGACGCTACAGATCAGTGAGAGAGAAGCCTGGGTGGGCTGAGAGGGGAGTGGGGTGTCACTGTGACTTGGGGCCCCGAGTCGGGAGGCAGTGGCAGAGGCAGCGGCAGCGGCGCCCGGGACTTCCCAAGCAGGCAGGATCTTCATTACTGAAGGTCTCTGTATAAACCACATGAAGGAGCTGAAACTTGAGGTGGCCCTGCCCCAACCTGCTCCATTACTGAAGGTCTCTGCATAAAGTCCCTGAGGGAACTGAGCCTGGGAGGCAGCCCTGCCCCCACCCAAGCACCAGAACTTAAGCTCACATTGAATAGCAGTTGCTCCCACCACAGATGGCCCTCAGACTGGGAAGCAGCATTTGAATCTCAGACCCCAAGCACTAGCTGGGCGGATCTAGGCGGGGGTTCAGAGGAATCTCAGAAATCAAGTAACTGGCTGGGAAAATGCCCCAAAAAAGGAAGCAAAATAAGACCATAGAGAGCTATTTTGATGGGGTGCAGATGTTCCCACCTTTCAATTCTGATGACAAGGAAATATTCTTACCATCAGGGAAAGACGTGGAGGGTGGGGCCTCTGTATCCCAGACACCCTAGGTGGATGTCCAGTGGACTCCCGCCATGGAAGAGCTCAAAAAGGATTTTGAAAAGCAAGTTAGACAGGTGGAGGAAAAACTAGAAAGAGAAATGAGAGAGATGCAAGAAAAGCATGAAAAACAGGACAATACCTTGGTAAAGGAGACCCAAAAAATGCTGAAGAAAATAACACCTTGAAAAATAGGCTCACTTAATTGGCAAAAGAGGTTCAAAAAGCCAATGAGGAGAAGAATGCTTTCAAAAGCAGAATTAGCCAAATGGAAAAAGAGGTTCAAAAGCTCACTGAAGAGAATAGTTCTCTCAAAATTAGAATGGAACAGATGGAGTCTAATGACTTTCTGAGAAACCAAGAAATCACCAAACAAAACCAAAAGAATGAAAAAATGGAAGAGAATGTGAAATATCTCATGGGAAAAACAACTGACCTGGAAAATAGATCCAGGACAGACAATTTAAAACTCATGGGACTACCTGAAAGCCATGATCAAAAAAAGAGCCTAGACATCATCTTCCATGAAATTATCAAGGAAAACTGGCCTGATATTCTACAACCAGAGGGCAAAATAAGTATTGAAAGAATCCATCGATCACTGCCTGAAAGAGATCCAAAAAGAGAAACTCCTAAGAACATTGTGGCCAAATTCCAGAATTCCCAAGTCAAGGAGCAATTATTGCAAGCAGTTAGAAAGAAACAATTCTAGTATTGTGGAAATACAATCAGGATAACTCAAGATCTAGCAGCTTCTACCTTAAGGGATCGATGGGCGTGGAACAGGATATTCTAGAAGTCAACGGAACTAGGGCTCAAACCAAGAATCACCTACCCAGCAAAACTGAGTATATTTCTTCAGGGGAAAATATGGTCTTTCAATGAAACAGAGGACTTTCAAGCATTCTTGATGAAAAGACCAGAGCTGAAAAGAAAATTTGACTTTCAAACACAAGAATGAGAAGAAGCATGGAAAAGTAAACAGCAAGGAGAAGTCATAAGGGACTTACCAAAAGTGAACTGTTTACATTCCTACATGGAAAGACAATATTTGCAACTCTTAAAATTTTTCAGTATCTGGGTAATTGGTGGGATTATACACACTCACATACACACACATGTATATGCGTGCACGCACACACACATACACACATGCATGCACACACAGAGACAGAAAGCACAGAGTGAATTGAATAGGATGGGTCCATATCTTAAAAGAAATTAAGGTAAATGATGAGAGATAAATGTAGTAGGAGGAGAGAGGGTGAAATGGAATGGGGTAAATTATCTCTCATTCAAGAGGCAAGCAGGAGACTTTTTAATGGAGGGAAAAAGAGGAGAGCTGAGAAAAGAAAAACAAGAAGTTTACCCTCATCACAATGAGGGCAATGGGTGGAGGGAGCAATTTGAAGTCAACACTCTTGGGGAGGGACAGGATCAAAAGATAGAATAGAAACAATGGGGGGCAAGATAAGATGGAGGGAAATAACAGTCTTACAAAACACGACTATTATCGAAGTCATTTGCAAAACTACACAGATAGGGCCTATATTGAATTGCCTGCCTTCCTAAAGGGAATGGGTGGGGAGGGAGGGATGGGGAGAATTTGGAACTCAAAGTTTTAGGAACCATTTTTTAGTATTGTTGTTGCTACTAGGAAAGAAGAAATGCAGGTAATGGGGAATAGAAACTCATCTGTCCCTACAAGACAAAAGAGAAGATGGGGACAAGAGAAGTTAAGGATTATAGAAGAGAGGGCAGATTGGTGATAGGGAAAATTAGAATGCTCGGTGTATTGGGGTGGGTGAGGGGAGAAAAGGGGAGAAAATTTGGAACCCAACATTTTGTGAAAATGAATGTAAGAAGTTAAATAAAAAAATAAATAAATAAAAGAGAGAAAATAAAATGGAAATGGACTTATATGTATGAAAATACTTTAACATTCCTTTTGTGGTGGCAAAGAATTGGAAATGGAGGGGATTCTCATCTTTTGGGGAGTGGCTGAACAAGATATGGTATGTGATTTTGAGGGAATACTATTATCCTACAAAAAATGATGAGCAGGATGGTTTCAGAAAAAGCTCAGAAGATTTAGAATATCAGAAGTTTAAGAAAAAATCAGAAGATTTATGTGAACTCATGCAAAGTGAAGGAGAACATTGTAAACAATAGCAACAAGATATGAATGATCAAATGTGAAAGACTTAGTTCCTCTGATCAAGACAATTCTAAATGAACCATAATTAAAACTGCTATCCCCCACTAGATAGAGAATTATTGAACTCTGAATCCAAATTGAAGCTTTTTTTTAATTTTATTTTTATTGCTTTATTTTGTTTGTGATTTTTGTTTGGAAGAGAGTTATAAGGGAAAATTTTGTATGATTTCGTATGTTTAATTGACATTCAATTGCTTGTCTTTTTAAGAAGGGTAGAAGCGTGGGGGAAGAGAACTTAGAACTCAATTTTTAAATGATCAGATTTGTCTATATGTAATTGGAAAATAATGAAATAAGGAAAATCTTTAAAAGAAGCAGTCAAATGAGATAGCAGAGGTGCTTTCTGCCATCAAACCCCATGCAGCTCATTACAGACTGCTTCAATTTACTTGCAGTACAATAAGGGAGACAAGAAAAACTGAAACAAAGTTCAGTCTAATAGTGGACTTAATGGGAAGAGTACTATGCTTCAGGGAAGAAAATGAAGCCCAAAGATAAAAGTTATAAAAATAAAATTTTATAAAATGTGTCCAAAGACCTATTTTTTTTGAAGAAAATTAATTTCAATGGCATGATTTTTGAAGAGATTATTCCTGAATCAATAACTATTGATGAAAACCTATCTCAAAATGTAATTGACTGACAAACCTTTGAGTGTCCCTGTCTTCTAGGGGAATAATATTTATAACTCCATGGAATACTTTCAGGACATGGATATTTTTCGAAGATAGACCAACCTGTGAAAATTCAAATTGATTACAATTTACCAAACAGTGAAGGCTATTGACATACATTACTTTTACCAAAGTATCTAGGAAAATTTCTATTTTACCTAGTTCTCCCAGGAGAGAACTTCCTCCAACTACATCTTTAGCTGCACTGTGAAGATTTTTTGCTTATCCTGAGATGTCTATCTCTTCCAGAGTCATTAAAATCCAATGATGAGCAAAAGTCAAGATGACTGGTGATATTCTGGTATGTGGTGGATGACCTTGGTATCTTCCACTTCTGACCAAGCTCTAAGCATTCCACAGTGCTTCTTTCATCATGGCTATCGAAACAAAATATTATCATCTTTCCATTCTACTTGGGAATGTCTTCACATGCTTGGGATGAAAGAGGATTGAAACCTGACAGTTACCCTCAACCTGGTTCATCCAATCTGACAGGGTGGGGGCATTCTGCATACTTTAGATTCACATCACATGTGAAAGTTGGATAACAGGTGGGCACTAAAGGTCAATGAACAGTCCTGAAAGGCATTCAGGAAGCCTTCACATCAGAGGTGATAGTATGCCCTGAACATCCCATGCACCCCAAGATCAAGACCAAAGTGGAGGGAGAATTGATTTGTAAGTTTATTTGAAGATACCTGTTCACTTAATGCAGCCTCCGAGGTCAAGGGATGACAGAGTAGGGATTAATTATCTGCTTTTTGAGATAATATTGGATTACTAATCAACATGAAGCAAACAGAAGTTTCCCACTACTTAACATTGCACCATCCATACATGAAACCACTGGTCACAGTGAAAGGAGAAATTTTAAATGCTCTAGATAAATTGATTTACCTTGGCAGTATACTTTTCCAGGATGTCTACATAGATTATGAGTTCAGAGCTAACTCAACATTTGGAAGTTCTGAAATAAAATGTGGAGGAAAAAAAAGAATTAAGTTGTATACAAAACTGTGCATCCTTCAAAGTCATGTGATTATAAATAAATAAAATTCTATAAAAATGTCCCTAAAACTGAGACAGTCTATCAGTAGCATGCCAGAAAACTGAACTGCTTCTATTTGATGCTGTAATTTTCCTAGGAAGATTCTGAAAATTACATGCCAAGATAAGGCATTACACACTAAGATCTTTTTTTTGAGTTGAACTGCCAAACATTCAAACTTTACCACAAAAAGGGCAACTCTGATGGGCTGACCACATAATTTCAAGGTCAAAGATATATTTGCCTAAAAGTCTATTTTACAGAAAACTTGAACAAGGTGAGTATTCACATGGTGATAGAAAGACGAAGTACAAATGCACTCTTAATGTCTATCTAAAAAACTTTAGTATGGGGTGTAAGACATGACAGACAATGGCATAGGATGGTCCAGCATGGGATGCTCACATCATTAAAAGTTGTTATACTCCATGACCGAAGCAATTTCAGAGCAACACAAAGACATGTTAGCTGTGCAATTTCATTGCTGTCTCAAATGTTCTATCATACCAGTTGTGCCTGACTTGTGGTAGAGTTTTATGAACTCATCCTGGACTGGTTCCCCACAGCTGAATGCTCTGTACCCTGATTACAATGACCTGATGCTATTGGTCTTCTTTGAAAATGAAGGAGAGTGATAACGGATGCCTATGCATTTGCTCTTGCACTTCAAGCTCTTGAACTAAGCTAAATCACTAGAGACGATGAAATCATTACCAGTTCCTCCTATATTTTAATATTAAATGAGTGAGACAAATTTTCTGAATTTATTTTGGCTTCCACATAGATGCTAGTGTATTTGTGCACAACTTACATATAGATGTTGGTGTAATTGTGCACAGGATTTGGAAATGTCCCTAGTAAAAGGATGGTAGTATTAAAAGGGATTTTTTTTTCTTGTGATTCTGCCATTTTCACCCAAAGTTTATAGGATATAGGCAAGATTCTAAGTACATCAATCATCCCTGGATATCTATCAACCCTTCTTAGCTATGATTTGGAGAGCCCACCACTTTCCTCCTCTCAGGTTAGGTGAAGCCACTTAAAAATTTGCTAGAACTAATTCAGCAATTTTTGATCTATTCTCAAGGGAAGAATGAGAGAAGTTCAAGATCATTTTTGTCAATAGTAAATAAATACTTTGAAGGCCTACTATATGCAGGAAACTGTGATGATCATCAGCTTATGATGACAAGAAGGCTACATTTTTATAAGGAAAAGGGACCAGAATAGAGAGAATCCATTTAAAAGATGCACAATGAATTTGCGTTATAACAGTTGGCTCTTATCAAATGTTATGGAAAATTCTTCCAAGCACATACGTACAGGATTTTTTCTTTGACATTAAACTTGAGAATCATAGGTACTTTACAACTTCCTGGAAAGAAACATCCTTTTATCTACTTTCACGTTAGGTAATAGAAAATGATTTTACAACTTATTTTTTTCCATTTTTTTCTTCTTTTTTTCCCTGACATATGTGCTTAATTCAAAATAAGCATAGATCAAAAAATTTTAAAATAATATTTTTGTTTTTTTAAAATCCTTTACAAATGATCTATATGCAAATATAGTTTTAATTTAAAATATATTTTCCCTAAAAACATAACTGTACTATCTATTTTAACCTCTAATTAAGTGATAGCAAACAACGCCTATATGAAACATGAAAAAAACTTTGTCATTAGGCTTAATGAATCATGCCCATTTTCTTGGTCATAACTGGCACCATGATTTATCCTTTGCCTCTGAAGAAGCATTGTGATTGTTCAGAAAACAATTAGCTACAATTTTCTAAGATTAATGCTAATAAACTTTCTGGTTAGCCATTTGAAAATGCATGATTGATGATTGAATTTATATAATGTGTATATAGTGTGCATGTATGATATTTAATTTAAAAATTTAAAAAAAAATCGGCCCTTAGAGCAGGTAATACTTTGCACACTCTTTGATCTAGGTCATCCTCCATATATGACATTCAATTCCCCACATCTGAACTTTTGCAATGGCTTTCTACACACCCAAGAATGCACTGAGATCCACCCTCAGAATCCCTAGCCTCCTTCAAGACTCAGTCCAAGTACTCTCTTTACATGATTTCTGTCCCTATTCTACTGGTTTCTGTTGCCTTCCCATTCCCTCACATCAATTCTTCTCTATTGAATATATTTTGTATGTGTAACTATATGTGTGTGTATATATATATATCTTAAATTTTTATGTGCAGCTATTTGCACATGTATACATGCAAGTTCCTCATGAATACAGATTGTTTCTTCTTTGTATCCCAAGTATCTAATCCAGTGCCTGCTATATAATATATGGTTAGTAAGTACTTGGGGCTGGTTGATCAATTACATAAATTCAGAACTCCCAACTCTTTGAGCTATTATTTGGCCCCATTTTCCAGCAGAGTAATCTTTCTATTGATCCAGTAATGTTCATGCATAGGAAGAAGTACTGTGGAAGAATGAGTTCCTTTTCTATAATGTGAGTCTTACTATAAACTGTTTCCCTATAGTTACATCATAAAGAAGGCATTTGTTAAGTACTACTATATGCCAGACCTTGTTAAGAGCTCGAGAGAGAATACACATGAAAAACACAGTCCTTGTCCTCAAAGAGCTTACACACTAGTGGGAGAAGACAACACAAAAACTGATTTTAGAAACGTGGGGAAAATGATGCCTCTATGGATGTACGGTAAGTCTCCTGCAAGAAATGTCATCAAAGGTTGGTTCTTGACATGGCAGAATTCAAAATTCTCATCTATAAGAATTGTAAAGTCAAAGGTGGGGTCAAGTTTCTGATTGGCTGAAAAGAGCTTGTGGATACTGCCAATAATGGTTTGGTACAAGGTTAGATAGAGAAAAAGTTTATCTATAAGATGAAGATGGATCCAGAAAAGAGAGAGTAAGGGTAGAGTCCAGTTTTCTGGTGGACTGTAGTTTGAATCAAAATGGGGCCATAAGAGTGATAATCAAATAATCTCTTCCTGGATCCCCAAGATATACCTCCTTTTACAACTTTTTGTAATATTTTTCCCAAAAATTTGCACAACTTGAACTTTATTTACACTGAGTGCAGACTTCTGAATCTTATTTTCTAAATATAGAGATTTTCTATTTCTTGATCTTTATATTACAAAAAAATGGTCAAAGAGCTAAAATTAATTGATTTTTCAGGTTGGAACAACGTCTTACCTTCATTTTACCAAGAATAAATACATAAATTGTTAATTTCATATTCTACCTTCCTTTCATGGAGAGGTATAGAAATAAAAAGGAATGCATCAAAGTGAAAATTAATAAAAATAGTTTTCTAAAGTATTTTTTGAAGTTTAACTTACATTGTTTTCAATTTTGAGAAAATAATACTTTCATTATTTTATATATGTCTATGCATGTGCATATGTATGCATATGTATGCACACATATTTATCTAATTTTCCCAATTCTTCCTTGCCGGTGTGTGTCAGAGTGACAATAGAAATCGTTTGAAAAAATGCATGTAAGAATAATCTGTTACCATTCAGAATAGTATCCTGTCATTTTTCTATGGTTTAAATATACAAGACTTGTTGATTACAGAGCTATAAATACATGAGACTGCACAAGTAGCAGAAGACTGTTGTTTTATCCTTTTGTTCTTGCTGTTATAGTAAAAAACGTTTTCTCAGCAGACACCACAAGCTTGGGTATTTTGAATTGCACACAGACCTGCTTATAATTTTTAAGGCATACCTTTCATTTAATATTTCTCTTCATATATTTCCAGTGAAAGTAGAGAATTACTATTTCAGTGTTTAAATGCATAACCTTTTTTTACTGAAATACTTAAGGTAGCTATTTTCATTGAAGGTTTGGTGAATAAATAAGTAAGCATGAATGTTGGGAAATACATCATCTGTCAGTAACTGGGATATTCATAGGAATTTTCCTATGGTGGTTTATTTGATATATAAATTTAAAAATTATAAAAGAATACAATGAGCAATAACAGACTTCACCTGACTTAGAATATACATAATAAGAAAAATTATTCTAAAATTTAAGTAGGATAGATACATAAGATGATCCTAACTGGTGAACTTACTGTGTTTTTATCACAAAATTGTCCTTGCTAAAATCAGAAAACAGAATATAACCATTATACTAGTTATTTTTCTCAACATGCTCATTTCCTATAACCTACTTCTCCACTCCACTACAACTACACAGAAGTGCTGAAATCCTTGATCTTGCCACAATTGTTCCACTTCTATGTACATGAACTCTGACATTATTTTATGTGATCATAGTCTGTTATCATTCCATCTTCCCCTCTGTCCTAAAACTCCATACCTGTTCTTTCTTTCCTCACAGTTACATACAGTGTTTCCACTCTTCAGTTCTTCCTCAGGTCATCACCCTGGAGGTGGGTATACTTTCTTGGCTCCCTCAAATTGACTTCCTGTTGAGTCAGACTATTCTCTTCTTTCTAGTACCATGCGTGCTTATCTTATTGAAGATCATGTCCTTCTAAACCCCAGTCTCGCACTGCTCCCACAATCTTCTTCCTTCACTCCTACTCACATTCTACAGGAAATCACAAAACTCTACTGTGTATACTGTATATTTATGTTACATAATAACAAAGAAGCTCTGACTGAGAGAAGGCAATCCTTGATAACCCACCCAGCCCCCACATAGATTCACTGCCTCATTCACCACAATGACTTTTCCAAATACTTTCTTCCCTACCAAAATATCCCACAGATCCAAATTCTCCACATACTTACATTTAGAAAAGTTACCTCATATTTAACTGAAAGTATGAGGTGAGAACAGCTCCCACTTTTTTTCATTATCTGTATCACACAGGTAGGTGCCTTCTTACAATGTCTTCCTTCACCTCTTTTTAATGTGCAGAGATGATCTTTCTCCTTGTCAAGGCAGAAATCTCTACTTATAAAGTTATTTCTAATCCAGATGATTTTTCCAAGTAGATTGCCCCTCTCTCAACCTTACCAACTACCCTTCATTCAGTCCTTACATACTTACTGCTTCCCTATTACCTACTAAAATTCACATATCTCTCCCATCCTTGAAATCCTCAGTTATCTCTTCATTGCCAAGGGTTATCATCCTAGATCTCCTCTCTTTGTACACTAAATTGTTTGATACATTCATTTAAAATAGATGCCCCCATTTCCCTTCCTCTCAATATTTTCTTCACTCATGGCAATTTGGATTCCAGCCTCATCATTCAACTAAACATAGGTCTTTTCAAAGTTACTAATGGTAACTTAATTACTACATGTAAAGGCTTTTTCTCAATGCTTATCCTTCCTGACTCATAGGCAGACTACAGCCACTGACATGGTTGATCTCCCTCTTTTCACTGTTATTTTCTTCTCCCTAAGGTGATCATTTTTTTTCATTGTCATTGTGTTATGTTACCTAAATATGTAGGTTATATAGGAAAACAGAAACCCTATTTTTGACTAATCACAACAAATATTTAAATAGCTCAATATATTCCCTTCAAAGCTATCTTCCAAAAAGGAAAAGCAAGCATATCTTAAAACAACATAGGAAGTGGAGAGAAGGTGATAGAAAAAAAGCAAGGGATTGGCTGAACTTTCCCCAGTTGTCCTCTAAACAATTTTAAGTCATACCTCAAAATAAAATGATTGAGTGAAACAAGTTTCCTACCCAAGATAACTTTGAAGGACTGTGGGAAAAAAGTCTGTCTCACTTGGGTAAAAGGGAAATTCACCCCAGAGTAGACTGTGTCTGGGAAAGCCAGCAAGAGGTCCCTAGCTTTGGCACAGATCAGTGCTCAGGGTCCCAACTCAGCAGGCCACCAGCACAGTGGTCCAGTTTTAAGGCCTGCAGTCCCAAGTGTTGCAGACAAAAGTCCCTACTAACAAGTCAATGACAAGTTCCCTGGTTCCTCAGTGTAAGAAGCATGGGACAGTGTCTTCTCTAACTAAGGATCAGAGATCAATTCTAAAAGTTATGAAATAAGCTGTAAAATGAGCAGAGGAAAAAATAAAGCCCCTGACCATAGAAAATTGCTATAGCAATAGTCAAGAAAAAAATATAAACTCAGAAGAGGAAAAGAGAAAGGCTACCACTTCAGGTTGAAAAGAGGTGAAAGAATACTTAATGTCAGAAAGTACTTGTGTGATGCAAATAATGAAAAGAGTTGTTCTTACCTCATATTTTCAGTGAAATAAGAGAATAACACATAAAACCAAAGTGTATAGCAGAGTGAATTAAAAACCAGAATCCTACAATATGTTGTAAACAAGAAGAATATTTGAAGTAGAGACACATACAAAGTGAATGTAAAAGGCTAGAGTAGAATATATTAGCTTCAGCTGAAATAATTTAAAAGTAAAAGCAAGCATAGCAACCGTGATTTCAGACAAAACCAAAGCAAAAAAAATAGATCTAATTAAGAGAGACAAGATAGGAAACTCCATCTCGGTAATAGGTGCGAGAGATAACGAAGGAATATCAATATTAAGCATATGTTCACCAAATGATACAGTACCCAAATTTCTAAGGGGCAAGTTGAATGAGATATGTGAAGAAATTGACAGCAAACCTATTCTAGAGAAGGACCACAACTTTCCCTTTTCAAAACTAGGTAAATATATGAAAAAATAAATAGGAAAAAATTGAGGAGGTGAAAAGTGTTGTAGAAAAATTATATATGAGAGACCTCTGTAGAAAACTGAATGGAGATAGAAGGAATATATACATGCATACATACACACATATATGTATCTTTTTAATTATTTTTAGTTTACAACACTCATTTTCACAAATGTTTGAGTGTTAAATATTCTCCCTCTCCCCAAGATGATGCACAGTCTGATACAGGCCATATATAGAGATTCATATTAAGCATATTTTCATGTTAGTCACGTTGTAAAGAAGAATAATAACCAATGGAATGAAAAATGAGAAAGAAGAAAAATACAGCATAACAAAACAACGAAAGAGAGCAACAGTAGAATTCAATCAGCGTTCAGACTCCATAATTCTTTCTCTGCATGTGAAAAGCATTTTTCGTCATGAGTCTTTTGAAGTTGTCATAGAAACTTGCATTGCTGAGAAGAACAAGTCTATTCAGGTTAGTCATGGCACAATGAGGTTATAACTGTACATTCTCTTGGCTCTGCTCTCTTTGGTGTAAGTCATTCCAGGATTTTCGGAAGTCTGCCTGCTCCTCAATCACTATAGCAAAATAGTATACCATTGCATTCATATACCATAACTTGTTCAGTCATTCAACAATTGATGGGCATCCCCTCAGTTTCCAGTTCTTGGCCACCACAAAAAGAGCTGCTATAAATACTTTTGTACATGTGTGCCCTTTTCCTATTTGATGCTCTCTTTGAGATACAACCCTAAAAGAGTGGTATTGCTGGTTAAAAGGGTGTGCACATTTTTTTTTAATTTTAAATTTTTTTATTAATTTACTTACTTAACTTTTTACATTAATTTTCACAAAATTTTGGGTTCCAAATTTTCTCTCCATTTGTCCCCTCCCCCCACCCCAATACACCGAGCATTCTAATTTCACCTATCACCAATCTGCCCTCTCTTCTATCATCCCTCCCTTTCATTGTCCCCATCTTCTCTTTTGTCCTGTAGGGCCAGATAACTTTCTATTCCCCACTACCTGCATTTCTTGTTTCCTTGTAGCAAGAACACTACTCAACAGTTGTTCCTAAAACTTTGAGTTCCAAATTCTCCCCATCCCTTCCTCCACACAACTTTCCTTTGGGAAGGCAGAAAATTCAATTTGGGCCATATCTGTGCAGTTTTGCAAATGACTTCCATAAGAGTCATGTTGGGTAAAACTAACTATATTTCCCTCCATCCTATCCTGCCCACGTCGCTCTTGTGTTATCCTGATTGTATTTCCACAATACTGGAATTGTTTCTTTCTAGTTGTTTGCAATATTTTCTCCTTGACCTGGGAATTCTGGAATTTGGCCACAATGTTCCTAAGAGTTTCTCTTTTGGGATCTCTTTCAGATGGTGATCAGTGGATTCCTTGAATACTTATTTTGCCCTCTGGTTCTAGAATCTCAGGGCAGTTTTCCTTGATAATTTCATGAAAGATGATGTCTAGGCTCTTTTTTTTTTTTATCATGGCTTTCAGCTAGTCCCATCATTTTCAAATTGTCTCTCCGGGATCTCTTTTCCAGGTCAGTTGTTTTTCCAATGAGATATTTCACATTCTCTTCCATTTTTTCATTCTTTTGGTTTTGTTTGGTGATTTCTTGGTTTCTCAGAAAGTCATTAGCCTCCATCTGTTCCATTCTAATTTTGAAAGAGCTGTTTTCTTCAGTGAGATTTTGAACCTCCTTTTCCATTTTGCTAATTCTGCTTTTGAAAGTATTCTTCTCCTCATTGGCTTTTTGAACCTCTTTTGCCAATTGAGTTAGCCTATTTTTCAAGGTGTTATTTTTTTCAGTCCCTGTTGACTGCTTCCTTCTGAGGGGGCCTGAGTTATGGAGACACTCTGCTCCCCTCTTGGCAAGCCAAAAAGTCTCTCTCACTGACCTTTGTGCCTATGAGTGGAGGGACCTGCGTGGCTGCTAGAGATTCTTCCCTTGAAGCCTGCCTCGATCTCTTGGTGTCACATGGCCAAGGCAGAGCTGGGCTCTGCTCTGGATCTGGTTAAGGGTGGACCTTTGGTGTTGGTTTTTCAAGTCTCTCTGGAACAGAAATCTCCTCCACTCTGCTGCTGTGTGGCTTCTGCTGATCCAGAATTTGTTGGGAGTTCTTCTTTATAGGTATTTTATGGGCTGTGGATTAGGAGCTAGCATATGTGAATCTTTCTACTCCACCATCTTGGCTCCTCCCCTGTGAACATTTTTAGTAGCCCTTTGGGCATAGTCAAAAATTGCCCTCCAAAATGATTGGACAAGTTCACAATTCCACCAGCAATGTATTAGTGTTCCAATTTTCCCACATCTTCTCCAGCATTTTTAATTTTTCTGTTTTTTTCATATTAGCTAATCTAACAAGTATGATGTGGTACCAAAGAGCTGTTTTGATTTGTGTCTCTCTAATCAATAGTGATTTAGAGTTTTGTTTTGTTTTGTTTTTGTATGATTATAGATATCTTTAATTTCTTCCTCTGGAAACTGCTTGTTCATACCCATTGACCATTTATCATTTGGAGAATTACTTGCATTCTTATAAACTTGACTGAATTGTCTAAATATTTTGGAAATGAGGTCTTTATCAGAGATACTGATTGTAAAAAAATATTTCCAGTTTTCTGCTTCCCTTATAATCTTGGTTTCATTGACTTTGTTTGTACAAATAATTTTCAAATTAATATAATAGAAATTATTCATTGTGCATTTCATAATATTCTCTATCTCTTTTTTAGTTTTAAATTATTTAATTCTCCATTAATATGACAGGGAAACTATTCCTTATTTTCCCAGTTTGCTTATGATATCAGCCTTTTTATGAAAATCATGTGGTCATTTTGACATTAGTTTGCAATACTATGTAAAATATTGGTCTATGCCCAGCTTCTGACATACTATTTTCCAGTTTTCCCAGCAGTTTTTGTCAAATAGTGAATTGTTGTCTCAGAATCTGGAGTCTTTTGGTTTATCAACAAAAAGATTACTAAAGTCGTTGACTACTGTGTCTTATGTAACTAACCTATTCTACTGATCTATCACTCTATTTTTTAGCCTGCATCAACCAGTTTTGATGATTGCTACTTTATAATCCAATTTAAGATCTGATATGGCTAGGCCCCATTCCCTAGTGTTAGGGCCCAGCTCTGGACCGTGGCCTCCTGTGAGGGTAGTAGAGACGCCTGGAGGTGCTAACCTGCCCCTAGGGTACTGGGAATGCCTCGGTAACAGTGCGGGCTCCACCCACGGGGAGGAACATGGGAGGAGCTCGGGCAGGTATCAAAACCTGGGGTCAGGGGCTTGCTCTCTCTCTTCTCTCCCTGCTTCAACATGTAAGCAATAAACGCTGTGCTTCTACTCGGGTGCTCTGTCTAGTCATTTCCCCTCCCTCACCAGAAGGGCCGGAGACATTCGAAGACCAGGTAAGGTAAGTATCCAGGCGACGGTCAGGGTAGCAGACCCTGACACCCTAGCATTTATTTTCATTAATTATCTTGATGTTATCGACCTTTTCTTTTTCCAAATAAAATTTGATTTTTTTTTAGTTGTATAAAATAAATTTTTGGTAGTTTGATGGGAATGGCAATGAATAAATGAATTAGTTTATGGAGAATCGTGATATTTATGACATTATCTCAGCATACCCATAAGCAACCATTGTTTGTCCAATTATTTAGATTTGACTTTATTTGTGTGAAAAGAGTTTTGTAATTGTGTTCATATGGTTCTTGGAAATATTTTGGTAGGTAGACTCACAAATATTTTATAATGTCTACAGTAACTTTAAACAAAAGCTTTTGCTTTTGCTTTGTCTGAGATCAGAATTGCTGCCCCTGCTTTTTTTTTTTTAACTTCACCTAAAGCATAATATGTTCTCCTCCCTTTTACCTTTATTCTATGTGTATCCCTCTGTTTTAAATGTGTTTTTTGTAGGGTAACGGTTTTTAATCCATATCTAATTTGTTAGCTGCTTCTATTTTATAGGAGAGTCCATCCCATTCACATTCACAGTTATTATTATCTGTGTCTTTCTCTCCATTGTATTTCCCCCATTTATTCTTATTAAAATATTAGCTTTTATTTTTTACTTCTTCTTTTCCCTCTCCAAAATGTTTTGCTTTTGACCAATCCCTCCCTCAATCTTCTCTCCCTTCAATCAGCCCCCCTCCCTTTTTTTCACTATTTCCTTAATGCTTCTTCTCTCCCTTCTATGCATCCTCTCTTTTCCTTTCCTGTTTACCCTCCTACTCTCTCTAGGGCAAGTTAGATTTCTATACCTGAGTGTTTTAATCCCTCTTTGATTGAAATCCAATTAAAGTTCCAACTATGCTCATCTCCCTCCCTTCTTTTGCTCTACTGTAATACGTTTCTGTGGCTCTTCATGTGAAGTCATTTACTCACTTCTGCCTCCTCGTTTGAAATGTTTTTTAAGTCCTTAATCAGATTTTTTTTTTAGAATTATATCAGTTCATTTATACCCACATCCTCTATTTATGCATATCACTATTAAATGTTATAATAAAGATGTAATTCTCAAGATTTACAAGTATCATCTTCCCATGCAGGGATGTAAACTGTTTGTCCTTACTTAATATCATGTCTTTTTTTTATTTTTATTACCTGTTTACCTTTTCAAACCTTTCTTGAGTCTTGTATTTGAAAATAAATTTTCCATTGAGCTCTGGCCTTATCATCAGGAAGGTCTGGAAGTCTCCTACTTCATTGAATGTTCATCTCCTTTTCTGAAAGATTATGCTCAATTTTGCTGGGTTGATACTTGATTGTAATCCAAGATCCTTTGTTCAGAATTTTGTGTTCCAAGTCCCTGATCTTTTAATATAGAAGCTGCAAGGTCCTGTGTGATCCTGACTATTGTTTGATGATATTTGAATTGTTCCTTTCTGACTTCTTGCAGTACTCTCTTCTTGACCTGAACATTTTGGAATTTGGCTAAAACATTCCTGGGCTTTTCAATTTGGTATCTCTTTCATGAAGTGATTGGTGCATTCTTCTGATGACTATTTTACCCTTTACTTCTAGAGCCTTGGGGAAGTTTTGCTCGATGATTTCTTGGAAGATACCAGGCTCTTTTTTTCATCTTTCCAATAGAGCAATAGTTCTTAAATTATACTTTCTGGATCAATTTATCCAGGTAAGTTGTTTTTATCCAATGAGGTATTTTATGATTTCTTCTTTTTTATTCCTTTGATTTTGTTTGACTGATTCTTGATGCTTTTTAGAGTCCTTAGATTCTTCTTGCTCTATTCTAACTTTTAATGAACTTCTTTTTTTTTTTAGTCAGTTGTTTTTATTCTCTTTTATGTTTGGCCAGTTTTACTTTTGGAGGAATTATTTTCTTCAGTGATGTTTTTTTTTTCTTCCATTTTGTCAACCTTATTTTTAAAAGAATTGTTAAATTTTTCTTCTACCCCTCTAATTTGAATTCTGAAATCTTTCTTAAGACATGCCAAGAATGTTTTTTGGGCTTGAGATCAATCCTCTTCCCCTTTGAGGTTTCAGATGTGAGTATAATGACCATTGTCCTTTTCTGAATTTGTGTTTTAATCTTCTCTGTCTCCTTAGTAAGAATCAATGGTTGTTACTTTTCTAAATTGCTTTTTGTTCATTGTGTTTGCCTTTTTCCTGACTTTTAAAGTTGATCTCGGCTTCTGGGCACACAGTCCTCTGTCCCACACTTCTTGTTCTGTGCGCTAGGGTCCTGTTTATTGACTTTGTATCCTGGGCCCTCTGGTTGAGGGCTGAAATTTGTATAATGTTGCAACTTACCTGGTGTTGAGTTGAAGCTGGTGGCTGGGGAGTGCTGAGATCAGGTGAGGTCTTTCTGCATTTCCTCTGAGTTACACTGAATCTCATGGGGTGAGGTGAGGATAGGGGTGATTTGACTTCTGGAAGTCTCCTCATTCCCAGGGGCTGCAATAGAGTAAGTGTAGGTTCAGCCACTGGTAGGTGCTCATACTTGGTGCAGGTGGTGTTTCTCTGCACAAGTGTCTGCTGATTCTCCTGGCTGAACTAAGACACATGGAGGGTACTGGTGTTTGGTATGTACCTGCTCCACTACCCCTGGGCTCAGGATCTCCTATTAGTTTCCTGAGGTAGGGCTTACTGCTGGCTTGCCTAGATGACTCCTGTCCTGTGCTATTTTCCTACAGACACAGCAAGAAGGATCATTCGTATAATTCCTCTATCTTCATAAGTTAAAAAACTGCTGCACCCCATCTTTCTACTGGCTCCACAGTTCAGGATTTTTCAAGGGGCAGTATTTCTGGGTTTTTCAAAGTCAGTAAAGGAGAAAGCAACTTATGACTTCCTCTGAAATCTTACCTCACAGAGTTAGAAATATGAATTTCTTGGCAATACATGGCATCTGTACAAAAAAATGACCATGTATGAAGGCATGAAAGTCTTATCATCAACTTCAGAATGGTAGAAATATTCAATGTATCCTTTTCAGACAACAATGTAATAAAAGTCACATTTAATAAAGTGGCATTGAAAAGGTTTCAAATTAATTGAAATCTAAATAATCTAATGACCAACAATGATTAAGTCAAAGAATAAATCTCAGAAAAGATAAGGATGAATATATGATGTAAACACAAAAGGTGATGACATAAGCAAGTTGGAAGAAAAAGCAATAGTTTTCCTTTCGTATCTAAGGAGAAGAGAGAATTTATTACCAAATAAGAGACAAAAAGCATAATGAGGTATAAAATGTAAAATTTTGATTATATTAATTAAAAAGGTTCTACATAAACAAAATTAATGCAGCCAAGATTAAAAGGGAAGAAAAAACTTGGAAACAAGTTTTATGGTTAGTGTCTCTAACAAAGGCCTAATTTATAAAATGGGTGGAGAATTGATTCAAACTTATAAGAATACAAGTCATTCCCTAATTGATTAATGGTTAAATGATGCAAATAAGCAGTTTTCAGATGAAGAAATCAAAGTTACCTATACTCATATGAAAATGCTCTAAATCATTTATGATTAGAGATATATAAATTAAAGAATCTCAGAGGTACCACCTCAAATACATCTGATTGGCTAATATGATGGAAAAAAAGAAAAAATGACAAACACTTGAGAAAATGGGGGAAAATTGAGTACATGCACTATTGGTGTAATTATGAATGGTTCAACTATTCTAAAGAGTAGTTTCAAACTATGCCTAAAAAGCAGTCAAATTGCATGTACCCCTTGATCTAGAAATACCACTACTAGGTCTATATCCCAAAGTAATCATTAAAAAAGTGGATAATATCTTTTTTTTTTTTTTTTTTTTACAAAACTATGTATACTGTCTGTTTTTTATGTAGTGGCAAAGAATTAGAAACTAAGAGAATTCCCATCAATTGGGGAATGTTTAAATAAGTTGTGGTACATGGTTGTAATAAAATATTACTCTGATATAAGAAATGATTAGCAAGTGAATTTCAGAAAAAATGAAAAAAAAGCCAGGAAACATTCATATGAAACAATGCAAAGTGGACTGAATGGAATCAAGGGAACATTGTACACAGTAACATCAATGTTTTGCCATGATCTTCTGTAAATGACTTAGCTATTCATGGCAATGTAATTATCCAAGACAATTCCATAGAGTTCATGATGAAAAATTGCTATTTACTTCTAGAAAAACTACTGATGCAATCTGAATAGCGGTTGAAGCATGCTGGGTATCTTTTTTCTTTCTGCATTCCTTTTGTTTTCCACGGGGTCTGTCTTCTTTCACAACATTTCTAATATGATAATATATTTCGTATGAATGAACATGTATAACCTTTATCCAATTGCTTACTAACTCCGGGAGGGGAAAGATTAGGGAGAAAGAGATAATATTTGGAATTCATGGTTTTTTTTTTTCCAAAATGAATGTTGAAATTCATCATTATGTGAAATTGGAGGAAAATAAAATAATATTAAAACATGTATGGTTACTTGAAAAAAATAATGGAATAAATATCCTTTTTTGCACAACATATTTAGTCATGTAGTATGAGTTTTCTGTATGGAATATGAAGACTTTTACTCAGGAGAAGCAGATCCATAAGCACATTTATATATAAAAGGGATAGACAACGATCTTGTGGGCTTTTCCAAACTGATGACAGGTAAGATGAAATACTCCAAGAGTTAACTCGTGGAGGGGGGAGGAGGAGATAATTGAAGTATGGCTATGTTTTGTTTCCTTTGACATATGCCAACATACATTTTGTATCACAGCTAATTTGGGTCAATTCTTCTCTAATCTTAGTGGATTGATTTTCAAGGACAAAATTGAAGGGTTTACAACCTTGTGAACTACAAAAAAATGGAAGATGCAGTAGATGCCTCTCTGTAAACTGAAGTCAACATCAGAGTCCAACTACTAGAAGCCCTAAGATAACACCAGAAGAAATACCTGAAAACGGATGTGTGAAGAATGGAGAATTGAAATAAATTCAAAGATCATTAATCTTGATGATGAAGATACCTGTCAGTTCTGGACTCTAGAAAGGTTCTAAACATTTAAATTAATCTGCATGCATGAAAGGAAAAAGGGAATGCCAAAATCAGATATCTTAAAGTACCTTTCAGATCCATATGTTATTTGTCTGTCTGCCTGTCTCTCTGTCTCTCTGTCTATATTTATGACTTTTTATGATTCATGTCTGAACCCATCCCTCCCAGGTGCCTTACATGTATAAGGGAAACACCTGCCCTTATATGTTCATAAATCACACACACACACACACACACACACTACATATTACATATATACATATACACATGCAGGCAGATTATAAATACATACACATGTATGCAGCACACACATACAAAATGCATGTATATTGTAATACATGTATATAATACATGTGTATGTGTGTTTACATACATATATATGAAACTTATTTCAGTAACTCCTTGATTATTACCAGATCCAGTACCTACAGTTTTATATAGCAACCTTTAAAAATTACCCCAAGAACCACTACAGTGATAGTAGCCAGCTATCTCTGCTAAGTGAGCTAGAAAATTTGAACAAGAGTTAATTAAGTGGTCTCATGAGAGACTAATGTCACTACACATACAAAAGTGTTTGCAATGCTCCAGTGCAGAGTCCAAGTGGAAAAGAAAGCCCTTACAAAATATAGAATGTCTGAGATGTTCTGGTTTGCATATTATATTGTATTGATTATATCTAACTCTGGAATATCGATACCTTAAATGAGATTCATAATCCCTGAAGAAAGCTAGACTTAACTCTACAAAGGGAGAACTAAATAAATGAAGAATGTTTTTAGAGGTCATTTGAAATTGTTTGAATAAGGAGCCACTGTGCTGATCCATTTATATGTATTTTGACTAGATATTGCTATTGTATTCAATTGAGAAGCAAGATACATATGTTCAAATGAGATGTCTGTTCTTTAAAGAACATAATGTAATTGTGATATTTAACAAGCCTATCCTCAGTTTCTTCATATATCCCATGAAGAGTGTGTACTAGATGGAGTTTAAATTTTAATTTAGCCCTAAATATTCCTGTTGCAGTAATATCAGACTCTATGTGATCATATTTGGGGTTTTCTTGGCAAAGATACTTTGCTGCTTTACCACATCCTTCTTCAGGTCATTTTAAAAATGAAGACACTGAGGCAAATAGTGTTAGTTGACTTGCCTAGCATCACACAAATGGTGTTTAAGACCAGATTTGAACTCAGGAAGATGACTCTTCCTGACTCCATGTCAGATATTTTGTATAATGAGTCACCAAACTGCCCTGACCCTAATATATGATGTATAAATTGGGCCCAGGATTGAATAAAAAGAAAGTTGGATGAATTACATTTAGGATATTTTTAATGACCTTAAATTTCTTCCTGAAAAGAAATCTCTATTTTAATAATAGATTTTTTTCAGTGAAAACATGTGGATGAATATAATTACTTAGGATGATTTAAATTTGCAGCTTAACCAAAGCACAAAAAAAGATGTACCTGGGAAATGTGATAAGACTGCAACAGAATAAATAAATTATACAGAAGCTTGTGAAGGTAGTCATCAAAAATAATTATGTCCTGAAAAAACATGAATTAGCCATGTTGTGGTTCTTGGGGAGTCATAGATAACTAACAGGTTTCTTCTCCTGGTATCCATAAAAAGTCAAGACATTGAGAAAATGATACTGAGTATGTTAAGTGGATGGTCAATAGAACATTGATGAGAGGATATGGAAAATGATAACACTAGGATGAGAAAGCATGGATAAATTGCAATTCTCATTCCCAGAGCAATTAATTTTCCACTTCTAGTGCAATTGGTCACTCAAATCACAAAAATTAAAACACATAGTCATTTTAATAAAGCCTTACCTCTCCCCACTAGAAGTACCCCAAAGTTGTTAAAACAATTTAAAGAACATTAAATTTACTTATATTAATCCACATTTATGCATATATCAATCTATTTAGACAGACTATAGAAAGCCATATGTAAATACAAAATGTATATATATATGTATATATACATATACATGTATATATACATATACATGTGTGTATATATATATATATATATATATATATATATATATATTCCTACACATGTATATGGAGAAAGAAAGAGAGACAGAGAGACAGATAGAGACAGAGACACAGAGAGAAAACCTGCCAGCAAGAAGGTCAAAGAAGTCACCAATAATTCAATAGTTTCCCTGGGGGGCAATGAAAGACTTTTAAAAATCTGCAATGTTTTTCTTTTCTAAAGAGTCCAAAGTGGTGCCCTAGATCAATCTACTTAGGATTAAAATTCTCTATAATAAAGCATCTCAGGGCCTGGAATACAATATTCTGCTAGCAAAGTACTTTGTATTAAAACCAAGAATCAACTATTTAACAAAATTGAGTATAATCAGGGAAAGATGAACATTTAATGAAATAGGGGACAGTTAATCACACTACATGTAAAGAAAAACAGTTAAATGGAAAATCTTATATTCAAAATAAAAGGCTCAAGAGAACTAAAAAAAGGTAAATAGAAAAGGAATAACAATATCATTCAGTAAGCTTAAATTGTTTACATCCCTACTTGGGAAGATGATGCTTATAATTCTTTTTTTTTTTAATAAAAATTTATTTATTTGACTTTTTACATTCATTTTCACAGAATTTTGGATTCCAAATTTTCTCTCCATTTATCCCCTCCCCCCAACCCAATACACTGAGCATTCTAATTTTCCCTATCACCAATCTGCCCTCTCTTCTATCATCCCTCCCTTCTCTTGTCCCCATCTTTTCTTTTGTCCTGTAGGGCCAGATGACATTCTATTCCCGATTAACTGTATTTCTTATTTCCTAGTAGCAAGAACAATACTCAACACTTGTTCCTAAAACTTTGAGTTCCAAATTCTCCCCATCCCTCCCTCCCCACCCATTCCCTTTGGGAAAGCAGGTAATTAAATATAGGCCTTATCTGTGTAGTTTTGCAAATGACTTCGATAATAGTCGTGTTGTGTAAGACTAACTGTATTTCCCTCCATCTTATCCTGCCCCCCATTGTTTCTATTCTGTCTTTTGATCCTGTCCCTCCCCAAGAGTGTTCACTTCAAATTGCTCCCTCCTCCCATTGCCCTCCTTTCCATCATCCCCCCCTTGCTTATCTCCTTCTCCCCAACTTTCCTGTATTGTAAGATAGGTTTTCATACCAAAATGAGTGTGCATTTTATTCCTTCCTTTAGTCAAATGTGATGAGGGTTAACTTCTTGTCTTTTTTCTCAGCTCGGCTCTTTTTCCCTCCACTAAAAAGTCTCCTGCTTGCCTGTGGAATGAGATATAATTTACCCCATTCCATTTCACCCTCTTTCCTCCCACTACATTTCTCTCTCACCATTTACCTTAATTTCTTTTAAGATATGGTCCCATCATATTCAATTCACTCTGTGCTCTCTGTCTCTCTATGTGCATGCAAGTGTGTATGTGTGTGCATGCACGTGTGTACATGTGTGTTTGTGTGTGTTTATGTGTGTGTGTAGCTCCACCAACTACCCAGATACTGAAAAAGTTTAAGAGTTGCAAATACTGTCTTTCCATGTAGGAATGTAAACAGTTCAACTTTGATAAGTCCCTTATGACTTCTCTTTGCTGTTGACTTTTTCATGCTTCTTCTCATTCTTGTGTTTGAAAGTCAAATTTTCTTTTCAGCTCTGGTCTTTTCATCAAGAGTGTTTGAAAGTCCTCTGTTTCACTGAAAGACCATATTTTCCCTGGAAGAAATATACTAAGTTTTGCTGGGTAGATGATTCTTGGTTTGAGTCCTAGTTCCTTTGACTTCTAGAATATCCCATTCCATGCCCTTTGATCCCTTAATGTAGAAGCTGCTAGATCTTGAGTTATCCTGATTTTATTTTCACAATACTGGAATTGTTTCTTTCTAGCTGCTTGCAATATTTTCTGCTTGACCTGGGAATTCTGGAATTTGGCCACAATGTTCCTAGGAGTTTCTCTTTTTGGATCTCTTTCAGGCGGTGATTGATGGATTCTTTCAATACTTCTTTTGCCCTCTGGTTCTAGAATATCAGGGCAGTTTTCCTCGATAATTTCATGGAAGATGATGTCTAGGCTCTTTTTCTGATCATGACTTTCAGGTAGTCCCATCATTTGTAAATTGTTTGTCCTGGATCTATTTTCCAGGTCAGTTGTTTTTCCCATGAGATATTTCACATTCTCTTCCATTGTGTCATTCCTTTGGTTTTGTTTGGTGATTTCTTGGTTTCTCGTAAAGTCATTAGACTCCATCTGTTCCATTCTAATTTTGAGAGAACTGTTATCTTCAGTGAGCTTTTGAACATCTTTTTCCATTTGGCTCATTCTGCTTTTGAAAGCATTCTTCTCCTCATTGGCTTTTTGAACCTCTTTTACCAATTGAGTGAGCCTATTTTTCAAGGTATTATTTTCTTCAGCATTTTTTTGGGTCTCCTTCCCCAAGGTATTGACCCGTTTTTCATACTTTTCTTGCATCTCTCTCATTTCTCTTCCCAGGTTTTCCTCCACCTGTCTAACTTGCTTTTCAAAATCCTTTTTGAGCTCTTCCAAGGCCTGAGCCCACCCAGCATACCTCTGGGCTGTCTGGGGTACCGAGGCCCCTCCCTCCACGTCTTTCCCTGATGGCAAGAATACATCCTCGTCATCAGATCCGAATGTTGGGATCATTTGCATTTGTTGGAAAAAACTCTCTATAGTCTTATTTTGCTTCCCTTTTCTAGGCATTTTCCCAGCCAGTTACTTGACTTCTGAGATTCCTCTCCATCCCTGCCTAGATCTGCCCAGCTAGTGCTTGGGGTCTGAGATTCAAAATGGGCTTTCCGCGGCAGGTGCGGCTGCTATTCAATGTGAGCTTTAGTTCTGGTGCTGGGGGGTGGGAGCAGGGCTGCCTCCCAGGCTCAGTTCCCTCAGGGTCTTCATGCAGAAACCTTCAGTAATGGGGCGGGTGGGAGCAGGGCCACCTCCCAGGCTCAGCTTCCTCAGGAGGTTTATGCAGATGCCTTCAATAATGAAGATCCTGCCTGCTGCTGGGGGAGTCCCGGGCCGCCACTGCTGCGCCGCCGCTTCCTCCGCCGCCGTCCCCGCCTTGGCCACTTCCTGCCCCTGCCTCTGCCTCTGCCACTTCCTCCCAAGGGGGCCCAAGTCACAGAGACATGCTGCTCCCCTCTCGGCCAACCTAGAAGTCTCTCTCACTGACGTGTACTGCCTGTGGCCGAAGGGACCTTCCTGGCCGCGGGAGCTTCTGTCCCTGAAGCCTGCTCGGATCAGCTTCTCTGGGGCTGTGCCCAGGGCAGAGCTAGGCTGGGGTCTGCTTTCTGGGGTGCGACGGACCCTGGGGATGGGTTTCTGGAACGGAAATCTCTTCCACTCTGTTTCTGCACCCCCTGCAGTGATCTAGAACTTATGGGGAGCTCTTCTTACATTATATCAATGGGCTGTGGGTTTGGAGCTCACCGTGCATCTTTCTATTCTGCCATCTTTTCTCCGCCCACCTCCCCGCCTTTCATTTCTGATGAGGAGGAACAATGCTTACCGTGAGGGAAAGCCATAGAAGTCAAGGCCTCTGTACCCCAAACACCTGAAATAGATATCTAATGGGCTCGGGATATTCAGAAAGGATTCAGATCAGAAAGGATTTTGAAAATCAAGTTAGACAAGTAGAGGAAAAACTGGGAAGAGAAATGAGAGCGATGCAATAAAAGCATGAAAAATGGGTCAATACCTTGCTAAAGGAGACCCAAAAAATCTCTGAAGAAAATAACACCTTGAAAAATAGGCTCACTCAATTGGCAAAAGAGGTGCAAAAAGCCAATGAGGAGAAGAATGCTTTCAAAAGCAGAATTAGCCAAATGGGAAAAGAGGTTCAAAAGCTCACTGAAGAAAAGAGTTCTCTCAAAATTAGAATGGAACAGATGGAGGCTAATGACTTTATGAGAAACCAAGAAATCACCAAACAAAACTAAAAGAATGACAAAATGGAAGAGAATGTGAAATATCTCATGGGAAAAACAACTGACCTGGAAATTAGATCCAGGAGAGACAATTTAAAAATTAAGGGACTACCTGAAAGCCATGATCAAAAAAAGAGCCTAGACATGATCTTTCATGAAATTATCAAGGAAAAGTGCCCTGATATTTTGGAACCAGAGGGCAAAAGAAGTATTGAAGGAATCCATCAATCACCGCCTGAAAGAGATCCAAAAAGAGAAATTCCTAGGAACATTGTGGCCAAATTCCAGAATTCCCAGGTCAAGGAGAAAATATTGCAAGCAGCTAGAAAGAAACTGTTCCATTATTGTGGAAATACAATCAGGATAACACAAGATCTAACAGCTTCTACATTAAGGGATCGAAGGCTGTGGAATAAGATATTCCAGAAGTCAAAGGAATGAGGACTCAAACCAAGAATCTCCTACCCAGCAAAACTGAGTATAATACTTCAGGAGAAAATATGGTCTTTCAATGAAATAGAATACTTTCAAGCATTCTTGATGAGAAGACCAGAGCTGAATAGAAAATTCGATTTTCAAACACAAGAATGAGAAGAAGCATGAAAAAGTAAACAGCAAAGGGAAGTCTTAAGGGACTTACCAAAGGTGAATTGTTTACATTCCAACATGGAAAGACAGTATTTGCAACTCTTAAAACTTTTCAGTATCTGGGTAGTTGGTGGGACCACACACGCACTGATACACACACATGCACACACATATATACAAGCATGTGCACACACAGAGAGCACAGAGTGAAGTGAATAGGATGGGACCATGTTTTAAAAGAAATTAAGGTAAAGGGTGAGAGCGAAATGTAGTGGGAGGAGATAGGGTGAAATGGAATGGGCTAAATTATCTCTCATTCAAGAGGCAAGCAGGAGACTTTTTAGTGGAAGGAAAAAGAAGAGAGCTGAGAAAAAAACATGATGTTTACTTTCATCACATTCGACTAAAGAAAGAATAAAATACACACTCATTTTGGTATGAAAACCTATCTTACAATACAGGAAAGTGGGGGAGAAGGAGATTAGCAGGTTGTGGGGGGGTGATGGAAGGGGAGGACAATGGGAGGAGGCAATAATTTGAAGTCAATGCTCTTGGGGAGGGACAGGATTAAAAGACGGAATAGAAACAATAGGAGGCAGGATAAAATGGAAGGAAATATAGTCTTCCACAACATGACTATTATGGAAGTCATTTGGAAAACTACACAAATATGACCTATATTGAATTACCTGCCTTCACAGAGTGAATGGTTGGGGAGGGAGGGATGGGGAGAATTTGGAACTTAAAGTTTTAGGAACAACTGTTTAGTATTGTTCTTGTTACTAGGAAATAAGAAATACAGTTAATGAGGAATAGAAAGTCATCTGGGCCTACAGGAATAAAGAGACGATGGGGACAAGAGAAGGGAGGGATGATAGAAGAGAGGGCAGATTGGTGATAGGGGAAATTAGATTTCTCGGTATATTAAGTTGGGGTGAGGGGATAAATAGGGAGAAAATTTGGAACCCAAAATTTTGTGAAAATGAATGTAAAAAGTTAAATAAATTTTAAAAAATGTGAGGCTTAATAAAAACTTTTCCTGAATTTGAGGCTAGATAGTAATATAATATTCATGTGTACGTGAAGCCAAAGGAAATATAAATCTCCCTACATTCCTGTAGTGTAACATGGGTTTTCATACCAAATTGAGTTGCTATATTATTCCCTCCTTAAGCAAAATCTAATGAGTATATGGTTCACTCTTTCCTTTTCACCTCTCCCCTCATCTCCTCAATTGAAAAATTATTTGCTTCCCATTATTATGTGACAGATAACTTATGCCATTCTATTTCCCTTTCTCCTTCTTCCAATATATTCTGTCACTCTTTTTTGATACCATCCCTTCATATTCAAGCCATACTGTGCACTCTGTCTCTCTATATAAAATCCTTCCAACTACCCTAATACGGAAAAAACTCTCAAGACTTACAAATATTATCTTTCCATGTAGGAATTTAAACAGCTCAACTTTAGTAAGTCCCCTATGATTTCCCTTTCCTGTTTACCTTTTCATGTTCCTCTTGAATGTTGTATTTGAAAGTCAAATTGTCTATTTAGTTGGGGTGTTTTCATCAAACATGCTTGAAGTCCTCTATTTAATCCATTCTACTGTCTCCATTTTATGGGAGAGTTCATGCCATTCACATTCACAGGTATGATTACTATCTGTGTCTTTTCCACCATCCCCTTTCCCTTCATTTATACTTTTACTTCTCTCTTCTGCCTTCCCCTCCACAATAGAGTTTTAATTTTTGACCAGCACCTCCCTCATTGTTTCCTCTCTTCTTTCAGCCCCCTTCCCCTTTGCTCCCATTTTTTCCTTACTACTTCTTCCCTTTCTTTTAGCCTCCCCTGCCTTTTATTTCCTCTTTTACTTCCTACTGTCTATACTACTACTATATTTAAATGAGTTTGTTGTTCCCTCCTTGAATCCAATCAGATGAGAATAAATTTCCAACAATGCTCCTCTCCCTCCCCTCTTTCCCTCTGTTGTAATGTATGTTTGTGCCTCTTCTCATGATGTAATTTGCCTTTTCTGCCTCCTCTTCTTCACATCTCCTGTTACAGCCCCTTAGCACACTTAAATTACCTTTAATTCAAATTAGAAAACATCATCCAAAAATATGTTGTTTTTAAGAAACACATTTGAAATTGGGGCATACACGTAGGAATACACAAAGAATACATTATTCCTTGCTTAATTTTAGAATTTTTCATTTCTGATATCGGTAATTAGGTTTTCATTTTTCTTTTTTTAAATCAAACTGATCAAAGATTTGTCAAATTTATACTTTTTTCATAAAACCAACTCTCATTCAATAGTCTTCTTAATTTTAATTGCTTTAATATCTCCTCTGGCTTTCAGAATTTATAATTTGTTATTTACTTGAAGATTTTAGGATAATGGCACAAACTGGGCATATACCAATGCCTGACACTATACACAAGAACAAAGTCCAAATGGATACATGTTCTAGGTATAAAGATTGATACCACAAACAAGTTAGGGGAGCAAGGAATAAAGTGTCTATCATATTTATAGAGAATGGAGACATTTTTTACCAAATATGAGATAAAAAACATTATGAAGTGCAAAAATGGGACAATTTTGATTATGTTAAACTGAAAAGTATTACACAAACATATTCCACACAAACAAAATTAGGATGGAAGCAGAAAACTGGGAAAATGTTTGCAACTAGTGTCTGTGATAATGATCTCATTTGTAAAATGTGTAGAAAATGGAGTTAAATGTACAAGAATACAAGTCATTCTTCTATTGATAAATGGTCAAATATATGAACATGGAGTTTTCAGAGGAAGAAATTAACACTATCTATAATCATATAAAATGCTCTAAATCCTATTGACTACAGAGATGCAAATCAAAACAACTCTGAGGTACCACAACACACCTATCAGGCTGGCCAACATGACAAAACTGAAAGATGATAAATATTGGAGAAGATGTGGGAGAGCTGCAACACTAATTCATTTTTGGTTGATCTGTGAGATGATCCAGTTATTCTGGAGAGCAATTTGGAACTATGCCAAAAGGGCTGCAAAAATGTATATACCCTTTGACTCAACAACATTTTTTCTGGGCCTGTATCCCAAAGAGATCATAGAAATTGAAAAGGGTCCCATCTGTACCAAAATATTTATAAAAGCTCTATTTGTGATGGTCAAAAACTGAAAATCAAAGGGATGCCCATCAACTGGAGAATGACTAAACAAGTTGTGGTATATGAATGTAAATGGACTACTATTGTGCTATTAGTTATGATGAACAGGAAGGCTTCAGAGAGACCTGGAAAGACTTACACACACTGATGCTGAGGGAAAGGAACAAAGCCAGGAGAGTCTTGTACACAATAACAACAGCATGTGAGGAATTTTTCTGGTAGATTTAGTAGTACTTCATTGCAATGCAAGGACTTAAAAAGAATTCCCAGTAGACTCTTGAGGCACAATGCCTTCCACATTCAGAGAAGGAACTATGAAGCTGAATAGCAGATTGAAGCAGATCAATTTTTTGTATTATATTTTATTTTGTTTTATGATTTCTCCCATTCGTTTTAATTCTTCTATGCAGCATGACTAAGGTAAAAATGTACTTATTAGGAATATGTGTGCAGAACCTGTATAAAATTGTACACTGTCTCATGAATGGAGTGGGGAGGGAAGGGAAGGGAAGGGAGAGGGAAAATCTAAGATATATGGAAATGATTGTAGAATACTTAAAACAAATAAAATAATTTAATAAAAATTGTAGAAAAAATAAAATAAAAACAGATTAAAACAAGTCCTCTATTTCATTGAATGATATTTTTTCCCCCTGAAATATGATACTCAGTTTTCCTCAGTGGGTGATTCTTGGTTATAATCCTAGTTCCTTTGACTTATGTAATATGGTATTCTGGGTCCTCAGATCCCTTGGTGTTGAAACTGCTAGATCTTATGTTATCCTGATTGTGTTTACACAGTACTCAAATTGCTTCTTTCTGGATGCTTTTAATATTTTTTTCCTTAAACTGGAAGCTATAGAATTTGTCTACAATGTTCCTAGGAATTTCCTTTAGAGATCTATTTCAGGATACAATCAGGGCAATTCTTTCAATAGCTATTTTTTCCCTCTGGTTCCTTAATATCAGGGAAGATTTCCTTGATAATTTCTTGAAAGATTATATCTAGGCTATTATTTGATCATGACTTTCAGGATTCTAATAGCTTTTAAACTGTCTCTCCAGGGTCTATTTTCCAGGTTAGTAGTTTTTTCAATGAGACATTTCCCATTTCCTGCTATTTTTTCATTCCTTTGGTTTCGTCTTATAATTTCTTGATTTTTCATAAAGTCATTAGCTTCCATCTGCTCCATTCCAATCTTTAAGGAATCATTTTTTTTTCAGTGAGTATTTGGACATTTTTTTCTGTCTGGCCAATTCTTCTATTTAAGGTATTCTTCTCATTGACTTTTTGCTTCTCTTTTGCCATTTAGCTTAGTTTATTTTTTTGTGTCATTTTCTTCAGCAACTTTTAGCTCTCCTTTAACAAGCAGTTGACTTGTTTTTCATGCTTTTCTTGCATCACTCTGTTTTCCCTTCCCATTTTCCCCTCTACTTCTGTTATTTGATTTTTAACAAAAAAATTGACCTCTTCAACAGTCTGAGACCAATTCATATGTTTCTTGGAGGCTTTGGATATAGGAGCTTTGACTGTGTTGTCTTTTTTATTTGTATATTTTTGTCTTTCTTGTCACCAAAGTAAGATTGTATAATCTGATTCTTTTTCCAGTTTTTCTCATTTCCCTAGTCATTTACTTAACTTTTTAGCCCTTTATCAAGGTAGATCTCTGCTTCCAGGGATGGTGGTGGGGCGTACTGACAACCACTACATTCCCCCCACAATCTGTGGGCCTAAGGCTTCAGAAGTAGTTGCTGCCTCTGCCTTTGCCTCTTTTGTGGCTGCTGGGAGGAACTTCCACCCACTCCCCGTCCCTGGGGCTAGGACCAGACTACTCTACTTTCTCACATGGGTCTGAAAGATTTTTTTTTTCCACAGACCTTTCAATTTGCCCTCAGCTTTTTGGGCTGGTGAAATCTGGAAACTACCACAGGTGCCAGAGTTTCAGTCCTCCCAAATCATGCTCAGGTCTGTCTGGGCTGGTGTGACCCACACTGTTCTGCACTCTGCTGCCAGTGTAGCATGACAGACACTTCCTGTCAGCCTTCCAGGTTGCTTTGGGGTGTAGATTTGCTTCATTCTGTCTGTGGGTTCTGCTGCTCCAGAATTTCTTTACAGTCATTTTACCAGTGTTTGGTTGGATTTGGGGGGAGACTTGTACAAGTCTCTGCTTTTACTCCATAAACTTGACTCTACCTTGAAAGATATTCATCTTCATTGCAATTGCACATATGCGTTAAAGTATATATTCCTGATTACAGCCATACTATCAGAATGCTGATCCAGATTCTTAAGGTCTAGTCAGAGTTCTCTGTGGATTTTTGTAACCCGTAAGAGAATCAGGAATCTACATCAATGTCCCCAGGTTTATTTTCCTCAGCCTTTTAAGCCTTGAGGAAAGTGTCAAGGTTGTATTAAGAAGGTAGATCTACTATTATAGATATGCCTTTTAAGACAGGTAATAGGAGAAAATTGTTTTCATATAAGCTTATACATGAGGAAGCAAGTAGAGGAAGATTAAGTGAGTAATTCCTCATCACATGGCTATGTCACAGAGACAGGAAGAAAACTTCGAATTTCTAAAAAAAAAAAAAACCTATCTCAATATTATTATTATTATGATTGTGACTAATTACAATAGTATTACATTTTAATAGAACATTGGACATTGCAAAAGATTTAGTTTTTATTGTCTTATTCTAAAATGTATTACTGAAGTTATACATTCCTAAAAAGCTACACATGAACTTTATTCTTATGTTCATGTGTTTAAATTGAACCATAATTTTAAAACACTAAGGTGACACTTAAAACTACAGTAAATTATTTGGCAAAGTGAATAAATTTCTGCCTGTTGTCACACTTGTAAACAACTGTACATGCAAATAACTGAAGAATAAGTTAAAGGGACAGAATGAAGCAATTCTCCTTCTGATTCCAGGTTGCTACAAAGTATCCTCCATATTAGGGGCAAAATAGAATAAATTTCTTGATAATTATTGAAAATTATTGTAATCAATTGTCAGGCATTGAGAGCATCTTTGTGATTCTGACAGAGATGAGTTTTTTTCCAGCATTCTATAGCTGCAGAAATAAATCATTCAATCAAATCAAATAAATCATATAGACAGGGTTAGCAAATAAGCATTTCCTTATTAATCTAGACAATAATAATGAATATCTTTGAGAGTAGCAGGCAACTCCATTAATTAAATTGAATAATTTCTATCATATACACCCATAATATATATTTGATAGGGAAATTAATTATAGAATTCAGTGTCTATAAATGTATGTGCATATAGTTGTCTTTATGTAGGTCTTATGTATACATTTATCTATTTTATTATATTTTCAAATCATATTTAAAGAATTTCTATAGGATATATTTGTATAATATTTATTGCTCACTCTAGAAATTATATAATGTAGTTTATGACATATATAAATATACACACATACATAAAAATGTATATACATATATAATACATGCATCCATATATATAAATGTATATATATGGTTATATATGATATATGTATATTCACACACATATACTAGGTTTCCACATTAATTTCCAGCAAATATATGCCAAAATAATTTTACTAGACATGTACCAGCCTATAACACTCATATAACTATGCATACACATGAAAAATAGTACTGAAGGTGACTAAAAATTCAAAAAAATAAAATGTTACAGAAAAAAGTCTAATAATAATCATGACTACAAATATAGATAATCATAGTTTATTTACAAAAAACCAAAGTAACGTTGCTTCTTCTTGTAAAGATGCAAAAATGTTTATGAGTTTAATTGAGATAAGGTGGGGGTAATGATTTATAAATAAAATATCACAGTAGAATAATTGAACCTTTTTTAAAAGGAACAATTTCAGGTAAAAGGAATGATTATGCTTTGCTAGAAAGAAGGATATGTGCTCTTGTGTGGAAATCCATAAGTGATGGGGAAGAGGTGGGATGAAAGAAATCGTTTGTAATTCTCAAAAAACAAAGAAAGAGAAGTGATATTCTGTTGGGGAAGGGTGTTGTTATAACTCATCCAGCAAATTGCGGGAAGTGAATGATGAAATCTTGAAGCATATTTTGGAGAAAAATTATAGTGTTGACAGAGGGGTTCAGCTTTTCAAACATCTGCTAGAAGTCTTGAGTGTGTGTGTGTGTGTGTGTGTGTGTGTGTGTGTGTGTTTGTGCATTTGTTAAAGAAGGAGGGAATGAAAGGGAAGGGAGGAAGTGAAGGAGTGAGGGAGGGAGAGAGAAAGAGAATGAATATGATATTTTCACTTTAGGAGAATGTACAAGAAATGTAAAAGGAGATTCTCAATGTGTATCCAGTTTTGACCAAAAGAGAGGCAAATTTGAAGCGAATAGAATATCTGAGAATTTATGATAGCTAGGGAAGGAAATGCTCTGGTATAGACATTCAGAGGGTATTTTTTAAAAAATCAGAAAAATGATAGATCAGATATCATTACCTGAGAATGGGCAGTGGATGTAGTTTCAAAAGTTATTGACTACTTCAAAAAATGACACTTTGATGGAACAAATATCAATGAATGTAAACCTGGAAAATGGGCTGTGTGTGCGTGCTACTAAAGAGAATTTTATATCTGCAAAAAGAAGTCGTTCATCAGCTGAACTGCTAGAAAGTAGAGTAGGCAACTAAGGCTAAATGGTGGAATTACTTTTTCTCACCTGTTCCACTTTGAAAATTATGAGATGAAAGATCAGAAAAAATTTAATTTGTAATTATCTCTTTAGCTGTTTAAAACAATTCCTCTCAGTTTTGTAATAATCTTTCATCTTCTGAAACCTGTTTGTCCATGAGTTTCAATCATTGTTTAATTGGATATAATTCTTGATTTAGTGGATCTGTATCAATTCCCTACATATCATGTATATGAAATCTTTATCAAGTTATCTAAAACAATTCTCCTCACAAGGCTGTTTGACCTTTTAGTTTAGTTACATTGATATTGTTCATGTATTTTGTCATTTGTTTTATGAATTTTCTGTAGTACATATATAAGAAATGTACTTTATTCCATTCTTCATATATGTATTAGCTGATGTATGTTAAAATATGTGAATTTAACATATAATAATTTGGCTCTTATTTTGGTAACAGGATGTAAAATGTTGGGGGAGTCATAATTCTGCTAAATTGGTTTCAGCTTATCCCAGCCATTCTTATAAATATTAAATTCTTCCCCACTGGTTTATGTTCTTGGTTTTTACAAAATGTAGCCAGTTGTTTCTGGGTCTTGTTTGTTTATTTTGTTGCACTGAAGTATTCTTTTTATCAGTTTTTAAAACCACTACTAAGTAGTTTCAATTGTTACCCTATTATGATTATAACTGTATAATATCTAGTAATGTAAGTCCACCATTCATTTGCAAGTTTACCCATTATTTTTCTTGAAATTTTTAACTTTTTGTTTCTCTAAATGAAAATTTTAATTATTTCTTTTACTTTTATGTAGAAAAAACATAGTAGCTTGACTGGCAATGGTCTAAGTTTGTAAAATATTGCAGGCAGTATTATTATCATTTGCTTCGACCCAACAATGACAACGAATCCCTCTTCAATTACTTAAATCTCTCAATCTTTGTTTCTGTGAAGAGAGTTTATGACTTTTTAAATATGAGCTCTGAAAATGGTGTTACAGGTTAATTCCAAGATGTATTGTGTATTTTGTCATTTTTTTGAAAGAGATGTCTCCATCTTCTCCTATTGAGCTTTACTAACAAAATACATAAAGTTATTTTATTTTACTTTGTTTTATGTCCTGTTACTTGATCATGCCTTTAAATTCAAATCACTCTGACTTTCATTGAAAGGCCAATAACAGCCCTTAGACCAAGGCTCTAAGGCTCGTTGTTTAGCTTTTGATGGTTTACAATGAGTCTAAATTGATGTTTTCTTTCTGCCCTGGTCAGAAACTTTGAAATCAATACTTTGTGATGGTAAATTAGGCCACCTTTTGTCTGAATTCATACATAGCCCTTAGTCATTGAAGGGGTACTGCCTCAGCATACTGAGGCCTGTGAAAGACTTAATTTTAAAAAGCCACAGTCATCCAGGCCATCTTCATTTGTCTGTCTTTTTTCTTGCTACTGTACTTTGATGACTCTGGAAGAGAGAATAAGGCTGATAACTTTATTTAACCCTGCCTCATTTAAATCCAATTCATACACAAGTCAAGTCATCACTCTCCTGATGCTATTGGTCCTCTTTAAGAATGGAGGACAAACAAGGAACAAATAATCTGCGGGCATATACAGACATGTATGTATGTAAATGTACACATGTTCAAAGGAATACACACACTCTGTATATTGTATTTTCATTCTCATATGAACACATGCATATGTGTATTATGCATTTGTGCATGTATAAGTACTATATCTGCATGAAAATGCACATATTTGTAGCAAAAATTTGGTATGTATATAATTCCTGTGTGTATATCCTAGAAATATAAGTATCATATGAACATATAAAGTGGCATACATGAAAAAATATTGTAATCAATCACCCTGATTCATCATTATTATATTCACTGAATATCCATCATATGTAGTAAGACACTACATGAGATCTCATTTCATGAAGCTTTTCTTGCCTATGAAGCAAAAATAATGTTTGTTCTTATATTCCTCCCATTTCTCCCTCCAGGACTTGGCTCCAAACTGTTTTTCTTTAAAAGTTGTTGGAATGATTGCACATGGGAATGAAAAGTACTGCTAAGCTAACAAAACAGAGAATCATTCATTCATTTTTATGCCACAAATCTTCCATCTTTCAACATCCTTCTCCCATATTTTCAGTTCCAGAATTAAATTTGAAACAATAATGTCCTTGGAACTAGATAGCTGCATATTAATCTAATCTTCTATCCAAATTATAATGATCCTCTTTAGCCCCCATTACCCTATAAGTATGGTCTTCTTCTTTTCCAATATGAGCTCCTTTAGGCAGAATCTATTCCTACTGTTGTATTTTGATCCACATCTGTTAGGAATGTTTCATATAATATAAACATTCAATAATTTGCATTGAAACAATATATGGACAGTTTTATAATAGTAATTATTGTAATGACAAATATTTCTATTTTGTGAATATTGTGCTATTTGTTGTTTAACTCCTGGAAAGAAAATTGTGCATATTAACAGTTTTAAATCTCTAAACTTAAGGCCTTGTACAATGATGCTTAATGAATGCTAATTGTTTAAAGAGAATTGCATTGAATTGAATAGAAAGGACCTTATGAAATATTTGTGAGATGCATCACCACTAAAGATTTAGGTGTAGCAAGCTTTCTGAGGATGATAACTAATTAAAATTAAAACTGAAACCTTCATTTGCAATTTTCTCTACTTAGTTAATTTAGATTCTACATAGAAGCCTAAGACAAACAGTCAGGAGGGTATAATGATGATATAAACTGACTTTTTCTATTTTTTAAATTAATAGAACACTCTACAGAGAAATCAGCAAGTACTTTCACTTTACTTGAGATTTGCATGTTTCAGAATATCTCAGATTTTGTTTACTTTTTTTGAATTCCTCATTCATGTAACACCACTCCATCTAAACTTATCCAGGCTTTTAAAATATGTTCATAAGGTTATCATTAAAATGTTAAAAAGAGGATATTAAAATGTATTTCTAGATTGTTTCTTTTATTTATTTTTCCAAGTGAATTTTACTGCCTTCACAGAGGGGTGAGCTCATTCATTTGGCCCTCTTTTGCCTTGACCCAGAACTACATCTATTCTCAACATTCAAACAACTTCAGTCCTGTATTAATGAAAACCTTAGTTAATTTTTGAAAAATGTTATGACATTTGTTTGAAAAGAATTCTTCTGGAAGGTTAGCATATGTCAGAAACAATGATTTTATGTTCATGAGGATAGTTCTAACTCACATAAAATGTGAAAAAAATTCCTAATTTACAGAAGTCATACAAGAAAACTTTCCATCATAAAAGAGAGTTAGCTCATCTTCCTAATGCTTCTTATCAAAAAGATAATAGAAGAGTTTCTTGCATATATCTCAGAAAGCACTGAGGGGGATGATAGTACATGTACATATACATACATAAATAAATATATATTGAGTGCCTCTTATGTAACTGTACAAAGAACTGAAGACAGAGATGAAAAGAAAAACATTCTAATTATAAAAGATACCATATAAAGGGGAATGGAAAAGGGGAATCATTGGAAAGAGTACTTCATGTTAGAGATAACAGGAAAATAGAGTGGAAACTTGATTCCAAATAAGATGAGGTGAAAGCTTATGGTACCTGGCACTCCTAAAACAATTAAAAAAAACATAATTGTAATAGGAATATAAGTACTACAAATATGAATGAGCGACATTGGTTTATTGTAACTTGTTATATAGATTATAAAGTTGTTAAAATACATTATTAAACTATCAGATTTAGCACTGAAAAGGACTTCATGGATCTGAAGATGGCTTGAAATGATGATTGGATAAATCTGTTACTACTTCTCTCTTTCTTATGATTGTGCTTTCCTGCTTTATATGAAGGATATTGGAGATGACTATGATACTGAGAGGTTCCAAAAGTCAGGATAAAAGGTCACTAGAAGTCTAGAAACTGGAGTTAATGGTGAGATTTATCAGAAGCTAAATATTAAGAAATATTGTCCCCATAGATCTACTTGACCCAACATAGTTACCAATAAAGAGACATATCCACTCATTTGGAAATGAATTTGGTGGGAAGAATCTTCTACAGAAACTTCATAAAAACTGATCCTACTCTCTGCAGAGAGCAAAGTGTAGAGGGGAAATTATATTCTGAGACACTGGTGATGCAAATAATCCTTTGGGGCTTTTCTTTATTACCTTCGTTCTTGTAATATCTTCACATAAATAATGCTTTATGAAACAAATGAGGGTGGAAACTAGTCCCACTGCTTTATTTTATATATTAAAAAAGTGAGCCCCGGGGCGGAGCCAAGATGGCGGAGTAGAAGGATGCACGTTTACGAACTCCAATCCACAGCCCATAGAATTAATGTAAAAAGAGACTACCATAAATTCTGGACCACTGAAAGGGGTACAGAAACAGAGTGGAAGAGATTTCCATGCCAGAGAGCCCTGGAGACCTGTCCCCAGGGTCCATCGCGCCCCAGAAATCAGACCCCACCCAGCGCTGCCCTGGCCGCGGCCCCAGAGAAGCTGACCTGAGCAGGCTTCAGGGACGGAAGCTCTGGCAGCCGGGAAAGTCCCTCCGCCCACAGAAGCTACAGGTCAGTGAGAGAGACTGCTGGCTGGCTGAGGGGAGTGGGGTGTCTCCGTGACTTGGGTCCCCTCGGGAAGAAGCGGCAGTGGCAGAGGTGGGGGCAGGAAGCGACAGAGGCAGAGGTGTGGGTGGCAGTGGAGGCAGCAGCTGCGGCAGTGGCCCGGGACTCCCCCAGCAGCAGGCAGGATCTTCATTACTGAAAGTCTCTGCATAAACAACCTGAGGGAGCTGAGCCTGGGAGACGGCCCTGTCCCACCCTGCTCCACTACTGAAGGCCTCTGCATAAAGCCCCTGAGGGAACTGAGCCTGGGAGGCGGCGCCCCCCACGACCCGATCCGTTCCTGAAGGTCTCTGCATAAAGCCTCTGAGGGAGCTGAGCCTGGGAGGCGGCCCTGCCTCCACCCCAGCACCAGAACTAAAGATCACATTGATTAGTGCGGAGAGCATATTTGAATCTCAGACCCCAAGCACTAGCTGGGCGGATCTAGGTGGAGGTGGACAGGAATCTCAGAGGTCAAGTAACTGGCTGGGAAAATGCCTAGAAAAGGGAAGAAAAATAAGACTATAGAGAGTATTTTCCAACAAATGCAAATGAACCGGACATTCGGATCTGATGACGAGGATGTATTCTTGCCATCAGGGAAAGACGTGGAGGGTGGGGCCTTGGTACCCCAGACACCCCAGGGGGATGTCAGGTGGGCTTAGGCCTTGGAAGAGCTCAAAAAGGATTTTGAAAAGCAAGTTAGACAGGTGGAGGAAAAACTGGGAAGAGAAATGAGAGAGATGCAAGACAAGTATGGAAAAACGGGTCAATACCTTGGTTAAGGAGACCCAAAAAAATGCTGAAGAAAATAATACCTTGAAGAATAGGCTCACTCAATTGGCAAAAGAGGTTCAAAAAGCCAATGAGGAGAAGAATGCTTTCAAAAGCAGAATTAGCCAAATGGAAAAAGAGGTTCAAAAGCTCACTGAATTTAATAGTTCTCTCAAAATTAGAATGGAGCAGATGGAGTCTAATGACTTTACGAGAAACCAAGAAATCACCGAACAAAACCAAAAGAATGAAAAAATGGAAGAGAATGTGAAATATCTCATGGGAAAAACAACTGACCTGGAAAATAGATCCAGGACAGACAATTTACAAATTATGGGGCTACCTGAAAGTCATGATCAAAAAAAGAGCTTAGACATCATCTTCCATGAAATTATCAAGGAAAACTGCCCTGACATTCTAGAACCAGAGAGCAAAATAAGTATTGAAAGAATCCATCGATCACCATCTGAAAGAGATCCAAAAAGAGAAACTCCTAGGAACATTGTGGCCAAATTCCAGAACTCCCAGCTCAAGGAGAAAATCTTGCAAGCAGCTAGAAAGAAACAATTCCAGTACTGTGGAAATACAATCAGGATAACTCAAGATCTAGCAGCTTCTACATTAAGGGATCGAAGGCTGTGGAATAGGATATTCCAGAAGTCAAAGGAACTAGGACTCAAACCAAGAATCACCTACCCAGAAAAACTGAGTATAATACTTCAGGGGAAAATATGGTCTTTCAGTGAAACAGAGGACTTTCCATCATTCTTGATGAAAAGACCAGAGCTGAAAAGAAAATTTGACTTTCAAACACAAGAATGAGAAGAAGCATGAAAAAGTAAACATCAAAGAGAAGTCTTAAGGGGACTTACCAAAAGTGAACTGTTTACATTCCTACAGGAAAAGATAATATTTGTAACTCTTAAAACTTTTCAGTATCTGGGTAGTTGGTGGGACCACACACACACATGTACACGCATGCACACACACACATACACACATGCACACACATACAGAGACAGAGAGCACAGAGTGAATTGAGTAGGATGGGACTATATCTTAAAAGAAATTAAGATAAATGGCGAGAGAGAAATGTAGTGGGAGGAAAGAGGGTGAAATGGAATGGGGTAATTATATGTCATTTAAGAGGCAAGAAGGAGACTTTTTAGTGGAGGGAAAAAGAGGAGAGCTGAGAAAAAAAAACAATTAGTTTACCCTCATCACATTTGACTAAAGGAAGGAATAAAATGCATACTCATTTTAGTATGAAAATCTATCTTACAGTATAGGAAAGTGTGGGGGAGAAGGAGATAAGCAAGGGGGGGGATGATGGAAGGGAGGGCAAAGGGAGGAGGGGAGCAATTTGAAGTCAACACTTGGGGAGGGACAGGATCAAAAGACAGAAGGGAAACAATGAGGGGCAGGATAGGATGGAGGGTAATTCAGTTAGTCTTACACAACACGGCTATCAGGGAAGTCATTTGCAAAATTATACAGATATGGCCTATATGGAATTGCCTGCCTTCCCAAAGGGATTCGGTGGGGAGGGAGGGATGGGGAGAATTTGGAACTCAAAGTTTTAGGAACAACTGTTTAGTATTGCTGTTGCTACTAGGAAAGAAGACATACATTTAATGAGGAATAGAAAGTCATCTGGCCCTACAGGAGAAAAGAGAAGATGGAGGACAAGAGAAAGGGAGGGATGACAGAAGAGAGGGCAGGTTGGAGATAGGGAAAATTAGATGCTTGGGGTATTGGGGTGGGGGGAGGGGGATAAAAGGGGAGAAAATTTGGAACCCAAAATTTTGTGAAAATGAATGTAAAAAGTTAAACAAACAAACAAATAAAGTAAATAAATGAATGTATAGATAAATAAATAAATAAATAAAGGTGATCCCCAAAGAAGTTCAATAACTTGCCCCAAATCATATAAGTAGGGTATGTGACAATGAGGTTTTAAACCAAGATCCTCTAACTAAAATTGCAGAACTAATTATATTTTACGATGTTATTTAATTTTCCTATTCACCCTTCAAAGTAGGCCAAGCCAGCTGTATGTAAGAGAAAACAGCAGATCAAAAGGACTGTCTTAGCTAAGGTCCACAATGAATAAAGGAAAGCACCAGAATTTAAAGCAGGGTTATCTGATTTATGTTCTAGTCATCTTTCCATTGAGCTCCACATCTTCACTACATGGCCAATTTTGACAGTACTGCACAACCACCCCGCATCCATACACTGATTTTCAAATGTCACAGTTCTCAGAAAACTGGATTCGGAGTCAGGAAGATTTGATCTGAATCTTCCATGAGATGCTAATTGTCATGAATTTATGTATAATCTTCTTTGGTTTTGAATTTACTTATCTATAAAATCATAGGCTTTTTCTACGAATGCCTCCAAGGTCTTTCCTAATTAAAAAATCTATGATTCATTATTCTGCTTGGGATTCTTTTTCTCACTATCAAATAAATGTCAAAAGAAATATATTATTTGGGAAACTTAGAGTGAAGGCAGAGAAAAGACCAAAGGGATAAACAGGTGCTAAAGTGTGACCTCTGAACACCAATGTGTTTAGATTCATTGGTAGAACTGACAAATCAGGGTCACTTTTTTCTACCGGAAACAATGCTAGATGAACTACTTCAAATGTTACTTTCAGTGTTTTTTTTTTTTTAATTGAATTTATATCCAAGGTATTGAGGGTTTTTTTTTTTTCATTTTTTCAGGATTGTTCAACATTCTATTAAAATAAATAAAATCGATTATAAAAATCTCACTAGGTAATATTTCTTAAGTTGCTTCCAGTTTGTAAATGATTTTTATATAATTTCAGATACATTGAATATGTTTACTGAAATAAAAAACAAATAAATCTAATGCTAAAAAGAAAAAATATATATTTGGCTTCTTGTGACACTGGTTTTATTCCCTCAGTGGATGTTGGACAGGTCATGGAAACTAATTAGCAAAAGGTTAGTTCAGCTTTCATGAGCTTTTTTTTCCCTTTAATCTCCTTCAAGTGCTCAATATGGAGTCAGATTATTCAATCAAAAATGTGAAAAAAAAAGCCTGTTTAAAACTTCCAGCAATCTAGGACTCTGAGATAACTTGCAAGACAATTTACATTTTATTAGTCACAATCTGCCTTAAGACAACCTTATTTACTGTCTAAGTCTCCATTAAACTAAAATATGCAATTTAAAATTTGTGAAAGGTATGTATTCACCAAGAATGATTTTACCTAAATAAACCAAAAGCTAAAGATAGTGCAGAAGCTTAAATATTCCATCAGAGAATTATCACTACATTAATAAATTACATCATACTCTTTCCTATATCAAAGAAGTAAAAGCAGTTAACAACTTTTTTTAGGAAGAAAAGATTAAAGTAGATGTGATGGGCCAGTTGAAACAATTTTTAAAAGGCAACATTTTCCCTGAATTTCAGAAAGGATGGAACAAAGATTTTACATATTTAAAAAGTCTTTTTTTTTCTATTATAGGTCCTTAGAAGGTTAATGGAGATTATCTGAATTCCCTAAAGAGGTAGAAAGTGGTGGCAAGTGGTTTAGAATTTTTATAATTAAACTACTCATTAATTTTTCTTTTGATACATTTGAAATTGAGAAACAGCCTTAAAGTTTTGTTTTGTTTTGTTTTAGAACATGACTATTTCAAGATAAAAAAACATGTTTGGGATTTAACTCTAACTTACAAAAAACATGATTTTTTTCAAGATTTCACAGAATTTTGTATCATTTTCTGAAATTATGTTGGCATTGGATCATATATGTATATTTATGAGTTTTTGAAATCGTTTTCATCAAATTTGTTCTATTGTAATCAATAATTTTGTAATAATCCCCTCACATCTCTATAGTCTTCAGCTCTATATATGACAATGTCCTTGGCTAACCAATGTGTAATGGGTGACAATTGTTTTCAGTATTTCACATATCTCACAAAGGGCATGTGGACACCTACTCACTTTATGAACTGACTTACTTGTCCCAATCTACCTTGACACTACACATCCTTCACAGAGAAGAAACAGCACTCAATGTTTGAGTATAGTTAAGGTTTAAACTTTTTTCAGATTCATAAGTTTGTAATATATAATTATATATATATATATATATATATATATATATATATAAACTCATCTCCTATGTTACCTTTAAGCAAAACATATTTTCTTTGATTATATCTTTTACTTAGGTGTATTTATTTATTTGGTTTGGAAGATGGGTATTTTTTTTGTTTAAATAGCATTTTATTGTTTCCCCAATTACACATCAAGAAAGATTTTTGCAAGATTTTTGAGCTTAATTGTTTTCTCCCTTCTTCCCTCCCTCCTGTATCTTCTTCTGAAAATGACCACAAGTCCTATTTAGTTTATACATCTGCTATCATATAAAACATGACCAAAAGATACAAAACGAGAAATAATGAAGCAATGAAAAATACCTTTTGATCTGTATTCAGAGTCTATCAATTCTTTATCTGGATCTGAATAGCATTTTCCTTAGTGAGTCCTCTATACTTGTTTTCAATCATCGTGCTCATCATCATACCATGTTGTTGATACTGTGTGCAGTGTTTTCCTCATTCTTCTCATTTCACTTTGTGTTAATTTATACAAGTTTTTCCAGGTTTTCCCAAAATCTTCTTGTTTATTTTTTATTGGTCAAAATCTTCCATTACACTTATATTCTATAGTTAGTTCAGCCATTCTCCAATTGATGGGCATCCCCTCAGTTTCCAATATTTTGCCACCACAAAAAGGGCTGTTGTAAATATTTTTTCAGGTACATCTTTTTTGCTTTTTATGGTCTCTTTCAGATACAGATATGGAAGTGGTAAAATTTGGCTGTCCTTTGGGCATAGTTCCAAATTGCTCTCCAGAATGATTTTATCCATTCACCTCCCCATCAACTGGGCCTTAGTTTCCCAATATTCTCATGTCTTCTCCATTTATCATTTTCTTTTTGTGTCATATTAGTCAATCTGAGTGATGTGAGGTGGTACCTCTGAATTGTTTAATTTGTGTTTCTCTAATCTAAAGTGATTTAGAGCACTTCATGTGCCTAAAAATATCTTTCATTTTGTCATCTGAAAACAGCCAGATTTTGACTATCAATTGGGGAATGGCTCATATTCTTGGAAAATTGACTAAGTCCTTCATATATTTGAGAAATGAGTCTTTTATCAGAGACAGTTGCTATAAAGATTATTTCCCAGCTTTCTGTTAAACTTGGTTGCATTGGTTTTATTTGTACAAAACTTTTCAATTTAATATGATAAAAGTTATGTATTCTACATTTTGGCATGCTCTCTATCTCTTGTTTGGTCACAAAATCTTCCCTTCCCCATAGATCTAACAGGTAGACTATTCCTTGCTCTTCTAAAATGATTGCTTCATTGCCTATGTTACCTTCTAGCAAGATGTAATTTCCTTCATCTATTGTAATTAGGTCTATATTTGTTTCTACTTAATCTAAGATCAGGATTACTTCCCTTGCTTTTTTTTCACCTGAGCTGAAGCATATTAAATTTTGTTCTAACTCCTTACACTAACTCTTTGTGTGACTTTCTGCTTCAAGTGTATTTCATTTAACAACAAATTGTAGATCTCTGATTTTTGATTTACTCTATTATTCATTACAGTTTAATGGGAGGGTTCATCCCATTCACTTTCATAGTTATAATTATTAACTGTGTATTTTCTTCCATCCTATTCTCCCTCTTGTTTGTCTTAGCTTCTTTCACCCCTTTCCACCTCAGCAGTGTTTTTCTTCAGTGTACTCTAATGGTAATTCAAATCGGAAAATTTTTCCCATTTATTAATAGGCCCATTTGAACTGCTTAAATCACATGGAAGACTAAGTCCCATGACTTGGGTGGAGCTTGATGAGTGGGTGGAACAGGAAGGGTGGAGCAGAACTGAGAAGAAGTTATAAAGTGCAATTAGAAGAGAGAGAGAGAGAGAGAGAGAGAGAGAGAGAGAGAGAGAGAGAGAGAGAGAGGACACAGGCAAGCAGGCACAGCGAGGTGTTTTTTTGTGGGAAAGTCCCAGTGGTGGAGGTGGGGAGGAGAAGAGGCTTAGGAATAGCTGTTTTCCCCTCCAGTGATAATGTGTATTTGCTTTTTGGTTATTATGACGCATTTGACTTTCTGGTTTTGGGATTTGGCTTTCTGCTGCCTGAATAAGTGTTTTTTTGCTGCCTTCTATATGGAGGGTCTGTTATACTTGTTAATTCCAAACTAAGCCAGCATAGTCATAATCACCCTCAGTGCTGTGACTATTTCCTGGACAATACATTTACCTCCTTGCTTGATCTGCCCTACCTTTGCCTCCTACTACCCTGTTTGGTAATATAGATTTCTATGTTCAACTAACTGCATATGTTATCCATTCTTGTACTGATGAGAATAAGGTTCAAGCAACGTTTATCAACCACCCTCTCATTTTACTATACATTATAATAGGCCTTTCATGCCCCTTCAGGTGAAATAAGTGACTCCATCCTACTTCTTTCCTCCTTCTGCACCCATTTAACTCCTCTTTCTCAACCTTTATGTTTTGTATTTCATTTCCTCAAGTATACCTTATATGCATGCCCACTATCCATATCTATCCCTTCTATCTGTACTGTTAGTGATAACATTTTTAAGATTTACAAGTATCATCCTCCATTTAGTGATGTAAACAGTTAGCTTTATTGAATTCCTTGTGTTTCCTTTTCCCTTTATTACCTGTTTATGCTTTTCTTGGGTCTTGACATTCGAGGTCAATTTTTTTTTTTTTTTAGTTCTTATCTTCTTCCTAGAAGGCTTGAAATCCTTCTATTCATTGAATTACCATTTCCCCCCTTTGATACATTATGCTTTGTTTTCCAGGGTAAATGATTCTTGGTTGTAGTCCTAACATCTTCACCTTTAAGAGCATCATGTCCCATGACCTTTGATTCCTTTAACTTGCAGCTACCAAGACCTGCATGATCCTGATTGTGACTCTCCAATATTTGAAATGTTTCTTCCTAGCAACTTGTAGTATTTTATCATTGATCCAAGAGTTCTGAAATTTGACTATATTATTCCTTGGAGATTTTATTTTGGGATCTCTTTCTTGAGGCAAACAGTGAATTCTTTCAATGCCTATTTGGTTCTCTGGTTCTAGGACATCATTTATGAGAAAGAATATCAGGTACAGATACAAAAGAACAGAGATGAGCAATATTCCTTGATAATTTCTTAAAAGATACTGCACACATCCTCCTTTTGATCATGGCTTTCAGGAAGTGCAATGATTCTGTTGTCAATCCTACATCCATTTTCCAGCTCTGTTGTTTTTCTGAAGAGTTATAGTCTAATTTCTTCCATTTTTTCCTTCCTTTGAATTTGTTTGATTGATTCTTGATGTCTCATTGAGTTACTAGCTTGCACTTTTTCAATTCTAATCTTTAAGGTGGTGTTTTACTCAATTAGCTTTTGTACTTTCTTTTTCATTTGGTTAATTATACTCTTTAAGCATTGTTTTCTTCTGTGATTTTTGCATCTCTTTTTCAATTTAGTCAACTCCAATTTTTCCAATCTTCACTCCACCTCTCATATGGTTTTTAAGGTCCTTTTTGAGCTATTCCATGAAATTTTTCTGAGCTTTAGATCAATTCCTACTTGTCTTTGGAATTTTATCCGCAGATATTTTTATATTATTGTCCTCATCTGAGTTTGTGTCTTGGTCTTCAGTTTCACCAAAATAACTTCCTGTTGTCACACTCCTTGCTGTTGTTGTTTTGCTCTTTTTTGTGGGGGAGGGTGGGAGTGCTTTCTATTTTATTTTCAATTTGAGTTCTGCTCATAGGGTGAAAAAGGCAAATTTTCACATTCTTGTTTTAGTGGCTATAGGTCCTGGATGTTTACCTGGAGATGTGCTGATGTTGCCTTAAAGTCCACAGGGCACTCATATCTGGTGAGGCACTAAGGGGTATGGTGAGGGTTCTTTGGTGCTGCTGAAAGCTGTCAGCATCTGACAGCTTACCTGGTGCTGATATGCATCCTTATGGTTGTATCTGGTGTGTACTAAAGCCTTTGGGGAGGGTGATATTTCTGTATTTCCTCATGATTACAGAGAATCACATGGTGGTCTGGCCTCTAGAGGCTGCCTGTTTGCCTGGGCTGTCTATGCCATTATGCATATGGTGGTTCTTAGGACTGAAGTCTACCAGTTTCCATGGCTACGCTAAGACACCTGAGGAATCCTACTGTTAGAGGTTGCCTGTTTCACCACACTGAGGCTCAGGGTTCCCTACTGCTTTGCTCAGGTGGGGTTTGCTGCTGTCGTGCTAGGATGTTTATCATGCTGAACTACACTCCATTTTCATCCAAGCAAGAAAATATTTTCTTGCCAAACTTCCAAGTTTCTTAGCCAAAAAGTTTTTTTCTCTCTGTCTTTTGGTTACTTCTACTCTTCCAGTATTGCAGAGAAGCTTTATTTTATGGTTGTTTGTAGATGAGTATGGGAGAACTGCAGCAATTTACTGCTTATTCCACCATCTTGGCTCTTGGAAGAGGTGGACATAAAATGCTTATTTTTGCTTTTGCTTTGTCTGAGATCAAAATCTTTTTTATTAGCTAACGTATCCAAAATGCAATTTTATTTTTTTCTTTATGTTATGATATATGTTCACTGAACGGAAATATAATGTGTAGTATTACTATAATTAAAATATTTTTGCAGCTAATGCTTAATTGAAAATCCATAGAAGCATCATCCCTGTTTTAAACATTATGGCTACAAATGTAAGACTTTTTAAAAATTATATTTCAATATCTTAAATACAGTATTTTGGAATCTGTGTTATCAATTCCGCTTTCTTACACTTTATATTGATGCAATTCAATCACTTATTAGAGGTTTGTGTTCAATTGTTCTGCTCTGCTATATTTTAAAAAAAGACAACTTTAGAGTTTACAGATCTAGACTCTCATATGGCCTATTGCATGAGAATGAAGGAGTAATTCTACTGTTCTTTATCATTTGTTCCTTGTCACAGATAAACCATTGCTATCACTGAAGTACCATGTCAATATCATCTTTCCAAGAACTGCACATGAGTTTCACTTGTAGATTATTGGGTTTACTCAATAAGAACATTTTATGTTGATATGCAACTTTTTACAATTTATGAGAAAGAATATCAGGCACAGATACAAAAGGCCTGAAACAAGTGGAGATACTATGAGTGTACAGACTGATTTGTGCTTAGCTAGAGGATCATTTGCCTCAGACATTCAACAACTGAAAGATTTTCTAATTTCATTGTTACAGAATTTCCTGAACAGGGTGCCAGTTTCTTATCATGTTTTGAAGGATTTTCACCAGAAGTGAAGTAAAGGTTGTAGCATTTTGACATCAGTTCAGATGTACTCTTCTAAGACAGTACAGGTCACATATTTCTAAGAGAGAAGTGGTGAATGAACCCTGATAAGTATGAAATTTCAAGGACTAAGAAAGAAGATAAGTCGAGTCAAAGCCAGTGCAGAATGACTTCATTTTGACACTTCATGTTTTCTTTCCTTTTCCTTCCCAAAACCTTAAATCTACTGCACTCTGAAGCTCATATATTGGACAACACTAGACCCCTGTCTAAGGACTCTCTTCTGGACTCTCCTGGCTTCAGAGTGATTATCAATAACAATTGTTGCTGTTTCCCTCCCAGCCTGATGTCTTTATTTTTCTTTGCCTCATTAAAGGGGTCACCTCCTTTTTAAACAGGCCTATTCAGTGAATGGGCATTACCTCACCTTAGGTGAGTACCTGAATAGACGTTGGCCTAAAGGGGCCAAGGTCTCCCAGTACATCCTGGATCATCTCAAGTCATTCAGATGAATATCTGGTCACTGGATTCAGATGACTGTAGAAGAGAAGTGAGACTGGTGACAGCTGAAGTGTAGGTTATTGCCTCCTTGAGTCAAATCTGATGAGAGTAAGGTTCAAATAATGCTGTCTCTCCTCTCTTCTTTCCCTCCCCTTGAATAGGTCCTTGTGCCTCTTCCTGTCATGTGATTTAACCTGTTCTGCCTTCCCACTTCCTCTTTTCTCAGTAAAAATCTCCTTTCACCTCTTAATTAATTTTTATCATCACATAAAAGGCAACTCATTCCCACACACTCTATTTATATATACTCCTTATAAATACTGTGATAATGATACAGTTCTCATAAGTTCCAGATAGCATCTTCCCATGTCAGGATATAAACGTTTTATCCTTATTGAATAAAACTTTTTCATTTTTAATTACCTTTTAATGTTTCTCTTGAGTCTCGTATTTGAAGTTCATATTTTCTGTTCAGCTTTATCTTTTTTTAATCAGGAATGATTGAGAGTTCCCTATTGCAATGAATGTCAGTCTCCTCACCTAAAAGATTATGCTCAGCAAAAATAAAAGAGTTTATTTTTGACTGTAATTCAAGTTACTTTGACTTCCAGAGTATCATATTCCAAGCTTTCCAATCCTTTAATGTAGAAGCTGCTAATTCCTGGATAATACTGACTGTGGTTCCATGATACTTATATTGTTTCTATGTGGCTACTTCAAGTATTTGCTCCTTGACTTAATAATTTTGGAATTTGGCTACAATATTCCTAGGGGTGTGAATTTTGGAATCTTTTCAGGAGGTGACAATTTTGTCCTCTGGTTTTGTGATGTCAAGGCAGTTTACCTTGACAATTTCTTGAAAGATACTTTCTAGGCCCTTTTTTTTATTATGAATTTCAGGTGGTTCTATAATTCTAAAATCATTTCTTATGGATCTATTATACAGGGAAATTGTTTTTACAATGAGAAACTTTACATTTTTTTCATTTATTTTCATTCTTTGGAGTTTGCTTGAATGATTCTTGATGTTTCACAGAGTCATTACCTTCTACTTGCCTAATTCTAACTTTTAAGGAATCAATTTCTTCAATTAGCCTTTGTATCTCTTTTTCCTCTTGGCCAATTCTGCTTTGTAATGAGTTGCTTTCTTCAATGGATTCTTTTTCATTTGCCCAATTGCATTTTTTCTTTTGTTTTATTAATTTATTTATTTTTAGATTTCACATTCACTTCAACAAGATTCTGAGTTCAAAATGTTCTCCCCATATATCTCCTACACCCATCTCAAGATGGTATGCATTTAAATTAGCTTTCCCCCCAATCTGCCCTCCATTTTATCACAATCTTGCCCTCTCCTACCACCTTGCCCTATAATTTCTTTCAGGGCAAAATAGATTTCTATACCCTATTGTCCATATGTCTTATTTTCCAGTTGCATGTAAAAAAAAAAAAAAGTTTTAAGGGACAGTGTCAAGATGACAGAGCAGAAAGATGGACCTGTAGAAGCTCTCCTGCCACAGCCCATAAAATATCTCTAAAATGACTCTAAACATATTCTAAAGCAGCAAAAGCTAAAAAACAAGAGAGTGAAAGAGATTTCCAGCCCAACACAGCCTAGAAGGTAGACAGGAAAGGTCTATAGCATGAGTCTCAAAGCAAAGTGCAGCCCGTAGGATTGAGCATGTGGTGGGTCATGGACAGTACAGGAGCATGCTGGAGGGCACGGAATCCTGGGCAACAGCTGCAACTCCCATATTTCTCAAAGCACAAATGCCAAAGACAGCATCAAAGGTGAGTGAGAAAGCTCTATAACCTGGGTAAGAAGAGAGCAGGGTCCTGCCCTAGATCTGGCCCAAGGCAATATCAGTATCCATATTTTGGAGAACTCAGGCTAAAGACCATGAGGCAGGATCCTGGGGCAAGGAGGAGCAATGACTGGTGGAACTGGTGGAGGCTCTGGAAAGGGCAACTTACTCCCAGATCCAGGGCAGGAGAGTGCTAGTGCTTGCTCTGAGAACAGAATGAAGGCAAGCAGAGGAGTAAACTCCTCTCCCACGATTGTGCCATTTTGGAGGAATTGAGAAATTATAGGTCCCTAAAATATACTCTCCCTTTGAAAAAGGTCTCAAAAGCAAGTAACTGACTGGGAAAAATGACCATTCATTTCTTGCTGTAAAGATATTTTTTCCATCCTTTAAGATGAGAAAGAATAATGCTTAATATCAGAAGAAGATATAAAAGTCAAGGCTTCTGCATCCAAAACCTCCAAGATAAATATGCAGTGGCCTCATATCATGGAAGAGCTCAAAAAAGATTTTGAAAATCAAGTAAGAGAGGCAGAGGAAAGATTAGAAAGAGAAATGAGAGCAATGCAAGAAAACCATGAAAAGCAAGTCAACAACTTGCTAAGGGAGACCCAAAAGGGCTGAAGAAAATAACACCTTTAAAAATAGACTAACACAAATGGCAAAAGAAGTCCAAAAAGCCAATGAGGAGAAGAATACTTTAAAAAGCAGAATTACCCTAATGGAAAGAAGGTTCAAAAGCTTACTGAAGAAAGTAGTTCTTTAAAAATTAGAATGAAGCAGATGGAAGCTAATGACATTATAAGAAAACAAGAAATGACAAAGCAAAACCAAAAGAATGAAAAATTTGAAGACAATGTGAAATATCTCAAATGTGAAATATCTCATTCGAAAAGCAACTGACGTGGAAAAATGATCTAGGAGAGATGACTGAAAATTCATGTGGCTACCTGAAAGCCATGATGATAAAAAGAGGCTAGACATCATCTTTCATGAAATTATCAGGGAAAATTGCTCTGATATTCTAGAACCAGGGGGTAAAATAAATATAGACAGAATCCATAGATCACCTCCCAAAAGAGATCCCAAAAGAAAAATTCCTAGGAATATTGTAGCCAAATTTCAGAGACCCCAGGTCAAGAAGGAAATATTACAAGCATCCAGAAAGAAATAATTCAAGTATTGAGGAAATGCAATCAGGATAACAGAAGATATAGCAGCTTCTACATTAAGGGATTAAAGGGCTTGGAAAATGGTTTTCCAGAAGTCAAAGGAACTAGGATTAAAACCAAGAATCACCTACCCAGCAAAACTGAGTATAATACTTCAGGGTAAAAAATGATCATTCAATGAAACAGAGGATTTCAAGCAATCTTGATGAAAAGACCAGAGTTGAATAAAAAATTGACTTTCAAACACAAGAATCAAGATGAGCATGAAAAAGGAAACAGAAAAGAGAAATCATAAGGGACTTACTAAAGGTAAACTGTATATATTCCTTTATGGAAAGATATTATTTGTAATGCTTAAAACTTTTCTGTGCTGCTCTAGAATTTGTTTAGAGCCATTTTTACAGGTATTTTATGGACTGCGTTGGAGGAACTAAAGTATTTATGTGTTTCTACTATACCATTTCAGCTCTGCCCCCAAGCCAATTTTACTTTTTAAGAAGCTATTTTCTTTTGTGAATTCTCTTTTTCAATTTTATTTTTAAAATAGTTGGTCATTTTTCATTTTACCTGTCTAATATGGCTTGCAAAATCCTTCTTGAATTCCTCTAAGAATGCTTTTTGGGCTTGAAACTAGTTCATATTTTCTTTTTGAGTTTCATATGTAAGTATACTGTCAATGTTGTACTCTTCTGAATTAATATTTTCATGTTCCGTGTTCCTGTAAGAAGATTTTGTGGTCTTTGCTTTTATAATTTCCTTCTTGTTCGTTGTGATTGCCTTTTCTTTGCTTTTAAACTGGATCTCTGCTTTTGGAGCACAGGAGTCTCTCTCCTATCTTTTTGCTTGGTGTCCCCTCCCCCTATCCCAAAACACCTTGCATTTTGATTACCCCTTCCACCAATCTACCCTCCCTTGTATCATCCCTCCCTGCCCTTATCCCCATCGTCCATTTTGACCTGAAGGACAAGATAAGTTTCTATATCCTATTGCCTGTATTTCTTATTTCTCAGTTGCATGCACGAACAATACTCAACATTTATTACTAAAACTGTGGGTTCCAACTTCTCTTCCATATATATATGTATATATATATATATATATATATATATATATACACATATATATGTAGTTTTGCAAATGACTTCCATAATAATCATGTTGTATAAGACTAAATTATATTTCCCTCCATCCTATCCTGCCCTACATTTCTTCTATTCTCTCTTTTGACCTTATCCCTCCCCAAGAGTGTTTACTTCTAATTGCTCCTTCCTCCCATTTGCCCTCCCTTCCATTATCTCCCAACCTGTTTATCCCCTTTCGCCCTACTTTCCTGTATTGTAAGATAAGTTTTCATAAGAAATTGAGGGTACATGTTATTCCTTCCTTGAGCCAAATGTGATGAAAGCAAGCTTCGCTTTTTCCTTCTCTCCTTCCCCCTTTTTCCTTCCATTGAAAACTTTTTCTTGCCACTTTTATGAGATATAATTTGTCCAGTTACATTTCTCCCTTTCTCTTCCCAATATGTTCCTCTCTTAGACCTTAATTTTATTTTTTTAGATATGATCCCTTCTTATTCAACTCACTCTGTCTCTCTTTATAGATATACATATATGTATGTATGTATGTATGTATGTATGTATGTATGTGTGCATAATCCTACTAACTACCCAGATACTGATAAAAGTTCCAAGAGTTACAAATATTATCTTTCCATGTAGGAATGTAAACAGTTAAGATTTAGTAAGTCCCTTGTGATTTCTCTCTCTTCTTTACCTTTTCATGCTTCTCTTGATTCTTATGTTTGAAAGTTAAATTTTCTTTTCATCTCTGGTCTTTTCATCAAGAATGCTTTTTGGTTCTCTATTTCAATGAAAGACCATTTTTTTCCCTGAAATATTATACTCAGTTTTGGTGGGTAGATGATTCTTGGTTTTAATCCTAGTTCCTTTGACTTCTGGAATATCATATTCCGTGCCCTGATTGTACTTCCAATGTACTTGAATTGTTTCTTTCTAGGGGCTTGCAATATTTTCTCCTTGACCTGATAACTGGAATTTGACTACAATGTTTCTAGGAGTTTCCTTTTTGAAATTTTTCAGGAGGTGATCAGTGGATTCTGTCAATATTTATTTTCCCCTCTAGCTCTAGAATATCTGGGCAGGTTTTCTTGATAATTTCATGAAAGATCATGTCTAGGCTCTTTTTTTTATCATGGCTTTAGTCTCATAATTTTTACATGGCCTCTTCTGGATGTATTTTCCAGGTCCCTTGTTATTCAAATGAGGTATTTGACATTATCTTCAAGTTTTTCATTCTTTTGTGATTTCTTGGTTTCTCATAATGTCATTAGCCTCCATCTGTTCTGTTCTAATTTTTAATGAACTATTTTCTTCAGTGAGCTTTTAAACCTCCTTTTGCATTTGACTAATTCTGCTTTTTTAACCATTCTTCTCCTCATTGGCTTTTTGAACCTCTTTTGCCAATTTTGTTACCTTTTTTTTAAAAAAAAAGGTATTATATCTTCAGAATTTTTCGGATCTCCTTTAGCAAGTTGTTGACTTGCTTTTCATGATTTCCTTGCATGTCTCTCATTGCTCTTCCCATTTTTTCTTTCATCTCTCTTTCTTGATTTTCAGAATCCTTTTTGAGCTCTTCCATAGCCTAAGACAATTGAATATTTACTTTGGATGTTTGGAATACAGAAGCCTTGACTTTTATGTCTTTCCCTGGTGTTTATCATTATACTTTCTTACCTGAAAGGATGGGAGAAGATGCCTATTCACCAAAAAAGTAGTCTTGTATAATCTTATATTTTCTCCCTTTTTTGGGTATTTTCCCAACCACTTACATGACTTCTGGGTTCTTCATCAAGAGTAGGTTATATTCTCTAAATCTCACTGCCTCCAAGGTAGAACAATCAAGCCTTCATTGTGACCTGGGAACAATCAGAAACTTTTGTGCTCAGAATCTGGGAGGAGTAGAATTGCCTCTCCACAACAGCCACACCTCCAGTTCCACCACACCAGTACTTAGGGCTGAGGTTCAGTTGAGCCACTCAGTTCCCCAAGGGGCTTTACAATGAGTCCTCCAACAATGGATGTTGCCTTCTTTCTTCTTTGGGAGCTACTGCCACTGCCTGCTGAGGCCTCTGCCACAGCCTGAGTGATGGGGGAAATCCTGCTTCCTTCTCAGCCAGCTGAAAAAGCACTCTCACTGACCTTTGGTGTCTGTAGGTTGAGGGATCTTCAAACTGCTACTGCTGCCATTGGGGATTCCACCCCTGAGGCCAGCTTCAGTCCTCTTCCCTGTGCCATGCAATCAAGACTGGGCTGAGCTCTGCTCCACATCTGGTGCAACAGACATTTCCTGTCGGCCTTCCAGGTCACCCTGCACTGGAAGTTTCCTCCACTCCATCATTCTGTGATTTCTGCTGCTCCAGAATTTGTTGAGAGTCATTCTTTACAGGTATTTTATCTCTTTCCCACTTTTCTTGTGCTGATTGCTAGTAGTCTGACTTTTGGCTTTGTGTGCTACAGCCTCTGGTTTTTCCAACTAGAAGCTATATAATGCTGTACTTTGTCTGATACTGAGATGGCTGGTGTGTGCCAAGACTGAGTACTGGTGAAGTCTTTTTGTGTTTCCCTGGAGTTACACTCATAGAGTGAAGGGTGAGGGTCTGACCTCTGAAGGTCTTCTCCTTACCTTGAGTTTTGCTACAACATGGGTAGGCTCAGAGGCTAACAGACCCTTATTTGCACTGGTCTCTTCCCAATACCTTTGGCTGTGCTAAGTCACATGGGGTCCTAGTGTTGATGTTTACTGACTCCACAACCCTGGGGCAAAGGATCTCCTGCTGGTCTCCTCAGGTGGGACTTGCTGGGATAACTCTGGTCCTGCACTAGTCCCATTCAGCTACAGCAAGAAGAATCCTTCCCATCAATTTCCCTATCTTCCTGACCTAAAACAACTGCTGCACCCTTTCTACTGGTCAAAGAATTTCAAGATTTTTCCTGGGGCAATATTCATTGGAATTTTCAAGGTCATTGAGGTAAGGATGAGAGTACATTCAATTTACTTTTTCATCTTGGCTCATGGAAGTCCAATTAAGTGACTTTCAAACATTTAGTCTGTGGGCTGTTAGCCCCAGAAGTAGCTGCTGCTGCTGTCATGGTCACTTTACTTCTTTCTCACACCCTGCTTTACCAGACTCTCATCCTGTGCAGAGAAGTTTGGGAATTTACCCTGCCACAGGTGATTCAGTCCTCCTGGTCCACTCTTGCTCTGTGATGGCTGAGTCTGAGTTTGTGAAGCCCACCTGCTCTGCACCTCCCCAGCTTGGTGAAACAGATCCTTCCCATCAACCTTTTGGACTGTCCTGACCTGGAAATATGCCATACTCTGTCTCCTACTGGATTCTGCAACTGTAAAATATTTTCAGATTCACTTTTTAATGTATCTGAAGGAATTTTTGGAAGAGGTCAGGTGAGTTCCAGCTTTCCCACCACCACCTTAGGTCTATCTGCCCCTTTCCCTGATTTATGATTTTAATCCCAGTTCCTTTGACATCTGGAATGTCATGCTCCAACCCATCCAATCCCTGGATGCATAAGTCTCTAGATCTTGTGTTATCCTGATTGTTTTCTTCCAACATTTGAGTTGCTTCTTTCTGGCTGCTTCCATTATTTTCTCCTTAACCTGAGAACTCTGGAATGTGGATATACTATTCTTAGGAATTTTGATTTTGTGATCTCTTTCTGGAGGCAATCAGTAGATTTTTTCAATATGAACATCAGAACAGTTTTCCTTGATAATTTCTTGAACGTTGCTGTCTAACTTCTTTTGTTTGTTCATAGTTTTCATGTACTCCAATATTCTTATGTTGTCTTCCTTGAATGCATTCTCTGGGTCAATAGGTTTTGCAATGATAGATGTTACATTTTCTTCCATTTTTTTCATTCCTTTGATTTTGCTTGCCTGATTACTGATATCTCATAGAGTCAGCTTCCAGTTGCCCAATTTTAATTTTTAAGGAATTAATTTTGTAAAAATAAATTTCCAAACATACACAGAGGGACCTCCCACCACAGGTTCTTGCACTCATAAAAGGAAAAGCAACTTTTGAGGGGTTAACAATTATTTAATCAAGCACATGCATTATTCCTTTAAGCAAGAACATGCATCATCCACCTAGTTCAAGGGAGTCAGCATCCTGAACTTCAAAGAAAATATAGAGAAATTAATGATCAACAGACATGACTTCTTCTGCCTGACCATAATTCAACAGACAGTCAAACTCTCTGACCATAATTATCAGAGAGGGAAGAATTGACATTTGGCTTTTCAAAGTTGGGGGAATCCTTTAGTGGCTTCCCAGAGTCTTCATCTGGCCAAATGAACAATATTATTTTAAAGGAGATGATATGCTACAAATAGATGTTTTTCACAAGTATAAGAGTGAAAGATGAACTTCTCAACTCAACCATGGAATGTTCAGGGAAGAGAAGTGCATATTTTCAAAGTAGTGTTTATTGCTATCTTTGAAACTGCATTAATTCAGAGAAGGCTTCAAGTGACCTTTAGGTTGGGACAATACTATCAGTTGTCTCAAATTTTCTTCCTTGAATCTGTGACTTTAGTGTTTTTTTAAACTCTTAAAATACAATTTACTCTTGTCTATTCTTTCTGATCCCACTTGGGCCATATTCTTGTTTTCCCAGATTTCTTCATTTGTGCCCTCTTTATTGACCTTAACTAGTATTATACATTCACAGGATCCCTGAAGTGAGAAAATATATAATTAGATCTGAAATGAAAATTAGAGGACATTTAGTACTATGCCTCTTGTTGGATATGACCCACTGAAGGGCAATGAATTATACAACTTCTACTTCTACCACTTTCCTGCCCCAGAATTCTCACATTGCCTGTTAAAATTCCAAGATAAATATGTATTCAACATGTAATTTGAAAACTTTAGGAAGCATAATAAACATTTAAAAGAGTAATGTATATAAACATTTCAATTTCAAAATGATTTTTCAAATATACCTAATTTATATGATAATTTAGAATTTCACTGAAGTAAACATTGAATGTGGTGTGGATTTTTTTTAAATTGATCTAATATAGTGAACATGAAGAATGGAAAGTTTACAATATCAGATACAAGGATTGAATAAAACTGATGTTAATCTCAAGTAAAATAAATAGTATAATTTATATTTAAATAAGAGTTCAATTAAAACTTTTAGAGGTTACCTTATTATTATTTGATAATTAAAATGTCTTCTTTCTGTGTCAAAACAAATGTCCTAAGATTTGCACTGCATTTTTCTAATTAGGGAAATGTGTTGATAGCTGAAACTAAAGAGACTTGCCAAAGATCACATAAGAGATATACAGGTATGCAGGATTTGGACACAGATCCTCTGAATAAAGACTCACTATATATATTTTTTTGACAACCACAGATGAATCTTGAATCAGAAAAATCAAAAAATCATTATTGGAAACTGAACAAGAGAGAATTTATTGAATTTGTAAGGAATGTTGGTGCAGTTTACTTGGTAAAAATTTTGCAATGAATACAGTTATGGAATAATGAAAAAGTATTTAAGATGTTTCATAAATACATTTAAAATATGAATTGGACAATCTATGTGACAGCTACAATCAAATCTTCCTTCTAGATTCACATTTTACCTTACACTTTATTTAGAATATCAGGTCACAAATAAAGTATAATTTCTTTAGTTCTTTAGGAGATAAGATTCATAGATAAGTTGTGGTTCAAATTGTTCATTATTTCAAAAGAATATCAGTAAGCAATAACATCATAAATATATTTTGGCTACTAAAACTTTTTGGCTGGTTGTTCCAATGAATAATTTTTTCTTTATAAAAATTACATTTACATATTTCTTTATTAGAATTCTCCAAAACCTCACCTATTTTATACATATATCAAAACTATGCTGTATACAACATCAAGAAACCTGGATTAATAAAATTTTAGGTAGTAATATGTTATCATACAATAATTGACCACTGATGAACAGGGGAAAATATAGGAATGGAAAAATCTATTGTTAAAGTTGTATCTAGTAGAAAGACTGACTTGAAGATGAACAGATCATGGCAGCAAGATACAGGTTTGAACAATATTAGCTAAAGGATCAAATTAAACAGCTTCTCCACAAGCACAATGTAGAGAACACCAATCAATCATGCACAGGTCTTTTGAAAAATGAAAATGTTGATCAGTTTTGTCATGTGTATATAACATGGTAAAGTCTGTGACTAAGTTATTTCAATTAGATTTGTTACAATGTGAACAGTTACATGCATCTCTATGGTTTGGTGATTTAAACAAAAATAGAATAAAGTAATAAGATACTAAATGTATAATAAAGAGAACAATGTTAGAAAAAATTGTTGACTAATTCTTAGTGATGGCTGAAAATAAGTGCTAAAATCAACTTTGTTATGCAATTAAGGGGTGAAAAGAAAAAAAAGCCTAAAAAATTCTGTGACTTGCTCTAACATCTTTTCATTGTAGGGAAGCTGAAACAATCATGTTCTTCTGGTTAATAAAAAGCTGATTTGGGTCCTTAGTATGTGTTATTTACAACTTTTCAAATCTTGCATGTCCAGTTTTCTTGATTGCGGAAATGAGGCAATCATGGTTAAGTAACTTGTCCAAGGTCATATAGCTACTAAGTGTCAAGTGTCTTAGGTCACATTTGAACTTTGATCCTCCTGACCCCAGGGCTGTGCTCTCAGGGTTGAATTTTTTTTTTTTAATTGTGTGCATAGGTTTTAGAAAGCCACAAGATATCAGACACAACTATCTCTTGAATATTTAAGGATTAACAATTGAGTTTGGAGATTAACTACCTCTTTTAATTTTTTTTAACTCCTGCTTTTTGTTCTTTTAACTTCCTATTAATGCCTCCATCTATAAACAGTAAAGTAAGAAAATGAGAACATAGGAACGTGAGAAACTTCAGAGAAAGGGTATGACATTTTAAGTAGAATTAATTGATTTGTAGGAATAAGGTTGAAGGAAGATTTTTGAGTCATTTTAGGTATACATTGCTTGGACCTCTCCATTTCTCTGTGTAATTGTGAATTACTTTATTTTTGATACCATTCATCTTGTTTTCTATAGTTCTGTTTTATAAAATAAATAAGTATATGATTCTTAAAAGGGAGTTGTTCATTTATAATGAACATTGGAATGGATGAAATCATTCATCATATCTATGACTAGAAGGTAATTTTATAGCTAAACAAGAGACAGAACTAACAAGACACAAGAACTAAAAAAATAGATTAAATAATTTTAATTGAAGAAATAAAAACAATGCATTTCAAATTAGAAGAAAAGTGTAAAGTGGGATGAAAATTGCAAAACATTTATTACATAAAGGTTTTGTTTCTATGATATACAAAGTACTTAGACAAATTGCAGAAATAAGACTGATTTCCCAGTTTGATAAGTGGAAAAAGAATGTCAATAGACAGTCTGAGAGAAAGAAATACAATCTACCAATTGCCACATTAAAAATGTTTTAAATCACTAATAATTAGACATATCTGAGGTACCACTTCATGTTGAGGATAGTTAATATAATGATCAAATATTAACATTAAATATAATATATAAATATAAAATATAAAGTATTATGAATATAAGATATAATAATAAATATAAATAATAATAATAAATATAATAGAAATGCTGAATGTCCAGTGACAAAACAGGTATATAAATGAACTATTTGTGGAGATTTGAATTAATCCAACTATTCTGGAATGGAATTTTGAACTATGCACAAATCAGGGGATACTACTGATGGTGTAATACCATTGTTAGGTTTATATGCCAAAACAATCAAAGAAAAATTAAAATCACACACACACACATATACAAAAATATTCATATCTACTTTTTGTTGTGGCAAAGAGCTGAAACAGATCAGTTGTCTATCAAAATGACTGAACAATTCACTTTATTGTGCTCTAAGAAATAGTGAAGGAGATGGTTTCCAGGTGAGGGAAGCTGATATTACTTTTTTGGGAGGCAGGGCATGAACTGAGGCAAAGCTAAGTGAGTAGAAACAGGATAATAAAATTAAAGAAAAGTCATATTATAAAGATAGTCAAGTTTAAAATATTTGCTTACTCTGATTAACATAATAACCAGCCATACATAATTCCAAAGGATATATGACAAAATATAGACTCTATCTCATATATTTAACTGACAGATCCAGAGCATAGATAGAAACACATTTTTTTCACTTCCTTTTGCTATTTTTTTGGCTGGATAATGAAGATTTTTTCTTTCTCAAAGGATTGAAAAAGGGGGGAAAGATCATAGGAGAATTCAGAATTAAAAATAAAATTTAATTTCAAATATAATAATAAAAGGTTTGGTGCACAATGGATCGATATTTCAAATTTTCTGTATTTTTTTTCTAAATTGGAAGTAAATGTGATCCTTAAAATAATAAGTACCATGACTTTTTTATTTCTTCTAATTAACAAATGAAAGTACTACCTGTGTGAAACATTTTCTTCAGTATAATTTTGCTAAATCAGAGTGAAATAGTATTTATTGAAATATTTACATTAAAATATTAATGGCACAAGGCTAGAATTTCTTTACTCCTCTGAGAGGAATGCAGATAAATTTACGGTTCATTTCTTTTGATTGTTTGACCCTTTGTGATTCCATTCGAGGTTTTTTTTTGGCAAAGATAGTGGAGTGATTTGCCATTTACTTCTCCAGCTCGTTTTACGGATGAGGAAACTGAAGCATTTTTGAACGACTTTGCCAGAGGCAAACAGCTAGGAAGTGAATGAGACTAGGTTTGAACTCAGGAAGTTGAGTTTTCCTGACTCCAGGTTCAGCACTGTATCTATTGTGCCATCTAGCTGCCTTTAACTACTTAGTATAAGTGTAAAATACTAAATTATATCTATCTATCCCCTTAAATATTTCTGGAATAGGTTTATGATATTTTAGGTGAATATAAAATCTGCCCACTGTTCTGGTTACTATCCCATAAAAGATATGGGGGGTGCAGAAGGGACCCTTAAATTTTAATGAGCAATTTGACTGCTTTATAACAAATTCTATTAACACATGCATGAAATTATGAATCTAAATTTTGTGAATAATGCATTAATACATTTATCTAAGTACATGTTAAACAGAAGTAAGGGAAGTTATACAGGTCACTATATATGAGAAAATACAAACAAGCGCAATCACCAAACAAGATAGAAAGAGATTCAAAACTGACAAAATAGAAAATTTTGATTAAATAAAAGTTAAAAAAAAGATTTTGCCCAAGCAAACTGAATAGAGCTGAAATTTCACAAGAGTCAGAGTCAAAGTGGTAATGTATTTGCCCAAATACATTACCCAGAATATTCTAGCTAATATTCTGATTACAGACTTATGGTCAGTCAAAGAATCAATATTGAAAGAGATCTGAATTTTTTATTGTAACCTAGTTGTTGTATTCTGCTTTCATAGATTGTCACCATTGTATGAGGAAACATAATAAGACTTAAGGAGAGGTTAAAAGTTCCTGTGTTATATAACTATGAAACATGACTATTGAAGATTATTTAAAAGTTATTAACAAGATAAATTTTTCTTGTATACACTTTGACAGAGATGTCATGGGTGAATTATATGAACATAAATCAGCTAATGATTTATTAGAATTATCAAATGTTGACTTTTAAAACATACATTAACAACCACTGTGTCCTTTTAAACAGCTTTCATCACAGTTCAAATATGTTGACAAAATAAGCTCCTCAAATTCTCATCATGTTTGACCATTAGGCCATTTTCAAGGATAGCATGGCTGGTGAATTTCTCTACAGTGAAATAACATAAAAGCACAAGATTCAATAAACCATACAAATGCCCAGTGGTCCACTGAGGTATGGCATCCTTTTGCCTTACATAATCAATTCCTAAAGTTTGTCAGATTTTTATTTATTTTATAACATAATGGTGTATTTAGTTTTATTTCTAGATTATTAACATAACAAACTTAATTAAAATATTCATGTATCACAATCTATATAATCAGTAGAGGTACTATTTAAAATTATCTGTGCTAGTGAACACTATAATAGTTTTGGTTGGTATTAAAAATTTTCAAATAGCACATTTGAAAACAGTATTATTTTAATATCAAGGAAACAGATGCTTTTAACTTTAATTTATTGAATGTTGCTGTGGAAACAGTACAAGCATTATTTTATTCAGGTGCATAGGTTACATAGCATTTATCAAATATTTTCATTTAAAATTCAGCATATCAACAATTTTTATTTAAATACAAACAAGTATATATAGTTTAAACTATACTGTGGTGACTGACAATCATGCATTACATTCCGCTCTCAGTTATTACAGGGTTGGTTTCTTACAAACTATTCAAGGCCATACAGAAAGACCTAGCAGAATATATTAATAATAGTTTTTATCCCTGATAAAATCCAAAAGGATAATTTGTATTTATTGTGGCATTTTAAGACAAGCAACCAAATCAGATGTAAATCAGGCCCCATATAAAGTCTCACTATGCAAATAAAAATTCCTTCTTCAACTTTTCTGGGTAAATACATACATTGGTGTGAAAAGTGAGGAATTCTCACTTTTGACAAGTTTGAAGAGTCCCTAAAGGCTGTATATTTCTCACACAGCACATTTCACTATTCTGTGAAATAAAATAAGATTCTTCTACAAAAGAATGGCTTTTTTCCTTGGCCCAATACAACTGCTAAATCTACCTTGCACTGAGATTCTAAAATATTTCATTAACACATATTTTCACATTTCTAAAAAGTTCTTCTTGAGTATAATCAATATTAATAGCAATGTGGGTGGCAAATTAGATGTGGACATGCCATTTAATGTTTAACTCACTCCATATTTTCAATTGCATCAAATATTATTTAATATAACAAATAAAATACATGTCTTATTTTTTCTTTTTAACATACTTTCATTTCATTAAATATTTCCTAAATACATGTAAAATTTTAACATTTAAAAATTAGTTCCAAATTCTCTCACACATGTCCCTCATCACTTTTTTATGAAGGCAAAAGTAATTGATACTAATTATATACATGAAGTCATGTCAAACATTTCCATATTATCCATGTTGCAAAAAAAGATAAAAATAAGAAGAGGTAAAAGAAATATACTAAAAGATGCATTTAGTTCATCAGTTCTCTTTCTCTGGAGATGGAAAACCTTTTTCCTGATGCATCATTTCAAATTATCTTCATACTTTGAATCGATCTGATTACCTAGGTCTTTCACAGTTTGCCATCTTTACAATATTTCTGACTTTTCATAATTTTTTCATGGTTCTATTCACTTGGCTTTGTATGACTTCACATAAGTGTTCCCATGTTTTTCTGATATTATACTGTTTATATGCCACACTGATGATAAAATATTTGACTTGAAAAGGCTACAAGCCAAGACTAAGGTGGAGGGATAGTTGGCACAGGATTTTTTTTCATTCACAGATGAGTAATTCACTACTCCATCAACAATGCATTAGCATTCAATATTTCCACATTCCTATATCCTGTACCTTATCCTGCCAGGTGATCTTCAGAATATTCCTTTTTGTTTTAATAAACAAATTAATTTAATTATAGGTTTCATCAATCACATCCATAAGTTTTAACTTGTCCTTCCCTTCCTTTCCCCCTCCCTAAAACAGAATATAATATGATACAAGTCTCTACATACACATTCTTATTAAATATATTTTCACATTAGTCCTGTTTAATAGAATTAGAACAAATGAGAAGGAACCACAAGAAAAATAAAAGCAAAAAGAGAGAGCAAATAGCTGACTTCGATTTGCATTCAGATTTCATATTTCTTTCTCTGGATGTGGATGGCACTTTCCATCCACATTGGAGTTGCTTTAGGTCCTTATTTTGCTGAGAAGAGCTAAGTTTGTCAAAGTCAGTCACGGAACACTGTAGCTGATACTTTGTACAATTTTCCCTTTCTTCTGCTTACCTCACTCGATATCAGTTCATTTAAGTCCTTCTAGGTTTTTCTGAAGTGTATTTGCTTATCATTTTTATAGCACAATAATATTCCATTATATTCATATACCACAACTCATTCAGTCATTCCCCAACTGATGGGCATTCCCTCAAAATATTACCTCAAAATTCCTTCATTTCCACAAAAATAGCTGCTCTAAATATTTTTGTACCTGCTAGTTCTTCTCCCTGCTTTTCTTCTTTTTTTTAATTAATTAATTCATTTTTAGTTTTCAGCTTTCATGTCCAGAAGATTTTGAGTTCCAAATTTTCTCCCAACTCTCCACTCATCCCAGCCAAAGACACCAGGCATTCTGAATACCCCTTCCCCCAATCTGTCCTCCCTTCTATCTGATCGCTCCCTTCCATTATCCACACCTCCTCTATATTCCTGTGGGGCAAGATAGATTTCTATACCCCATAACCTGTACTTATTATTTCCCAGTTGCATGTAAAAACAATTTTTAATATTCATTTTTAAAACTTTGAGTTCCAACTTCTCTCTTTTTCTCTCTTCCCAACCATCCCCAATGAGAAGGCAAGCAATTCAATAGAGATTATAGATGGGTAGTTATGTAAAAGACTTCCATAAAAGCCATGCTGTGAAAGACTAACTATATTTCCCTCCATCCTTTCCTGTCCCCTATTAATTCTATTCTCCCTTTTGACCTTGTCCCTCCCCAAAAGTATTTACTTCTAATTGGCTCCTCATCCCATTATCCCTCCCTTCTACGATCCCACACACCCCACTTATCCCCTTCACCCCTACTTTCCTGTAGTATAAGATAGATTTTCATACCAAATTGAATATGCATGTTATTCCCTCATTAAGTCAAATGTGATGAGAGTAAGCTTCACTTTTTCCCTCTCACCTCATTTCTTTTGCCCTTCATTGAAAAAAGGTTTTTCTTGCCTTTTTTTGAGAGATAATTTGCTCCATTCCCTTCTCTCATCCTCTAATTTTATTTTTTGGGACATCATCCCTTCCAATTCAACTCACCCTCTGCCCTCTTTCTATATGTGTATAATCCCTAGGAATGTAAACAGTTCAACTTTAGTAAGTCCCTTATGATATCTCTTTCCTGATTACTTTTTCATGATTCTCTTGATTCTTGTGTTTGAAAGTCAAATTCACTCTTGAGCTCTTTGAGATATTTTCATCAAGAATATTTAAAAGTCTTCTGTTTCATTGGATACCTTTTTTCCCCTTAAGTACTACACTCAGTTTTGCTGGGTTGGTGATTCCTGATTTTAATCCTACTTGCTTTGACTTCTGGAATATCATATTTCAAGTCCTGTGATTCCTTCATGTGGAAGCTTCTAGATCTTGTGTTATCCTGTATTCCACAATACTTGTATTGTTTCTTTTGAGATGCTTGCCATATTGTCTTCTTGACCTGGGAACTCTGGAATTTGGCTGCAATATTCCTAGGAGTTTCACTTTTTGGATCACTTTCAGGTGGTGATTGGTAGATTTTTTCAGTATTTATTTTACCCTCTGGTTCTAGAATATCAGGGCAGTTTTCCTTGATAATTTCATGAAAGATGATGTCTAGGGTCCTTTTTTCATCATGGTTTTCAGGTAGTTCAATAGTTTTTAAATTGTCTCTCTTGGATCTATTTCCCAGGTCAGTTGTTTTTCTAATGAGATATTTCACATTGTCTGCTATTTTTTTTCACTCCTTTCATTTTGTTTTATAATTTCATGATTTTTTCATAAAGTCCTTAGGTTCCATTTGCTCCATTCTAATCTTTAAGGAATTCTTTTCTTCAGTGAGCTATTAAATCTCCTTTTCCATCTGGCCCATTCTACTTTTTAGGGCATTCTTCTTATTGGCATTTTGGATCTCTTTTGCCATTTGGATTAGTCTATTTTTAATGTGCTATTTTCTCCAGCACTTTTTTGGGTCACCTTTAGTGAGCAGTTGATTGGTTTTTCATGATTTTCTTCCATCACTTTCATTTCTCTTCCCAATTTTCATTCTTCTTCTCTTACTTGATTTTCACAATCCTTTCTGAGCTCCTCCATACCCTGAGACCAATTCATATTTTTCTTGAAGGCTTTGGGTGTAGAAGCTTTGACTTTGTTTTCTTCTGCTTGCATGCTTTTGTCTTCTGTGTGACCAAGTTAAGATTGTATAGTTTGATTCTTTTTTGTATTTTTACTCAGTTCCCCAACCATTTATTTGACTTCTGGGCTGTTTGTCAAGGTAGTTCTCTTTTTTTCATTGGGGGTGTAGAGGACTGTATTGCCAGCCACTTGCTGCTCCCACAATCTGTGGACCTAGAGCTCCAGAAACAGTAGCTGTAGCTACCCCTGCTGTCATTTGCCCCCTCCCCCCTCAGCTGCCCTGGGCCGGTGTCCAAATCACTCCACTCTCCTGCAGTGATCCCATAGGTTTTTCCCACTGACTTTCCAATTTATCCTCGACGTTTTTGGGTAATGAAATCTGGAAACTGCCATAGGTGTGAGAGATTCTGTCTCCCCAAGGTTTACTCAGGTCCTGTCTGTGCTTGCCCAACCCATGCTGGGAGCAGAGAAGCATGGCATGATAAACACTTCCCAATGACCTTCTAGGCTGTCTTCAGCTGGAGATTTCCTTCACTCTATTATTCATTGGGTTATGCAACTCCAGAATTTATATAGAGCCATTTTTTACAGATATTTTGCTGAGCTTGGGGACAGTGCTCTAGAAAGTGCTTGCTGTTACTCCAATATCTTTGTTTTCCCTGCCCTGGAATATTTTTACAACACTTCAAATGGAAATGATTCAATTTCCTGGAATAGCACTAGTATACTATCCATGTTTCACAGGGATACAACAATGAAGTCAGCATACCAGCTCTGCAGACTTTCAGTTTGGTAGTTACTATGATACTTCTTTTATGATTTTCTTTTCCTGTAATGTTAACCAGAATTTCAGGTGTAAAGTTGTACTTGAGATTTTTGTTAATTTGCATTTTCTAACTAATTATAGGTTGAGCATTTTATGTGACTTTTGATAACTTTTATTTCTTCTGAAAATTGCCTCTTCATATGCTTTGATCATTTATCAACTAGGAAATGGATCTCATCTTGTAAATTTGTCTCTCTTCTCTATATATTTGAAAAATTAGGCCTTTATCAGAAATTCTTGCAATTGCTTTTCCCAGTTTTCTGTTTTCCTCATAATTCTGACTACATCTTTTTTCTGAAAAAAATTAATTTCATTAAAATTTTAATTCATCAAAATTATCAATTTTACTTTTGCTGATTCTTGCTATCTTATTTTTTCTTGAACTTATCCCTTATACATAGATCTACCAGGTACAATTTTCCATGCTTCTCTAATTTACTTATGATATTATCCTTTATGCTTAAATAATTTATCCTTTTTGAACTTATCTTAATGCATAAGTATGAGATGTTGGTTCATACATAGTTTTTCCCAACCTGATTTCCAGTTTTCCCAGTAATTTTATTAGATAGTGAGGTCTGATTCCAAGAACTGGAAATTTTCTGTTTATCAAATATTAGATTGTACTGTATTATCTATTGTACATTAACTGTTTTACTGAAATGCCACTCTATTTCTTAGCCAGTACCAGATTATTTTGATGATTGCAACTTTATAATAAATTGTTAAATATGGTAAATCTTGACCTCTTTCCTTCACATGTTTCATTGATTCCAATGATGATATTCATGACGTTGTGCTCTTCAAAATAAAATTTGTAACTTTTTCTAGTTCTATGAAATTACTGTGTTGTTGGAACGTTATTTAATAACTAAATTAACCAGTAGAATTGCAATTTTCATTTTACAATTTTTGGCTTAACAAGACTAATTAAGAATTCTACAATTGCTTATGTTCACCTTCATTGATGTGCAAAGTAATTTTGTAATTGTTTTCTCATAGCCTCTGCCTTATTTTGACAGGGAGACTACCAAATATTTTTTTTTATTTTCTCCAGTCCTGTAAATGGAAATTTTTTTTTTATCTTTTTTCCTGTTATGCTCTACAGTTGTCATAGAGAAATGTTAATGATTTGTGTGGCATTGTTTAATAATCTGAAACATTATGCATTCTGGATAACACATAATGATCTCAAATTTCCCCATAACTAATGTGAAACAAGGTTCTGTGCTTGCTCTCTTGTTTTTCAAGACTATTTTATGAAAAACTCACACAAAACAATCACTTACATAGTGATCAGAAACAACAATACAAGGATATTCTCAAGATTTCTCTGAAGAATGTTGGAACTGTTTGCATGACAAGGAAGACACTGGTACAAGACTGACCAGCTTGGCATACCCTCATAAAAGAAGGTGCTGTGTTCTGTGAGCAAAGCAGAATGAAAATGGTTCAAAAGAAATGTGGGATGCATGAATATAGATAATCCACACCAAATGTCCACATGAACCATTTGTACCTGACCTGTATTAGAGCAATCTGAGCTTTGTTTGAGTGTGATCAGCCACAATGAGACACATTGCAACTAGACTCTGATATAGTGATGTCATTTTGGTCCTCTTCTAGAATGTACAACAAACCAGTCAAGGTTGAAAAAAAATTGTCTATTACAAACAACTACTTACTATCATCAAAACAAATCAGTAATTGCATAATTAAATAATCTCTTATGTACAAAAATGACCTAAGATATTAATTTAGTGGGAATATTCTAGGCATTTCTAAATATTTGATAGTGTATGATTTCTTGGGTACATTTATAACTTCTATTTTTTAAGAATGCACCCTTACATATATATGTATATGTATGTATTTATGTATATATATATATGTATGCATATGTGTGTGTTTGTATCATATATATGTGTGTGTATGTATGTGTATATATATATATGTGTGTGTGTGTGTGTGTGTGTATACACCCATCTTGTGCAGTTGTCACACGTTCTTAACAGAAGACTGTTACTTGGAATTCACCAAATGAGCTCCAGCGATCAGGGATGGGTGAGGTAGGGGGAGAATGTTCATTGCATATATACATATATATCCATACATATATGGTACCAATGGAGAATGAAAATTCTCCATCCATATCCACCACTACCACATTTTTACTGTGCTCATACTTGAGGTTCTTATTTTTTTCCTTTGATGATATCTGTAACATCATTCCTCTTTCATCATTCGTGAGTTACTATCAGCTTATGCCAAAGTATGCCTTCCCAATACTCCTTGAAGGATCAAAATTTCAGTTATCCGGAGAATGAAGACTTTTATTGAACATTTCTGTATCATATTGGCAGTAGATTATTTTCAATAAAAATAATGGAACTTTTGAAAGATATCATTAATATAAATTCAGTTTCACAACTGTAATCCAAGCCGTTTTACTCTTACTAATTAATTCTGAATCCAATGTATTGTCAACATGAAATGCCTGCCTGAGCTATATATTTTTCTTCTATTTATCTATCTATCTATCTATCTATCTATCTATCTATCTATCTATCTATCTATCTATCTATCTATCTGTCCATGTCTATCATTTATTTTTTTATCAACTGTTTAACTCATATGTATTATCTAGTCTATATTATCTAATATTTCTTATCTATTCTTCTGCCTATAATTTCTTATTTCACTGTAGCTATCACTTTTCTTTGGCATTTCTGTTGATAAAGTGCCACATTTAGATTGAAGACGTGAGTTCAGATCCTCAGACATTTGCTTTGTTTACTATCCTGTAGAAATCACTAAATCTATCTCAGGCTCAGTTTCCTCATCTGAACAGTGGGGTTATATGTTTTACAGTGTTGGAGAGATAATTGAACAAGAAAACATGTCAAACATTTTATAAATATTGAAGTACCATATAAACATTAGCCGTTTTATTGTTATTATTATCCATCTTCTTGTACATGTGGACTTAATGTGAATTTATACACTGAGAGGTATTTTATGATTTCTTTTTGAAATGAAACAGAATATTTAGAAATTTGAAAATTTCATTATTAAAAATAATAAAAAAATATATATTTCTTTAAGGATTAAAAAAAAGTTATCCACCTCCCCAGTCCACACCTCCAAAAAAGGATATGAGATAGGTAGATGCCATATTGTGACTGGACCACAGGAAAAGATTAGATTTCACTTTCAAGTTGAAAATTACCTCATAATTCTATTCACAAACAACATTTGCATTGTCCCCAAGGTACATGAAACAAGGAATTAAATTCCCTAGAGGTATCTTAGGAAATGGAAATAATTTTCACTCCTCTCAATCATATGGTGCAACTCCATAGTAGAAACAATTAGCTGCAGGGTTAGATTTAAATAGACAATTTAGCCTATCATCTGAGAGGGTATCTGTATCTTTTAAAAAGTCAAAACAGTGTGTCTTTCTGCCATCTTGATTTCTTAAGACTTTTTAGATCAGTTACTACTGAGTATTCAATCACTGTCAATTTCAACTCTTCACAATTGAAGGATGACAGTAAATGATAGAGTAAAAGCAAAAGAAAATCCTAAACTATCTTAGACTAGTTAATTTATTTTATAGTATGGATCTCATGTAATACTTTGCAGTGTCTATATATTATTCTTTACTGAAATGATTTGTATGTGCAATGTCTCTTTTTTTAAATAAATTATTTCATTTGGTTTGAGTTTTCGACAATCACTTCCAAATATCTCAGATTTTTCCCCCTCCTCCTCTTGTTCCCTCTTCACTCCCCAATCCCTCCCTGAGATGGCATACAATGTTATATAGGATCTGCACGTACATTACTATTAAATACATTTTGCATAGAAGAATCAAAATGAATGGGAGAAACCATAAAATTAAACAAAGTAAAACATAATACAAAAGAAAATTGTCTGCTTCTACCTGCTATCCAATTGCATAGTTTTTTCTCTGGATGTAGAAGGCATTTTGCCTCAAAAGTCCATTGAAAATTTTTCAGTCCTTGCATTGCAATAAAGTACTAAGTCTACCAGAAAAATTCTTCGCACACTGTGGTTGGTGCTGTATACAAAACTCTGATGGTTCTGTTCTTTTCACTCAGCATCAGTTCATATAAATTTTTCAAGGTCTCTCTGAAGTCTTCCTGTTCATCCTTTCTGATAGCACAATAATCTTCCATTACATTCAGATATCACAATTTATTTAGTCATTTCTCAATTGATGGGCACTCCCTAGATTTCCAGCTTTTGGCTACCACAAAGAGAACTGCTATAAATATTTTTGTACGTGTTGGAAGACCCGCATTCATTTTTTTTTTTTTTTTAATCTCTTCGAGATACATTCCTAGAAGAGGTATTGCTGGATTAAAGGGCATGCACATTTTTGTAGCCCTTTGGGCATGTTTCTAATTGCTCTCCAGAATGGTTGGATCAGCTCACAGTTCCAACAACAATGAAATAGTGTTACAACTCTCCCACATCTTCTCCAACATTTATCATCTTTGGGTTTTGTCATGTTAGACAATCTGATAGGTGTGATATGGTATCTCAGAGCTGATTTGATTCTCATCTCTCTAATCAATAGTGATTTAAGGCATTTTTTTATATGACTATGGATATCTTTAATTTCTTCCTCTGAAAACTGCCTGTTCATATATTTTGACCATTTTTCCATTGGGGAATGACTTGTATTCTTGTCCATTTAACTCAGTTCTCTGTATATTTTAGAAATGAGGCCTTTAACATGAATACTAGATGTAAAAATTCTTTCCCAATTTTCTGCCTCCCACCTCATCTTGATTGCATTGGCTTTGGTTTTGCAAAAACTTTCCAGTTCAATGTAATCAAAATTAATCATTTTACACTCCATAATGCTTTCTATCTCTTCTTTCATAAAAAGTCTTCTCCCTAAATCTGATAAATACACTATTTTTGCTCCACTAATTTGTTTGTAGTATCAATCCTTATACGTATATAATGTACCAGTCTGGACTTTATTCTTATCTATGGTGTCAGGCATTGGTCTGTGCCTAGTGTCCACAACAAAGTTATCCAGGTTTCCCAGCAATTTTTGTGAAACAGTGAGTTCTTATCCCAGAAGTTGGGGTCCTTGTGTTTATCAAAGAGTAGATTGCTATGTTAATTGACTAATGTGCCTTGAGTACCTAACATATTCCACTTATCTAAACTTCTGTTTCTTAGCCAGTACCGAGTGATTTTGATAATTGATGCTTTATATTGCAATTTTAGACCTAGTAAAGAAAGACCACCCTCCCTAGCATTTCTTTTCATTAGTTCCCTTGATATTCTGGAACATTTGTGCTTCCAAATGAATTTTATATTATTTTTTCTAAGACTAGAAAATAATTATCTGATGGGTTGATTGGTATGGCACTGAATAAATTTGTTCATTTAGGTAGAATTGTCATTTTTATTGTGTTGTCTAGGTCTACGCACCAGCAACTGTTATTTTTCCACTTACAGAGATATGACTTTACTTATGTGAAAAGTGTTTTGTAATTATGTTCATATATTCCCTAGATTTGTTTTGGCAGATACACTCCCAAATATTTTGTGCTTTAAATAGAACTTCTCTTTCTATCTCTTGCTGTGCTAATATGTATAGAAATGAAGATTTATGAGAGTTTATTTGTAACCTGCAACTTTGCAAAGTAGTTTATTATTTCAAGAAGTTTTACACTTGAATCTCTGGGAATCCCTAAATATATCATCATATCATCTGCAAAGAGTGATAACTTAGTTTCTTATTTAGCTGTTCTAAGTCCTGCAATTTCTATTTCTTCTGGTATTGTTACAACTAACATTTCTAGTACTATATTGGATAATAATGGTGATAATGGACATACTTTTTTAACCCCTGATCTTATTGGGAATGTATCTAGTTTACCTTCATTTCATATAATGCTTAGTGAAGGTTTTAGGTAGATACTGCTTATTATTTTATGGAAAGTGCATTTATTCCTATAGTCTCCAGTGTTTTCAATAGGAATGGGTGATGTGTTTTGTCAAAAGCTTTCTCTGCATCTGTAGAGTTATTTGTGAATTTTCTGTTAGTTTTGTTGTTCATATGATCAATAGTGTTAATAATTTTCCTTTTTTGGTCGAATTTTTTTTTTTACCAATTCTCAGAGTTTAATCCACAATAGTTTAATTATTTATTTATTTGGTCTGATATTTTTAAAGTGGTTTTTGATAATAAAAACTTTTTATATAACCTTATGTATTTATTTTTATATTTCAACATTCATTTCCACAAAATTTTGAGCTCCAATTTTTTCCCCTATCTCTCACCTCTCCTCAACCCATAATATCTTGCATTCTGTTTCCTCTTCTCTCAATATGCCCTCTCTTCTATCATATCCCACCTTTCCCTTATCCCCACCTTCTCTCTTTTCTTTTAGAGAAAGACAAATTTCTATATCCCATTACCTGTATTTCTTATTTCCCATATATGTGCAATAACTTCACAATATTTGTTTCTAATATTTCGAAATCTAACTTCTTTCCCTTCCTCACTTCCCATGCATTCCAACTGGGAAGACAAGCAATTCAATACAGGCTATATATGTGTCATTTTGCAAAAGACTTCCATAATAGTCATGTTGTGTAAAACTAACTATATTTCCCTCCATTATTCAATTATCTTGTTTGACCTTGTCCCTTCCCAAAAGTGTTGCTTCTAGTTACTTCCTTCTCCCATTTGCCCTCCTTTCTATCATCCTGCTCATCCCACTTGCCCCCTTTTCCCTTAATTTCCTGTAGTTTAAGATAGATTTTCATGCCAAATTATTGAGTATGTCATTCCCTCCTTAAGCCATATGTGAAGAGAATAAGTTTCCCTTTTCCTCTCACCTCCTCCCTTTTCTCCTCCATTGAAAATTTTTTCTTATCTCATTTATGAGTGATAGTCTGCCCCATTCCATTTCTCTTTCTGCTCTCAATATTTTCTTTTCACCCCTAATTTTAATTTTTATAGGTATCATCCCTCAGGACTAGGAGAGAAGATCCAGGAAGGGTGAAAACTCACACTAGGATCTAGGTGTGCCTCAGCACTCCAGGGGAAATGGGAAGACCATAGGGCAGCTGAGATCACCATCCCCTGAGTTTGCTTTTGCCTCAGTTCATCTGAGGAGCTCTCTCATGACAAGACCACCCTTACCCCACATTTAACAAGCTAACTCCAGGGCTGATAGGGGAAACACAAAATAAAAGATAAAAAGACACCTACTCTTAGTTTTTTCATACAAGTCAGCTCAACACCAAGTTCTGCAGCTTCTAACTAAAAGAACCAGAAGCCACAACATGCAATCACCATCATGAAAAAGCAAAAGCAAAACAAGAGTGAAAAAATCATAGAATCTTTCTATGGGGACAAAGACCAAAACACAAATACCAAAGAGGTCAGTAGTGAGACTGTACTTCCATCTGAAACTTCAGAGGGGATTATGAACTGTTTGCATGCATAGACAGCTCTCACGGAACAGCTAAAGAAGGAAACAGAAAAACTAGCCAATGATTTCAAAAGTATAAAAAAGAATTCACTGATGAGAACACCTCCTTGAAAAGGAAAATTGAACAAATGGAAAAGAAAACACAGAACCTAACTTGGAAAATTGGAGAAATGGAAAAAGAAGTACAAAAATTAACTGGAGAAAACAACTCCTCATAAGGAACAATTGGACTGACGGAAAAGGAGATTCAAAAGTTAAATGAAGAAAACAATTTGATAAAAATTAGAATTGGGCAAGTAGAAACTAATGACTCTATGAGACAGCAAGAATCAGTCCAACAAAATCTAAAGAATGAAGAGATTGAAGAAAATGTAAAATATCTAATTAGAAAAATATGACCAGAAAATAGATCCAGGATAGAAAATTTAAGAAATATTGGCCTGCCAGAAATCCACAATGGAAAAAAAAAAGTACGGATAATATCTTCCAGTAATTCATCAAGAAAAACTGTAAAGAAGTACTAGACCCACAGGACAAAGTAGTCATCTAAAGAATCCACTGTTCACCTCCCAAAAGGGATCCCAAACTGAAATCTGAAAGAAATATCATTGCCAAATTCCAGAACTATCAAGTGAAGGATAAAATTCTACAGGCAGCCAGAAAGAGACAATGCAAATATTGAGGAGCTACAGTCAGGATCACCCAGGACCTTGAAACTTCTACATTAAAAGACTGAAGAAATTGGAATCCGACATTCTGTAAGACAAAGGAGCTGGGACTACAAACAAGGATCAACTACCCAGCAAGTTCAGCATAACATTTCAGGCAAGGAGGTGGTCATTCAATGAAGTAAGGGATTTCCAGACCTTGCTGACAAATACATCAGAACGTAATAGAAAAGTAGACCTTCAAATGCACTTCTCAAGAGAGGCATAGAAAAGTAAACGGGAGGAAAGAAAGCAACTTGTTGATCCATTTGGGCAAAATTTTTACCTTCCTATAAGGTAAGATGATACCTGTTAACCTTGAGAATTATACATATATTATGAAACATAAAAAGGATCTACATAGAGGAAATAGGTATAAAATAAATGATGCCATGTTAAAAATATGATTTAAGCATGTGAAGGGATTGTAACAGGAGGTGTGAAAAGGAAGAAACAATAAATGGTAAATTATACCACTGGAAGAAGTACAAAATTATAGTAGAGGGAAAGAGGGGAGGGAGATGAACATTGTTTGAGAGAGACTCTCATCTGATTTGGTTCAAGGGAGGTATAGTAAACTTAATTAAGTATATAATTCTAACTAGCTCTATAGGCAGTAGGAGGAGAAGGGGAAAGAAAGGGGAAGGGAAGCTAAAAGGGAGGGAAGAAGTAAGGGTAAAGGGGAGTAAAAGGAAGGGAGGCTAAAAGAAGGAAAAGAAGGCTGCAGGATGTAGTAGTGAAAAGTGAAAACTACTAAGGAGGGGAAGGGAAATGGGAAAGCTAAAAGCATAAACAGTGGGAAAGAGGATGGAGGGAAATACATAGAATGTAATCATAACTGTGAATGTGAATGGGATGAACTCTCCCATAAAACGGAGACAGGTAGCAGAATGAATTAAAAGAAAAAATCCAACAATATGTTGTTTACAAGAAATACATTTGAAATGGTGGGATACACACAGGGTGAAGGTCAAAGGCCGAAGCAGAATATATTGTGCTTCAGCCGATGTAAGAAAAGCAGGAGTAGCAATCCTAATCTGAGACAAAGAAAATGCAGAAATAGATCTCATCAAAATATATAAGGAAGGAAAACATATCCTGCTGAAAGATACCATAGACGATGAAGCAATACCATTGCTAAACATATATGCTCCAAGTAGCATAGCACCCAAATTCTTAGACGAGAGATTGGGGGAGTTGAAGGAAGAAATAGACAGCAAAATTGCACTAGTGGGGGAACTCAGCCTCCCTGTCTCTGAACTTGATAAATCTAACCTCAAAATAAGCAAGAAAGAGGTTAGGGAGTAAGTAAAACCGTGGATACAGTAGATATGATAGAACTCTGGAGAAAACTGAATGGAATAGAAAGGAATACACCTTGTTCTCTTCAGTACATGGCACATGTACAAAAATTGACAACATAGCAGGAAATAAAAATCTCACAATCCAGTGCAGAAAGGCAGAGGTAATCCCTGCATCCTTGTCAGATCATAATGCAATAAGAATTATGTGTAATAAAAGGCCATGGAATGATAAAGCAAAAATCAATTGGAAACTAAATAATCTAATCCTAAAGATGCAGTGGGTTAAACAACAAATCGTAGAGACAATCGACAAATTCAATCAAGAGAATGACAATAATGAGACAAAATTTCAAATCATATGAGAAAATTCAAAAGCAATTATTAGGGGAAATTTTATATCTTTGAATGCCTACATAAATAAAATAGAGAAAGAGGAGATCAATGACTAATACATGCAGCTGAAAAAGCTAGAAAAAGAAAAAATTGAAAATCCCCAAGTAAATACAAAATTAGAAATACTGAAAACCAAAGGAGATATTAATAAAATTGAAATTAAGAAAACTACTGAATTAATAAATAAAACCAATAGTTACCTTTATGAAAATGCTAATAAAATTAATAAAGCTTTGATCAATTTGATTAACAAAAGAAAGAAGAGTTTCAAATTACTGAGATCAAAAATGAAAGGGGTAAATTCACCTCCAAAGTGGAGGAATTTAAAACAATAATTAGAAATTACTTTGCCCAATTTTTCTGCCCACAAATTCGACAATCTAAATGAGAGGGATAAGTATTTTAAAAAATACAAATTTCCCAGATTAACAGAAGAGGATGCTGAATACTTAAACAACTCCATCTCAGAAATAGAAATTGAACAAGCTATCAATGAACCCCCTAGGAAAAAAATCTCCAGGGACAGATGGATTTACAAGTGAATTCTATCAAACATTTAAAGAACACAATATAGACTATTTTTGAAAACTGGGGAAGAAGAAATCCTCCCAAATTCTTTTTATGATACAAACAGGGTTTAGATACCTAAACTAGGAAGAGATAAAACAGAAAAGGAAAATTATAGACTAATTTTACTAATGAATATAGACACAAAAATTTTAAATAAGATTTTAACAAAATGAATACAGCATCTTATCATAAGAATAATACATTATGATCAAGTAGGATTCATACTAGGAATGCAGGGCTGGTTCAGTATGAAGAAAAGTATAAATGTTATTGATCATATCTACAATAAAACTAACAGAAAGCACATGATTACCTCAATACATACAGAAAAAGCTTTTGACAAAATCTAACACCCATTTCTTTTAAAAAACTCTGGAGAACATAGGAATAAAGGGAACCTTCCATAAAATAAGAAGCTGTATCTACCTAAAGGCTTCAGCAAACATTATATGGCATGGAGATAAAGTAGATGAATTTCCAATAAAATCAAGGGTGAAACAAGGATGTCCATTATCACCATTATTATTCAATATGGTACTAGAAGTGTTAAGTGTAGCAATTAGGTAAGATAAAGAAATTGAAGGAACAATAATAATAGTCAAATAAGAAACTGAATTATCACTCTTTGCAGATGATATGATGATATACTTAGAGAATCCAAGAGATTCAAGTAAAAAAACTACTTGAAATAATAAACAACTTTGGCAACGTATCAAGTTACAAAATAAACCAGTACAAATCTTCTGCATTCTTACACATTAACAACAAAGTGCAACAGCAAGAGACAGAAAGACAAGTGCCGTTTAAAGCTAGGGGAGACAACATAAAATGTTTGGGAGTTTACTTGGCAAAACAAACCCAGGAACTATATGAACACGGTTACAGGACATTTTTTGCACAAATAAAGTCAGCTCAACACCAAATTCTGCAGCTTCTGGAATAAGAACTCACTGTTCGACAAAAATTTCTGGGAAAACTGGATAACAGTGTGTTGCAAAGTAGGCATAGACCCATGCCTGACACCATACACAAGAATAAAGTCCAAATCATTACATGATCTAGGTATAAAGATTGATATCATAGACAAATTGGAGGAGCAAGGAATAGTGTATTTATCAGATTTATGGAGAAGGGAAGAATTTTTGACTAAAGAAGAGAGAGAAAGCATTTTGTGTACAAGATGGATAATTTTGATTATTTTAAACTGAAAAGCTTTTGCACAAACAAACCCAATGCAACCAAAATTCAGAAGGATGTAGTAAATTGGGAAAGAATTTTTACAGGTGATCTCGGAGATAAAGGCCTCATTTCTAGAGTATGTGGAGAATTGAGTCAAATGTACAACTATTCACGATATTCCCCAACCGAGAAATGTCAAAAGATATGAACAGGCAATTTTCAGAGGAAGAAATTAAAGGTATCTGTAATCATATGAAAAAATGCTCGAAATCACTTTTGATTAGAGAGATGCAAATCAAAACAGCTCTGAGGTACCACATCACACCTATTAGATTGGTAAACATGACAGAAGAGGAAAATGACAAATGTTGGGGAGGATGTCAGAGAGGTGTAAAACTAATTCATTGTTGTTGGAGCTGTGAGCTCATCCAATCATTCTGGAGAACAGTTTGGAACTATGCCCAAAGGTCTACAAAAATATGCATACCCTTTGACCCAGCAATATCGCTACTAGAAGTGTATTCCCAAGAGACAAGAAAAATGAGAAAGGATCCTATATGTACAAACTTATTTATAGCAGCATTCTTTGTAGTTGCCCAAAACTGGAAATCAAAGGGATGTCCATCAATTGGGGAATGGCTGAATAAATTATGGTATATGAATGTAATGGAATACTGTTGCACCATGAGAAATGATGAATAAGAAGACTTCAGAGAGGGCTGGGAAGACTTATATGATCTGATGCTGAGTGGAAGCAGCAGAATCAGGAGAACTTTGTGTGCAGCAATGGCCACAGTGTGCAAGTGTTTTTTGTGGCACACTTGGATCTTCATAGCAATGCAAGGACATTATATATATATATATATATATATATATATATATATATATATATATATATATATATATATATATAAATGATCTTCTAAGGCAAAATGCCTTCCACATTCAGAGAAAAATCTATGGAATTCAATCACAGAATGCAGCACATCATTTGTGTGTGTGTATGCCTATTATGTTTTGGTTTGTTATGTGATTTTTCCCATTTATTTTTGTTCTTCTACGCAGTGTGACTATAGTGAAAATGTATTCAATAGGAAAGTATGTATAGATCCTATATAGAATTCTATACTGTCTTGAGGAGGAAGGGAGGTGGTGGGGGGTAAGAAGGGGGAAAGAAATCTAAGTTTTGTGGTAGTAATTGTAGGACATTAAAAATAAAAATAGAAATAAAAAAATTTGAAAATAAATTAAAAAATAAAATTCTCTTCTAAAAAAATAAAGTCCTTTATGTTTTCTCTATCCTGTTTACCTTTTCATGCTTCTCTTGATTCTTGTATTTGAAAGTCAAATTTTCTATTTAGTTTTGTTTTTTTCATCATGAATGTTTGAAAGTCCTCTGTCACTGAATAACTTTTTTTTCCCCTTAAAGTATTATACTCAGCTTTACTAGATATGTGATTCTTAATTTTAATCTTACTTCCTTCACCTTCTGGAATATCCTATCCCAAGCCCTTTGATCCCTTAATGTAGAAGCTGTCTGACCCTTTGTTATCATGATTGTATTTAAATTATTTCTTTCTAACTGCTTGAAATATTTTCTCCTTGACCTGGGAACTCTGAAATTTGGCCACAATATTCCTGGGAATTTCTCTTTTGGGATTTCTTTCAGGAGGTGATTGGTGGCTTCTTTCAATATTTATTTTTTCCTCTTGTTCTAAGATATCAGGACAGTTTTCCTTGATAATTTCATGAAAGACAAATGTTTAGGCTCTATTTTGGATCATGGCTTTCAAGTAGTCCTATAACTTTTAAATTGTTTCTCCTAGATCTATTTTCCAGGTCTCTTGTTTCTTCAGTGAGATATTTCACATTATTTACTATTTTTCATTCCTTTGGCTTTGTTTTGTAACTTCTTGGTTTATCACAAAGTCATTAGCTTTCCAGAACTTCACTCTCATGTTTAAAGAATACTTTCTTCAGTGAGCTTTTGACCCTCCTTTTCCATTTGGCTAATTCTACTTTTTAAACCCTTCTTCTCCTCATTGGATTTTTGGACCTCTTTTGACAATTGAGTTAGCCTCTTTTTAAAGATGTTATTTTCCTCAGCATTTTTGGGGTCTCTATTAGCAAACCACTGATTCATTTTCAAGCTCTTCCATGGCCTGAGAACATTTCATATTAATTTTGGAGGTACTGGAGGCAGAAGACTTGACTTCTTCTTAATGTCTGCATTGTTCTTCCTCATCCAAAAGGATGGAAGGAGATACCTGTTCACCAAGAAAGTAACCTTCTATGGTCTTATTTTATTCCCCCTTTTCTGGGCATTTTCTCAGCTAGTTACTTGACTCCTGAATCCTTTATTAAGAGGAAAGTTTGAGTGCTTCTCTCACCTCAGGACTATGTGCAAGGCTGAGGTTCAGATCAGCTGCTCAATTCTCCCAGACGCTTTACGCTGAACATTCCAACATTGGAACAATAGACCCTGGCTGCGGTCTGCCAGGCACAGCTGCCACAGTCCCTGCTACTTGCTGCTGCTACTTTCCCCCCCTGGGGCCAGTGCTTAGGGAGATTTTGCTCTCCTCTTGGTTGGGAAATCCCTCTCACTGACCTTTGAAGCTTTCTTTGGTGCTTGTGAGTTGAGGGATCTGAAACCTTCCCTGCTGGGGATTCTGCCCTGGAGGCCTGTTCCTTTCCCTCTCAGCACCACATGGCCAGGCCTGGGTTCCAAGATGCTCAGCATCCAGTGAGATAGACTTTTCCTGTAGGCCTTCCAGGCTACCTTTGGCTGGAAATCTGTTTAAATCTGTTGTTTTTTGGCTTCTACTGCTCTAGAATTTATTGAGAGTCATTTTTACAAGTACTGTATGGGCTGTGGGGGAACATATGCAACTTTCTACTCTGCCATCTTGATTCTGCCCCAGTTGAATTGCCTACTATTGAACCAGCCCTCTCTTTTTAGTATAAATCTTACTTGATCATAATGTACTAATCTTGTGATAAGTTACTGTATTCTTTTCACAAAATCTTACTTGAAATTTTTGCATCTATGTTCATTAGAAAAATTGGTCTATAATTTTCTTTCTCTGTTTTATTGTTTCTTGGCTTAGTTATCAAAACCATATTTGTATCATAAAAAGAATTTGGGAGGACTATTTCTTCCCCAATTTCACCAGTCTGTAAATTATTGGAATTAACTGTTCTTTAAATGTTTGGTAGAATTCACTTGTAAATCCATCTGGCCCTGTAGATTTTTCCCTAGGGGGTTCATTGATGGCTTGTTCAATTTCTTCTTCTGAGATGGGGTTATTAAAGTATTCAACTTCCTCTTCTGTTAATCTGTGAAATTTATATTTTTTTAAAATAATCATCCATCTCATTTAGATTGTCGAATTCTTGGGCATACAAAGTATTAGCTAATTATTGTTTTAATTTCCTCCCCAATGGAGGTGAGTTCACCCTTTTCATTTTTGATATTGATAATTTGGTTTTCTTCTTTTTTAAAAAATGAATTTGATTTATAAATACAAATGGTTTATAAATTTTGTTGTTTTTTTTTCCATAAAACCAACTCAGTTTTATTTATCAGTTCAATAGTTTTCTTAATTTCAGTGTTATTAATATCTCCTTTGTTTTTTTTCCGTATTTCTAATTTGGTATTTACTTCAGGATTTTCAATTTGTTCTTCTAGCTTTATCAGCTGCATGCCCATTTATCTCCTCTTTCTCTATTTTATTCATGTAGACATTCAAAGATGCAAAGCTTCCTCTAAAAACTACTTTTGAAGTATCCCATAAGTGTTGGTAGCTTGTCTCATAGTTGTCATTCTCCTGAATGAAGTTATTGATTGTTCCCATGATTTGTGTTTTGACCCACTCATTCTTTAGAATTAGATTATTTAGTTTCTAATTAATTTTTTGGTCTATCTTTCCCTAGCCTTTTATTACATAAGACTTTTATTACATTGTGATCTGAAAAGGATGCATTGACTATCCATGCATTTCTGCACTGGACTGTGAAGTTTTTATGCCCTAGTACAATGTCAAGTTTTGTATATGTGCCATGTACCACCGAGAAAAAGGTATACTCCTTTCTATCCCCATTCAGTTTTCTCCAAGGTTTTAGCATATCTACCTTAGACAGAGTTATATTCACCTCATTATTTCCTGTCTTGTTTATTTTCAGGTTGAATTTATCAAGTTCAGGGAAGGGCAAGTTGAGATCTCCCTCTATTTGATTTCTATTTCTTCCTGTAACTCCCTTAACTTCTTCTCTAAAAATTTGGGTGGTGTACCACTTGGAGCATATGTGTTTAGTAATTATATTGCTTCATTGTCTTTGGTGGGTTTGCCAGGATATGTTTTCCTTTCTTATATTTTTTGATTAGATTTATTTCTGCTTTTTCTTTGTCTGAGATTAGGATTGCTACCTTTGCTTTTTTTTTTTTTTACATCAACTGAAACAACACATTCTGCTCCAACCTTTTTACCTTTACCCTGTGTGTATCTCCCTACTTCAAACGTGTATCTTGTAAAAATATATATATTTTTGGATTATAGTTTTTGATCCATTTTGCTGTCTGCCTCTATTTCATAGGAGAGTTCATCCCATTCACATTCATAATTATGATTACTATTTGTGTCTTTCTCTTTGTTCTATTTCCCCCATTTATTCTTTTGGGTATCCATTCTCTCTTCCCTTCAACAAAGTTTTATTTTTGACCACTGCCTCCCTTCATCTTCCCTCCCTTCTGTCAACACCCTTCTCTTGTATTCCCTTTTTCCCTTACTACTTCTTCTCTCCCTTTTAACCTTCCCTCCCTTTTTTTCTCTTTCCCCTTCTACTGCCTATAGGGCAAGTTAGATTACTATTCTTACCTTAAGAAGTATATTTTTCCCTCCTTGAACCTAATTGAATGAGAGTTAACCTCAAAGGGCACTCATCTCCCTCCTCTCTTTCACTCTACTATAACAGGTTTTGTGTTTCTTCCTCTAATCCAATTTACCTTTCTATGCCTCTTCCTTTTCTCCTCTCCTGTTACAATCCCTTTACACCATTAAACCACATTTTTTCATCACATCAGTTATTTCATACCCACTACCTCTATCTATGTATATCCCTTTTAAATATCATGAAATAAATAATTCTCAAGATTAACAAGTATCATCCTCCCTTAGAAGGATGTAAACAGTTTGTCCATATTAAATAAAAAGGTTTTATTCCCTTGTTTACCTTTTTATGTCTCTCTTGAGATTTGTATTTGAAGACCAAATTTTCAAGTGAGATTTGGTCTTTTCATCATGAAGGTCCGAATATTCCTGATTTCATTGATTATCTCTCTCCTTGCCAGAAATGTTATGCTCAACTTTGCTGGGTAATTGATCCTTTGTTGTAAACCAAGCCCCATTGCCTTACAGAATATCATGTTTCAATCACTCTTATCTTTAAATGTATAAGCTGCAAGATTCATTTGTGATCCTGCCTGTAGTTCCTCCATGTTTGAATTGTTTCTTTCTGGCTATTTGCAGCATTGTCTCCTTAACTTGATAGCTGTGGAATTTGGCCACAATATTCCTTGGTGTATTCAGTTTGGGATTCCTTTAAGGAGTCATCAGTGGATTTTTTTTTGTCTATTTTGCCCTCTGTATCTAGAATTTCTGGGTAGTTTTCCTTGATAATTTCTTGGAAGGTATTTTCCAAGTTGTTTTTTCATCATGACTTTCCAGTACAGTAATAATTCTTACATTTTCTCTCCTGGATCTATTTTCCAGATCAATTATTTTTCTAATGATATTTTATATTTTCTTCTACATCTTTTCTTTCTTTAGATCCTGTTGGAATGACTTTTGATGTCTCCTGGAGTCATTCACTTCTCCTTGCCCTCTTCTGATTTTTAATGATTTTTTCTTCAATTAACTTTTGCATCTCCTCTTCCATTGGTCCAACTGTCCTTTTAAATTCTCCTGTGAATTATTTTTTCATAGTTTTAAAATATTTAGCGAATTTTGCTTCTACTTCTCAAATGTGGCTTGTAAAATTCTGGAGCTCTTCAAAAAATGCTCTTTGAACCTGAGGCAAGTTCATATTCCTTTCTGAGGTTTCAGATGTGAGTATAGTTGGAATGCTGTCTGTTTCTGAATTCATACTTTTTTTCATTATCCCCATAGTAAGATTCTATGCTCTTTGCTTTTCTGGACTGTTTATTGCTCATGATGACTACCCTTTTCCTGGCTTTTAAAGTGGATCTCTGCTTCTAGGGAAATGGGGCCTCTTTTCTATGTTTCTTGTAGTGGGAACTTCAGGCTTGGTGTTTTGTCGCCTCTGGTTCTTTCACTTAGAATCTAGAGCATTGCAGCTTACGTGGTGCTGAGTTGGCTGGTATATGCCAAGGCTGAGGCCAGATGAAAGCTTTCTGAGTTTCCCTCGGGTTACCTTGAAGCTCACTGTGTTAGGTGTGGCTGAAGGTGTGTCTGGGCACAGGAGGTCTTCTCTTACCTTGAGCTAAATCACAGGCAGACTCAATGACTGGTGAACTCCTATCTGCACTATTTTCTGTCCAATTTCCCTGACAGTGCTGAGGCACACTAGATTTCCTGGTGTATTTATGAGCTCCACCCCCTGAGGCTCAAGATCTCATCTTGATTATAGGGTTTTCTGGGCCACCTCTAGTCCTGCCTCCTTCAGTCACTGAAAAAGTGACTCTTCTTGATGACTTTTCCTAGCCTCTGGAGCTGAGAGACTGTTTGCTCCTTCATCTGATCCCATAATTCCAGGATTTTTACTGGGGCAATACTTTCTGGTTTTTTCAAGGTCAACAAAGGGAGGGTGACACCACTTACGTTTTTATCCATTATCTCGTCTCTAAGAAGTTCAAGTAGGTGAATTTCAAATATTTAAAGTGTAGGCTGATAATCTCAGGAGTGGCTGTAGCTTTTCCTAAGGTCCTATGCTTCTTTCTCACTCAATTTTCCTGGACTCCTGTCCTGCGATGATATATATGAGAATCCACACTGCTGTTTCTGCTTCAGTCTTCCTTGGTTATGCCTTCTAGGCTCCACTATGGTGCAGTCTGCACCGGTACAGCCTATGCTCTCTGTACACTCCCAGCCCAATGTAACAGAGTCTTACTGGCCACCTTCTGCTTTGTCCTGGGCTGGAAATCTGCCATACTCTGTGTTCTAGTGGATTCTGCCACTCTAAAATTTATTTTGATTATCTTTATAGAACTATCTGAAGGAATCTGTGGTAGAACTAAGGCGAGTCTGTGCTCTTCACCATCTTGGCTCTGCCCCACAGAAACACTCTTGAAACAGAAAAAATCACAAGACAGTAAAGTAGAATCTATTATGATTCAGGCAAAGATTTTTTAGAAAGACATACATATGCACTATTGTTCTCAGACAAAGCAAAAGTAAAAATATATCTAACTGAAAGACAAAAATAGGGAAAAATAAAATTTGTTAAGAGATGCCATAGAAAAATATGTGTGGTATGAAGCCAATGTAGAACTCCAGGATTTTTTTTTTATCTCTCAACACTTACATCATTAAAAGAAAGAGCAGACCAATACATTAAGCATGCAGCTAAAAAGTAAACAGAAAAAAAAATAAAAATCCTTATTAAATCTTAAAATATGAACTGTGGAAACCAAAGCAATAATTAAAATTGATTTTTAAATGAAGCAATAAGTAAAACTAGAAGTTCTTTTTAACCAATAAAATAGATAAAACTAATTAATTTCCTTTAGAAGAGAAAGAAAACTAGGTTACGAGTATCAATCATGTAAATGGCTAATTAACAACCAGATTAAAAGGGAAATTATTAGGAACTATTTTGCTCAGATGTATGACAACAAAAGTGATAATCTAAATAAAATAGATGAACATTTTAATAATGTCGAATTTTCCAAATTAACAGAAGGGAAATAGATTACTTAAATAACTCTCTCTTAGAAAAGGAAATTGAGCAAGCCTTAAATCACTTCCCTAAGGAAAAAAAATCAGTACCAGATGGATACATAAGTGAATTCTTTTTTTTAATAGTATTTTTTACAATTACCTGTAAAGAAAGTTTTCAACGTTTGTTTTTATAAGATTCTGAGTTTCAAACTTTTTTCTCCCTCTCTCCTCCTTTTCCTTTCCCCTCCCTCTCCCAAAGATGGCAAGCAATCTGTTTCAGGTTGTATATATACAATAATATTAAACATATTTCCACATTAGTCATATTGTGATAGCAGCATAAGAATCAAAGGGGTGGATGAGAAAGGAAAAATAAGAGCAAAAAAGATTTGAAAATAACTTGCTTCAGTATACGTTCAGACTACATCTTTCTCTGGATGTCGATCGTCATGAGTCTTTTGGAGCTGCTTTTGATCATTGTATTGCTGAAAATAGCCAAGTCTATCAAAGTGGATCATTGTATAATATTGCCGCTACTGTGTGCAGTGTTCTTCTGGTTCTGCTCACTTTGCTCATCATCAGTTCATATGAGTCTTTTCAATATTTTATGATGTTTACCCATTTATCATGTTTTATGGAAAAATGTTGTTCTATTACCTTTATATACCACAACTTATTCAGTCATTTCCCAATTTTTGGGCATCCACTCAATTTTCAATTCTTTGCTGTGACAAAAAGAACAACTACAAATATTCAAAGAAAAAAATAATTCCAATTGTGCATTTTATTTTGTAAATAGTAAAGGAAATGCTACTAAATTCATTCTATGATACAAACATTATTTTGAAAATTAAAGCTGGAAGAGGTAAAACAGAAAAAGAAATCTACAATTCTGTTTCTTTAATTAACATTGCTTTAATTATTTTACATAAATATTGGCCCTATGCCAAGTTACATTTATAGGAGGAATACACTGCTGGTACAATATTAGGAAAATTTTTATCAAAATGAACTATAAGAAGAAATAAATTAATATTCCAAGAGACTCAGAAAAGGCTATTGATAAAACATAACACTCATCACAGTTTAGTAGTAAAAAAAAAATAGGAATGAACTGGATTATCTTTAAAATCCATAATTTGAATCTAAAACCAAGTTCAAACACTATTTCTAATGAAGATCATCTAGCTTGTAATTAGATTATGGGTGCAGCACTTCCACCATTATTATTCAGTATTGTACTGTAAATGCTTGCAATAGAAATGAAAGGAAAACTGAAGGAATAGGCATAGTTAATGAGGCAGCAAAACTATATTTTTTGCAGATAATATCATTTACTTAGAGAACCAACTATAAAATTAAAACACAATAATTTTAGGAAAGTTAAAGAACATAATTTAAACTAGAAGAAACCATGAACATTTTTGCATAGCATCAAAAAAATCCATAAAAAAGACAAAAAGTGGTAAAAAAAAAGTATCAATCTTCAGATAAAAAAACTGAAACTGAGTGCAAATTTAAGCATATTTCCTCTTTTTTTCTTTCTTACTTTCCATTTGTTTTATGAAACTAATGAAGAAATGTTTGGTATGACTTCATATTTTAATAAATTTTTCTGTTTTGCCTTTTCAATCTTAGGAAAAGGGCAGAGAGAAATTGAAATATATATATATATCTTGGAAGTCCTATTGTATAGTGTGTGTCTTGATAGATAGGTAGACAGATCCCTTAGTATGACATAGTTTTCTCATGGGTTCTTCATAATAAATCCACTCAAATATTTCCTTTAATCTCAAAGAAAATAACTGTTTTCATGTGATCTCAGCATTACTATTAGGAATATGATGACAGCATAAGAAATCGTGTGGACCTCTGAAATTACAAGACCATTTCTTGCCAAAGTTGAGGACGCTAGGGAGAATGGGTTTCTTTCCACTCTAAGATGCTTGCTCAGTTCAAAATCTCATTTTTCTTGAACTGGCATGATATTTTATAAACAACACTTAACGTACAAAATGATTCTTCATTTCAATGTTCTTCTTGTACACTGTCAGTTCCACTTTATTTAAAAGCTTATGAGAGAGATTTAAATCAAATTTGACTTTTTCACTCAGATTTTATATGACTAACTCCATTCAATTGAATGACATTCCTTCCTGGCTTAGGTACATGGGCATAGTATCTCATTGCATGAGATGATTTGATGACTTACTCAAATATTCTCACTTGTATATTTGCATCCTTAGAATGAGTCATAAAATCCAGCCCAGATCTGCTAAAATGGTGCACTCATTTTAACAGAACTTTATTCACCTCGACATTTAGATAGAAGAGATGACATGCAGACTCCCAAGACTCATGGCCATTATAAGCAAGTAGTACCCAGAATTCTTTCAATAATATCCTAAAATGTCTTTTTGAGCAATACAGCATGAATGTGGAAAGTATCCAAATAACTGTAGCACCTGACTGCTGATCCTGAGATTTTAAGCAACATCAGAATGTAATTGATGAAAAAACACAACAAGAAATTCTTCAAATATTAATCAAGGAATAATACACTTATTTCCTGTGGGGAATGAATTAAAATTTTTTTCTCTCTCTTCAGAAGTAAGTAAGAACCACATCTTCATTATTGGCCATTCCTTTTTTTTCCTGAAAAAAGGGCAACTGCATAATATAGTTTTATATACAATGACTTAGCATTGACTATGTTGTAGTTTTTAAATAAAAGTGAACTCTGATTTGATTCTGTCTTCTTTTTAATTTCCATTGTATTCATTTTTGTAGTTATTACGTTGAAAGAAAAGTAAAGACACGATTTAGTTTGGAAGATCTAGAAGGTAGTGTGGCATAATGAAAAAATAATACATCAATGGCTCAAGGAGCAAGAGACCTGGATTCAAATCTTACTGTCAATACATGAGAAACCTTGGATGAGTCACTTAAACTCACTGTGCATCAATTTCTTCATAACAAAATGAAGATTTAGCTTTATCAAATGATTTCTGTGTTCTCCCCTATAGGCTAGAGATAATTATGAAATAAGCTTTGCAATTTACTTCCTCTTACCATTATGTTTTTCAAGGGATGAAGAGTATGGGCCATAGAATTCTGACTAATTTTAATTCACATCATAGAAGTTTTTATTGTTGTGGCCTCAACAATTTAATTCATTTTCATTCAATTTCATGTTTATCCAAATGATGACATTTACTGTGTGTATATGTGTATGTACATATGTATATGTACATAAATAGGTACATACATACACATACATGTGCTTATTTATAATTTCACTCTTAGGACTAAATCTCACACAAGTAAACTGAATGTAGAACTATTTTTCCTCTGAGTCAGCCATAGTCATGTTTCTAGATAAATTTATTTAACCATCCAATCTTTACTAACAAAGGAAAACAAATGTTAATTCTTTGCACCAGGATATTAAAAAAAGAATAGTTAGAATTTTCTGGGATCATAAGTTTATTTGATCACTTGAAGTAGACTTCTGAGATTAGACAGGATGGGAATAATTTATCTGTCTTTGGAAGTAATGTTCCTAGCACAAAAGAGTTCTTCTAACTTTATTTCCATCATCTTAAAAATGGAAGTTTAAACGTTTTTATCATAGAATCATAGATCAGAGCTCTAAATTTCTTCTGTCACAAAATAATCCTCAGAAAAATAAAATCTGAAAAAAAGTTATTTGTGGAAGCTGGATGTCAGAATTAAAATCTTAACATAGGAGTAGGAGAACCCAGTTTAGTGACTGAGGTTAATAACTTGTTACCCTTAAAATAAAGACCTCTTTTCTGTTTAGAGTACCACTTGAATTATCCTCAAAAATGTAATTAAGCCTCAGCGCAGAGTGGTAAAGCTGATTAGTGTTTATTGCTTTATATTTTATTATTAACCTACTTTTACAAATAGAAATCATGAGATGGAAGTAGTTAAAATCGCTTGTTCAATGAATAAAATCTCATTTTTCAGTTGCCTACTGTCATCATACTTAAACAATTCTCATCTTTCTCACAGAGTATTGAGTGTATTTAACCCTACTCTTTTGTAGAAAGCTACAATCTGCCCTCTGACCTGTGTATGTTTGTATTCACTACCAGGGGTAATTTTAGTGTGCTCTTGTTATTTCCTCAGTTTGTAATTGTCTTGTCCTATTGCTAAACATCATTGCACTTCTAGATCTAATTTTAGTATATCTCCCAACATGACTTTTGCGTCATCCTTTCTTTGCTTCATTTCAGTCTCCTACATCTCCTATGATTATGTCAATAAATTTGGGGCATAGCTCTTTCCTTAAAAGTCAATTTACAATAGAATGGGACATTTTATATCAATGTACCTTGTGTTTATGATCATCAAAACGTATTTGATTCAACATGCAATACCTTTTCATTTCAACTATCTTAAAATTAATGTATTACTACAGATGGTAGAAAACTGGATAATTTGCTTTTCTGAAATAAAAAGCTTAGAAAAAGTTCTAATGGGGACCTTAGATGTCATTTAGTTTAAATTCCTCATATTACTCATCAGAAAATCAAGGCCCAATAAGATTGAATAACTTACCCAAGGTCGTAGATGGTAAATGTCAAAAGCAGAACTTTAAATCATCAAGTGGGATAATGAATGACAAATGGTTTTGAGAAGTATAAAGCACTATAAGCATGCATATTATTCTTATTGTTATCAATGTCAGTATGAAAACTAAAATGCAGCTCTGATGTCTCATTGGGTGGTAAAGAGGTGACTATGCATTTACAGAGACCATGCTTGAGGAGAAGAAAGTTTTTTTTTTTCGTTCTAAATCTGAACAGATAAATCTTTAAGCTTAAGAACAGGATTGGACCCTATGTTTGTCATTCAAGTTATAACTTATCAACGATCAGACAGTACCAGAAGGAACAGTGACTCCAACATCAAACATATGTTTGATGGTTTTGAATTCTGAATCTTTGGAAGAAGGCTTACTTTCTTTTGGAATACCTACCCTTTCAAGGACAAGCTCAACTGACACTTCCTTTGAAAAAATATATCTGTCTAATTTCTTCCAGTTGTTTCTAATCCCTCGCACCCCAATACTTTGTTTTTATTTAGTTTTTATTTTGTATTTACTACTTTGCACACAGATTCTTCTGCTCAATGAAATGTAATCTCCTTGCAAAGTCGGGAGTTATTTATCTTTTTCTCCTCTACTAAGGAAGGAGCCAGCAACTAGCACAAAGTCTGGCCTGTAATAGGAACTAAAAGGAAGTAGTTTTTTTTTAATTGAACAGCATTAATGCTTGAAACAATGAAGTATCAAGCTGATTTGGGAGGGATTTTTATTGGTTCATCTGATGTACCCTCTTAAATAAAAGGTCAAAAATTGCTCCCACCATGTTTCTTGAAAGCCAGGATGCAATGCAAATTGTATTATTTGATGCTTTTATGATATTCCATTTCATAAATAATCATAATCTCTTATGAATTCACCATAATATACTATTAATGTGTCTATGATCCTAACCTTATTTTATATTATATTATATTATAGTCCTTGCATACTCATTTTGTCTTCCCCACAAGATTGCAAATTCCTCCATATTTAGCCTCTATTGCATCTTTTTTTCATCTCATATCCACAAAACAAAAACAAAGCAAAACGAGAAAACACCAATTTCTACTGTAACAATGTTTTACTAAATTGCTACTATATAAGACTTTGAGGTAGGCACTGGGAATATAGAAGTAAAAATGAATAACTATCCTTTAGAAATTTATATTCCATTGGGAGATATTGAAGGTACACAGATAAGTAAACAAGATTCAAAGAGGGATTGAAATCTTTGTAAAAAACTCAGGTTTAGAATAATACATTTTACCATAGAGATAATCTATAAATATTGTTTAAATTATTGCATCTGCAAAGGGCTTACTTGCCTATATGATGATATAGGGGAGAAAAAAACAAAATGCAGACAAATTAAACACATGAATCTTGGAAATAATTCTTTATTCAGGAATTGTAGGATAAATTTTGCTTGATAGACTTTCACTTCAACTGAACAATGTTTTTATTGTTCCATGAAAAACACAAGATGATCAGGTAAAATTTGTAGTTCAGTATAAATATATATTTAACAAGAGTCTCAAAATTCAAGCCAATAATTAATCTTAATGTGACACTGTTAGACTTTTTTTTTCCTTCAGTTTGAAGGACTCCCCAAATTCTCGAAGATAGAGATAATTTTAAAAAAAGCTGTTTTGTTCACTACTCTGTTCACTTAAAAAGTAGACTTCTTTTCCCTCATGTCTACAGAGAATTAAGGGTGTTACTCTTCTCGCTTTTGGCTTTTTATTGCCTGGAACACAAGTACCATAGACAGACCAGAACTAAATAGTTTCTCTCTTATCAACAGCTAGAGAGAAGTGAGAGAAAAGAGCTAATGTACTTCTGCCCTCATGGCCAGATGGGAAACAAAAAAAAAAGTGTTAAAAATAAAGGCTGCCTAAAATAAATGTGTAAAAATACAGCCTACTACTCCCACTCTGCTTTGATCATATGTTCCTTGTCATGCTCCTTGTGACTAGCATCCTGGCATACTCAGCTGTACTTTTTGAAGACTGAAGACAGTGTCATATGTTGTGCTTCAAGACCTACCAGATTTGAAAGTCTGTGGAGTTATATTTTTTCAAAGTCTGAGGTTGTTTTGAACTAAAGGTGTATGAGAGAATATTTCTGATTTTATCCATAAATAGCATAGTATCACTCTTATCTGTAGTCCATTTTCCCAGTAGGGGACAAGAGAGGGAGAATTATGCCTTTATCCATCTCAAAATTCAAATTAGCAAGACTAGAGGATAATTTTTAATCTATTAATTACAATATAGCAAAGGATAGTTAACCAGAAATTTTTAAGAATTTTTTGCATTCCATTTCTGCATTTCATGATAAATTTGATGATACTCACCATCTCCACTATATCATCCTGAAGATAGCTTGAAATCAGTCTCAGGGATAAGTACAGATGGCCAAAAGTGAGTCGTTAAAAGATTTTGTGGTATCTTGAACCTCAGAGAATTTTTATGATACATAGAAGCCTTAAAGAATTTTTGTGATAAATAGGAACCTAGTGATCATTTAGTCCTTTTTAGAAATAAGAAAATTGAGTCCCAGAAATGTTAAGTGATTTGTCCAAGTTTCCATAGTCAATAAATACTTTAGCAGTAATATGGCTCACACCACATTTCTCTGTTTATAAATACAGTATTTTCCCTTGTATAGTTTCAACGCATAGTAGGCAAATTAGCTATTTTTAAATTATCATCAAACTGAGGGAGAATGGATATGCATGTTAATATACATGTATGTGTGTATGCATGCATTCATGTACATATGTGTGTACATATAAACATACATATATGCATTGCACATACCTATAGTGATGCGATGCAATACATGTAATACAATGTGAAATGACAGACTATGATATGATATGAATGATTTGATATGTTATGATGTGGCATATGGTATGGTATGGTATGGAATGATATGGCATGAAATGAAATTATATGGTGTGATATGATATGATATGATATGACATGATATGATGCAATGTATGTAACATAATACAACAAAGCATGTGTCAGAGATGCATATACTATATATTTATAATATCAACATTTCTAAATTGACAGATATAATACAACGAACTTTACATTTTCCAAACTTTACTTAAATCTGGAATTTACAAAAATTTTAAGGAAAACTAATAGAGTAATTATTATAGAGTAGAACTTATAAGATTATTAAGCTATTTATATACATAAATATGAAGCAATTGCATCAATATTTTAATGTATACATACAAAAGGGGACTAGAGAAACTACTCTCCAGCCATATGTCATTAACTTGACCATGCTGGCACATTTAAATCTCTTGAAATGAATGATGTCTGAAGGCTACATATGGCGCCTGTCATTTGGATTAAGATGATCCATGCATATTTGAATTCAAACAAACAATCTGTGTAATTTATGGCCAACATGAATACAGCAGAAGATGAACCAGTAATATCCAATTATTGGGATGCCTTTTATTAATAATAACAATGGAGATAATGCTGAGGACCTTGACAGTACTTTTCTGAAGTTAGAAAAATAAGATTATCATCTTGAAAATAGAAAAGAGGTAGGAACAAAGTTTTCCTTGAATATATGTATAAAAGAAATAGTAAAATGAAAGGGATTGTGACATCAAAGGGAAATGAATTCTTAGCTACTACTTGCTGATGAAGAAAGTTGTACACTATTCATATAATGTCTTCATGAAAATCATAGATTAAATCCCAGAGTTTAATGTGAATTTTGGGAACCAAATGGAATGATTTCAGGTTTATTTCTTACCATGTTGAATTCTCTAGACCCTGCTATTAGTAGCAATGTTAGTGCTGCTACAACTACAACAATGACTATGACTATGACTACATATAATTAGTTAAAATGAATTAACCAGATTTACCTGAATAAAGAAAACATGAATTTCTTTTTTTTTTAATTTGGAGAAATAGTCTTTAAAAACATATACGTACAATGAGAAAAGGAAATGAAAGGGTCACATAAGAAAAAATGAATGACAATAAAAAAAAAATAGCCAATAGTACATTGAAAGTGAGAAGGATGCTAGTAGAGAGAGTAGAATGAGGATGATATTGACTGAAAATTCTTTCCATGTTTTGGCTAAGTAAACATTTTTAGTATGGTCATATGGTTTACTAGTATTTCACATTATTCCACACCATTGCACCTTTTAGATCTGGCTCCCTGGAGTGGATATGTCTAACAAATGTATCTGTATTCAGACAGCAATATATTCATTGAATCAAAAAAGCTGGGCCTATTTAATGTGATATATCATCAGTCCAGAGACATTTGCTTTGAATGTAAGGAAAAACGAATAGGCAGAATTAGTAGAGTAGAGTAGAGGAAGCACTCAATTAAACTCTTCCAACACTCCCCTCCAAAAACTGTAAAATAATGGCTCAAATCAAATTCTGGGGTAAAAGAATCAACAAAGGATCAGAGTAAGTCATTCTTCCAGCCCATTCCAAATAAGTACTTTGTATTTTTTTTAAATTTCTATTACATTGAATAAATAAAGTAGTGTTAGTAGAATTGTTATTTTTATCATATTGACTAAAAATATGTAGATGTAAGAGGAGAGAAAGGAGAAAGAGAGAGAGAACAGAATAAAACAAACAAAAAAACAACTCATAGGTAGTAATAATAGTCCTAAATGTGAATGGCATAAACTCACCCAAAAAACAGAAACAAATGGCAGAATAGGTGATAAACCAGAATCAAATAATATACTGTTTGAAAGAAACATTTGAAAAAGAAAGACACAGGAAGAGTTAATATAAGGGGTTGAATAAGAATCTATTATGCTTCAGCTGGTGTAAAAAAGACAGGTGTAACAACCATGATCTGAGAGAAAGTAAAAGGAAGAGCAGACATAATTAAATTAAGCAATGACAAATAATATAGACATCAAAATAGTATCATACTGAGCGCGCACGTGCGCGCACACACACACACACACACACAAAAACACACCCAATAACAAAGCATCCAAATTCTTAAGTGAAAATTTAAATGAATTATTAGAGGAAAGAGTAAAATCACAGTAGCTGGAAACTTCAACTTTCCCCTCTTTGAGCTAGATAAATTTAACTATAAAATAAATAAAAAAGAAGTCAAGGAGATCAATAGATAATTAGAAAACAATAAATTCGATAGACTTCTGGAAAAAACTGAATGAGAAATTAAAGTATATCTTTTACTCTGCTTTACATGGTATTATCACAAAAATTTACCATATGTTAAAGCATAAAACTTCAAATCAAATTCATAAAAGCAGATATATTAAATGTAATTTCAAAAAAGACTGTAATCCAACAAAAATCAAAAATTACATATAATAAATGGTTATGGAAACATGGATTAAAAGATTTTGAAACTTATAATCTAACCCTAAAGAATTAATTAATGAAAGAAGAAATCATAGAAACAATCAATAATTTAAAGAGAATAACAACAATGAGACAATATTCTAAACTTTGTGATATGAAGCCAAAGAAATAGTTACAAGAAAAGTTACATCTCTAAATGTTTATATCAATAAAAGAGGAAAGCATATATCAATGAATTAAGCATACTAGTAAAAAATTAAACCAAACAAGAACAAATTGAAAATCCCCAATGAAACAATAAAATGAAACCTCAGAAAATCAAAACACGTTTATAGAATTTAAAGTAAAAAAAAGAAGAAAAACAACTAACAAAAAAAAGTGGCAGCTGTTATTATGAAAACAAAAATAACCAAATTCAAGTGAAAGAACAAAAGGTCAAGCATATCAAGAAAACCAAAGAAAAAATTGTGAAGGAATGCAGCCTATCACTACCAGATTTAAAACCATATTGCCAAATGTTAATCATCAAAATAATCTGCTACTGGTTAAAAAATAGACTGGTTGATCAGTGGGATATTAGGTATAAAAGACACTGTAGTAAATATACAAAGTAATCTTGTTTAAGAAATGCAAAAATCCAGATGTTGGGATTAAGAACTCAATATTTGGCAAAAATTGTTAGGAATAGTAGAAAACAATTTGGAAGAAATTAGGCATAGACCAATACATCATACCTCGTATCAAAATTAGGACAAAGCAGATAAATGATATAAACATAATAGATGGTATCATAAGTCAATTAGGAAAGAATGGAAAAGCATACCTGTCAGATCTCTGGATAAGAAAAGATTTTGCTTTGTGTGTGTGTGTGTGTGTGTGTGTGAGAGAGAGAGAGAGAGAGGGGGGGGGGGGGAAACACATGAAGAAGAACTGATTATTTTCATTTCCTGAAATTAAAAAGTTTTTATAGAAACAAAACCAATATAGTCAAGAGTAGAAAGAAAACAGCAAACTAAGAAAATATTTACAACAAAATTCTTTGACAAATGTCACATTTCTCAAAATAAATGGAAGTAGCTGAACCAAATTTATAAATATATGAGTTATTCCACAGTTGCTAATTAATCAGTGTATATGAGCAGGTCAAAGCTATCAATAGGCATATAAAAATATGTCCTAAATCACTGCTGATTAATGAAATGAAAATTAAAACATCTTTGAGGTGTCACTACATATCTATCAGATTGAATATTATGACAGAAAAGGATGATGGCAAATGCTGGATACGTGGACAAATTGTTATATTACTGCAGCATTGGTGGACTTATGAAGTAGTACAACCTTTCTGAGGAATATTTTGGAACTACAACCAAAGGACTACAAAACTGTACATATTCTTTGACCCAGAAATACTACTATTAGGTCTGTAACCCAAGGAAATTGTTTTAAAGGAAAAAAACAAAATAAACATAAAAAATAATCATAGCAGCTTTTTGTGGGAGAAAAGAATTGGAAATTAAGGGGGTATTCATCAATCAGAGAGTGGCTGGAAATATTCTGGTATATGATTTTAATGGAATATGATTATGCTATAAAAATGGCAAGTGGGATAGGGGAGACTTCCTTTAGATCTCCCCTAACCCTCCACACACCTGTAAAAATGACTCAAAACAAATTCTTGAACTTTAGAACCCACAAAATGGTGGAGTGAAACAAATCTCCATCCCAAAGCAGCCTGGCAGGTCAACAGGAAGCATCTATCACATGGTACTGGGAGAGGAGCACAGTCTGGCATGAGTCATTCCATCACAGACTGGGTCAAATCAGTTCTTAGGGGATGGAACCACTGGTAGCTGTGCCAATCTTTGAACTTCCCAACCCATAAACACCAAGGGCAGCATAGAACATCAGTGCAAAAACTCTATGGGATCTGGTCTGACTGGGATCTGTTCATAGCCTCAGGACAGAGGAGGAAACACCCAGGCAGCAGGCAGTGGCAGCAGCAGAGCCAGCAGCAGTAGATGTGGTGGTGGGGGCTGCTTCTGGAACTTTGGTACCACAGACAGTGGGGGATAGTAAACTAAAGCTTAAGATAGTAAACCCAACCCCATACCCACTAGAAGAAGAGTCATACCTTGACAAAGAGGTCTGTGTCTGGCTGGAAACACAAACAAACACCATTAAGAAAAGGAAATGCAGACTATAGAATCTTGCTTTGGTGATAAAGAAGATCATAAAATACAACCAGGAGACAACAAAATCAAATCACCTACATCAAAAGCTTCCAAGAAAAATATAAATTGGTCTCAGGTCATGAAAGAGCTCAAAAAGGATTTTTGAAATCGTTTAAGAGAAGCAGAGGACAAATGGGAAAAGAAATGAGAGTGATGCAAGAAAATCATAAAAAATGAGTCAACAGCTTGCTAAAGGAAATCCCCCCCAAAATACTAAAGAAAATAACATGTTAAAAATATGCTAACCCAAATGGCAAAAGAACTCCAAAAATTAATGAGAAAAAATGCCTTAAAAAGCAGGATTGGACAATTGGAAAGGAGGTTCAAAAGTTCACTGAAGAAAATAATTCCTTCAAATTAGAATGGAGCAAATGGAAGCCAATGACTTTATGAGAAATGAAGAAATTATAAAACAGAACCAAAAGAAAGAAAACAATAAAGGACAATATAAAATATTTCATATTTTATGAAATAAAATGATTGAACTGGAAAATAGATCCAGAAGAGATAATTTAAAAAAAAAATTAGACTACCTGAAAACCATGATCAAAAAAGAGCTTAGACATCATCTTTCAAGAATTATCAAGGAAAACTGCCCTGATATTCTAGAACCATAGGATAAAATATAAATTGAGAGAATTCACTTATCACCTCTTGAAAGAGATCCCAAAAAGAAAACTCATATGAACATTTTAGCCAAATTCCAGAGTTCCCAGGTCAAGCAGTCAGAAAGGAACAATTTGATTATTATGGAAATACAATTAGGATAACACAACATGTAGCAACTGCTACATTAAGGGACTCTGGAGTCAGAGGAGCTAGGATTAAAACTAAGAATCACCTAACCATCAAAAAGAAGTATAGTACTTCTGAGGGGAAAATAGAATTTAAATGAAATAGAGGACTTTCAAGCATTCTTCCTGAAAAGTCCAGAGATGAATAGAAAATTTGACTTTCAGATACAAGAATCAAGAGAAACATGAAAACAAAAACAGGGAAGAGAAATCATAGGGGACTTATTGAAGTTGAACTGTTTACATTTCTACAAGAAAAGATGATGGTTGTAACTCATGAGACCTTGCTTAATATTAGGGTGGTAGGAGGAAATAGAGATAGATAGATGATGATAAATGAGAAACAGAGAGAGAGAGAGAGACAGAGAGAGAGAGAGAGAGAGAGAGAGAGAGAGAGAGAGAGAGACAGAGACAGAGAGAGACAGAGACAGAGAGAGACAGAGAGACAGAGAGACAAAGAGAGACAGAGAAACAGAGAAACAGAGAGAGACAGAGAGAGAGATGATGCAAAGTAAGTTGAATATGAAGGGATGATATCTAAAAATAAAATTAAGGGGTGATTGAGGAATATATTGGGAGGAGAAAGGGAGAAATAGAATTTAGTAAATTATCACATAAACGAGGCAAGGAAAAAGTTTCACAATGAAGGGGAAAGGGGGGGAAGTGAAAGGAAATGAGTGAGCCTTATTCTCATCATATTTTGATTAAGGAGCAAATAACATACACACTCATTTGGGTATCTTACCCTACAGGAAAGTAAGAGAGAAGGGAATTTTGGGAATGATAGAAGATATTTCAGATTAAGAAAGGGGTTGGTCAGAAGCAAACACTTTTGAAAAGGGACAAGGTGGCAGCTCCAAATAGAATAAGTGGGGAGTGGTATAGAATGGAGGAAAATACAGTTATTCTTTCACAATATCACTATCATATAAGTGTTTTGGATAACTACACATGTATAACCTATGTTGAATGGCTTGCCTTTTCAATTAGGGTGGGTGGAGAGGGAAGAAGGAAGAGAATTTGGAGCTCAAAGCTTTAAAAACAAATGTTAAAAATCGTTTATAAAAGCAACTTGAAAAGTATATATATACATACATGCACACACACACATATATGTATATATATATATATATATACATATATATATATATACACATATATATATGTAGGCAATGGGGTATAGAAATCTATATTTCCCTCCAAGAAAGTATGGGGGAAGGCAATAAGAAGGAGGGATGATAAAATGGAGGGAATACTTGGGTAAAGGGGTAATCAGAATGTATGCCAAATTATGATAGGGGGGAAGGGAGATATAGGGAGGAAATATGAAACTCAAAATCTTGTGGAAATTACTATTGGAAACTAAATATTAATAAATTAAAGAACAAAAAATGGCAAACAGGTTTATTTCAGAAAACTGGGAAAGACATATCTCCACTAATTGTGAAGTGGCTGAACAAGTTATATAGTACATGAATGTGATGTGGGTTCTTACTGTAAGAAATGATGAAGGGATTAGTTTTAGAGAAAACCTGGGACTATGTATATGAATCAATGCAAAATGATGTGAGTAGAACCAAAACAAGCAGTGACTGTAATATTTTAAAGACAATCAACAGTGAAAAACTTAGAGATAACCAATACAATGATTTATCAAAATTCCAAAGGACTCATGATATATAATGTTGTGAACATCTAGATAAGGAAATGATGTTCTCAAAATATGGACTGAGTTTATTTTCCTTGTTTTTTTTTTATATTTTTTAAGATGGCCGATGATGAATTTTTTTTTTTTGCAAGACATCATATATACATATATCAGTATATCAATTATATATATTGAGTATAGTAATCCTTGCTTTCTCAATGAATGAGGGAATCATTGAGGGAAGGAAAGAAAATGAAACTAAAAATAAAAATTGCTTTAAAATAAAAAACATCGAAGAACATCCATATGAATAAATGCTTGTACCTACTATAATTCATTCAATATGGGCAAAATAAACTAGGGGTGAATATTACAAATGGACTTTATCAAGATACTCTTAGATAATTAAAATTGTCACACACAAAAAGTAATGAGTTAGCTCATGAGGTAGTGAAATTCCCATTAATGATAGGCTTTAACTGAAACCTGGTTGATTGTTTTTCAGTGGCATCGTAGAAAATTTTGCTGGTGAACTAGGAATTAGATTTGAATGGTCAATTTACTGTGAGATTCTTTTGTACTAAGCAAAAGTTAAACAAAAAAAGCTTTCATAACTGAATATAGTAATGTAATTGTTTTAATACAGTAAATATATTGCCTTTTTTGCACACGTAGAAAAACAGTAGTTGCTGTAGGAATGTTAGAATACAAATATTAATACAGAAAATACAAATTTTTCAAATAACTCATTTATCATTTTGAAAGATGTAAATCTGCAATTCCTTTTGACAACTTTTAATGAAATTTTTGACGGTGGTGTATAATCAAATTCTTAGAGAAAGGCATATTAAATGTCAACCAAAGTGTTTTCTTTATGATTACATTAAAACATATTTCTTAGTTGGTTATTACTTTCAGAATGTTTGGAATAAAATTATACTTTTTGTATATGTTATCTGAAATGAAAAAAATTACATTTGTATTAATATCAAATCTATATTAAGCTTACCAAGTGAATTTTCTGGGTTTTTATCCATCCTCTCGTACACACTAATGCCCAGATAATACTTTAAAGTCTCAAAAAAAGGCATGGGTCACTGCTATAATTAGGCACAATGCCATTTTTCTAGAGGAAAGAATTCTATTCGTCTTGCTAATCAGCTCTTCATTCTCATCAGGGGTTCATCCCTAACGTGGGCATCTGTTACTGTTGGCTGAAAAAACTGTAAATGGGTAATATTCCAGATTAATTTCTATTTAGAATAAAAAAATACATTTTTCTTAAGTTAATTTACTCCTCCATTTGGATTTCATCCAGAACTTTGTCATAATTTGAAATCTTATTCTACCATATATGTTAACCAAATTTTCTATAAATGTAGATTTTTTGTTTTATCTCCAGAATTGAATTGAAAAGAAGTTTATATAGTATATAGCTTAAGCATTTCTTCAAAATAACTTGTAAATGAAATAACCCTAACAGGTTCTTAAGGGAGTCTTTCATTATATTATACATTAATGACTGCTTGAGAAATTGAATTTTAAGACAAAGAAAAAATTCATGTAAGTAAAGGGAGCTTTACTTACCATCCTAAGAAGTATAGCAAAAATTTGTTCAATAAATTATTGAAACAAGATCATAAATAACAATGCATAACAGATCTCTAAGGAAGGCTAGTCTCTGTAATCTTTTCACCTGATGATTTTAAATTTTTCTGTGTCAACAACGGCAAAAACAGAAATAAGTGCAAATCTATTTCCACAAGGCGTGTCATCTTTTTGTACTCAGTGACATAATTCTAGACTGATCATTAGGGACAATTCGTGTTCTTCCTATATCACATAATTTCTTTTTTTTTAATCACAAGAAGATTGATAAGGAACAGTATCACCCTAAATAGGTGGCAGACTAAGAGTATATAATCCTTCATATACTCTCAAAAATACTCATTATCCCAGTTATATTGGCATATGTTTAATTCATTAAACGAAATCGCTTACTTGAAGCTAGAGAGCATTTATGGAAATCACTGCGTTTGGCAAATCAAAGGTATTAATGGATCTAACAAAAGAATACTAGGTTAAAATTGAGATATATTTTTCCTACATGATAAATTTCCTGTAAAAAACATATATATTCGTTGCCTAGTTCCTTTCTGCTCAATAGTGTTAACTAAGGGTTTAGTTGCCATATCTTTACAGAGGACATTGATGACTACATATTCATCCTTAATTCCTCTCTTAAAAAATTGCAATCTCATCCTCAACTGTCAATATATTTTAAAACCTAGCTTGATAACACATAATTACTTCAGACTCAACATTTTCAGAACTCCTTATTCCCATAGCCCCAAAGAAATTACACCACCAAACTTCCCCATTACTGAAAGTTTCACTACTTGCTAAGATTCACAACTTTTTCATGATTTTTTTTTCATTTCTTGCATCTATCTCCTCTCTCCATTTGCAAGCAGCACCACAATCCATATTTTTATGACGACTTCATTCAACTATAAGCCTCCTAATGAATCTCATTCAGTGTTTTTAGTCTCTAATCCATACTCCACAAAGGTGCCAAAATAATTTTCCTTAAGAATGATTGGGGAGGGAGAAGAGCAGGGACCCACCTGTACTCACCCACAAATTCCCTTAGACACCTCTAAGAAGAGAATCTGAATGAATTTTAGAGTGGCAGAAGTCACTGGGAGAGAGAATATGGCAGATATACAGTCCAGGACAGCCCGATGAATCGATGTGAAGGACATGTTACACCAGACTGGTAGAATGCAGAGCATGCAGAGACACCAGAACAGATGTGGTCATAGTAGAATAGGAATGGCCCCAGAGGGGCTGAATCTCTAATAGAAGTTAAGATTCCCAAATCACTCAGCATATGACAGGAGTGCAACAGAACTGGGTGAAAGAGAAGTCCATCCCATAAACTTAAATGAAACCCCAAGGAAACTCAGACTTTACCTGGCCTCAGCTTTGGCATACACAAGTCAGCTCAGCACCAGATAATCTGAATGATTATATAGCTTCTGGGTGAAAGAAACAGAGACCACAGAACACAAAGCCAGTAAGCAGGATCCTAACGCTCAGCAAAGAAATGCAGGAAAGAGCCCCCTCTGCCCTAGAAGCAGAAATCCTCTTTAAAAACCAGGAAAATGAAAATCACCATGAACAAGAAGCAAATTATAAAACTGAAGATCATAGAATCTTATTATGGGGAAAGGAAAGAACAAAATACAATTTAAGAAGAGGGCAGTATTGACATTGTACTCATATCTGAAACCTCTAAAGGGATTATGAATTAGTCTCGAGCCCAAAGAACATTCTTGGAAGAGCTCAAGAAAGAATTTAAAAGCCAAATTAAAGCGATAGAAAATCATTGACCAATGATTTTAAAAAAAATAATACATTCAATTCTTAAATAAAATAAAATTGGCCAAATGGATAAGGAGATACAAAAACTTCCTGGAGAAAATAACTTTTTATAAAAAGAGGTACAAAAGTTAACTCAAGAAAATAATTCTTTAAAAATTAGAATTGGATAAATAGAAACTATTGACTCTATGCTACATCAAGAATCCATCAAACAAAATCTAAAAAATGAAAAATAGAAGATATAAAATAACTCAAAAAATAACTGACCAGGAAAACAGATCCAGGAGATAAACTCAAATAATTATTGTACTAACAGAATGCCATGATGAAAATCAGAGCCTGGAGTCACAGTCAAGATGGCAGAATAGAAGCAGAGACCAGCTAGAGCTCTCCCCCAAAGCTTCACAAATTTATAAAAAATGACTCTAAACAAATTCTAGAGCAGAAGAAGTCACAAAATGGCAAACTGAAGAAAATTTCCAGGCCAATATAATATGGAAGGTTGACAGGAAAGGTCGATCACACCAGGCTGGGAACAGATCAAAGTTCAGTGTGGGTTGCGCCACCATAGAACAAATGGGAGCAGGCCTTAGGTGACTGAATTGCCAAAGGCTATTGTGGATACTAGATTTCTCAACCAACAAATGCTAAAGACAGTTTTAAAGATCAGTGGAAAGGGTCTCTCATCTGGCTGAGAGGGGAGAGTGGTCCAGTTCCAGTTCCAGTCAAAGGGATGCTGCAACCCCAGAAGAAGTAAAGGCTGCTCTTGGAGCTCTCCACTTACCAAAGTTCAAAAATCAAGTAATTGGCTGGGAAAATGAGTGAACAAGGTAAAAAGCAAAAGACTATACATTCTTACTTTTTGGTGAAGAAGTATTTGCTTACGTCATTGGTGATGACAAAGATCAAAACATCTAGCTATAAGAAGAAAAGAAAGCCACAGCTCCTGCATCCAAAGACTCGAAGAGAAATATGAATTGGTCTCAGGCCATGGAACAGCTTAAAAAAGAATTTGAAAATCAAGTAAGAGAAGTAGAGGAAAAATTGGGAAGAGAAATGTAATGCAAGAAAATCATGAAAAATGAGTGAAGAGCTTGCTAAAGAAAACTCAATAAATGCTGAAGAAAATAATATCTTTAAAATTACAGTAACCCAATTAGCAAAAGAGGTCCAAAAATTCAAAGAAGAAAAAGACTAGGAATATGATAGACAAATTTCAGAGCTACCAGGTCAAGGAGAAAATATTAAAAACAAACAGAAAGAAACAATTTAAGTACTATGGAAACACAATCAGGATAACATAGGATTTAGCAACTTCTACACTAAAGGATCAGAGGACATGGAATAAGATATTCTAGAGGTCAAATGAGATAGGATTAAAACCAAGAATCACCTACCCAGAAAAATAAATACTTCAAGGGGAAAACAGAACTTCAAAAAAATAGAGGACTTCCAAGGGTTCTTATTGAAAATAGGAGAGCTAAACAGAAAATTTGACTTTTGAATACAAGAATCAAGAGAAGCATGAAAAGGTAAACAGGAAAGAGATACTTACTATAAGGGACTCATTAAATGTTAACTGTTTACATTTCTATATGGAAAGATGATATTTGTAACTCATGAGACTTTGCTTAGTATTAGAGGAGTTGAAGGAAACACATACACACACACAATGTACGAGTGTGTATGTGTGTGTGTGTGTAATAGAATTAATCAAAAGAGATAAGGAATGAAACAATATCCTGCTAAAAGTCACCTTAGACAGTGAAATAATATCATTACTGAATATATGTGTACCAAGTGGTATAGCATCCAAATTCTTAGAGTAGAAGCTAAGGGAATGTAGGAAGAAATAGACAACAAAACAATACTAGTGTGAGACCTCGCCTCACCCTCTCTGAACTTGATAAATCCAACTTCAAAATAAATAAGAAAGAAGTTAATGAGGTGAATGCAATTCTGGAAAACAAAGATATGATAGACTTCTGGAGAAAACTGACTGTGGATAGAAAGAAATATATCTTTTCCTCAGCAGTGCAAGGCACATACACAAAAAACTGACCAAGCATAAAAACCTCATAATCCAGTGCAGAAAGGCATAAATAGTCAATGAATTCTTTTCAGATCATGATGCAATAAAAATTATATGTAAAATGATTCATGAAAACATAAACTAAAATTAATTGGAAATTAAGTAATGTAATACTACAGACTGAGTGGGTCAAATAATAAATCTTAGAAAAACAATAACTTCATTCAACAGAATGACAATGATGAGAAAATCTACCACAACTTATGGGATGAAGCAAAGGCAATTCTTAGGGGAAGTTTTATATCTGTGAATGCTTACATAAATAAAATAGAGAAAAAGGATAAAATTAGGCACACAATGGAAAAAGCTGGAAAAGAATAAATTGAAAACCTCCAACTGAATAGCAAATTAGCAATAATTCAAAGCAAGGGAGAGATTGATAAAACTGAAATTATGAAAACTATTGAGCCAATCAGTAAAACTAAAACCTGGTTTTATGGAAACACCAATAAAAATTGATAAATCTTTGGTCAATCTGATTTTTGAAAAGAAAGGAAACTGCTCACCAATATAAAAAAATATAAATTGACCTCCAATGAAGAGAAAATTAGCACAATAATTGCAAAGTATTTTTCCAACTGTATTCCCACAAATTTGACAATCTTAGTGAAATGAATGACTATTTACAAAAATATAATAACCCACATTCATAAAAGAGGAAGTAAAATATATAAATAGCCCCAACTTAGAAAAAGAAATTGAAAGAGCCATCAACAAACTCCCTATGAAAAAATCTCCAAGGTCAGACAGATTTGTAAGTGAATTCTATCAAGTATTCAAAGAACAGTTAATTCCATTAATATATAGACTATTGGGGGAAACTGACAAAGAAGAAACTTTACCAATTGTTTTTATTTCTTTTTACAATATAAATAAGGTACTGATAACTAAACTGGGAAGAGCCAGAACAGGGAAAGAACATTATAGACCAATTTTCTGGATGAATATAGATGCAATAATTTTAATGAGATATTATCAAATTTAATAAGATATTACCAATTAAGTACGATATCAAATTTTAATTTAATTAACTCAATTTAATTTGAATTTAATCAAATATTAAATAAGATATTCTCAAAAAGATTACAGCAAATTATCATGAGAATAATAAATTTTCATCAGATAGGATTTATACAAGGAATACAGGGATGGTTCATTATTAGGAAAACTATCAGCATAATTAATCATATCCCCAACAAAACTAACTGAAACCATATGATTATTTCAGTGGAAGTAGAAAAAGTTTTTGACAAAATACAACACCCATTCCTATTGAAAACACTAAAGAGCACAGGAATAAATGGAGCCTTCCTTAAAATAATAAGTAGCATCAACTTGAAACCACTAGCAAGCATTATATGTAATAGATTTTCAATAAGATTAGAGGTGAAACAAAGATGTGCATTATCATCAGTCGTATTCAATATGTTACTGGAAATCTTAGCTTTAGCAATAAGAAGAAAAAGAAATTGAAAGAATTAAAATAGACAAAGAAGAAGCTAAGTTATCACTCTTTGCAAACAATATGATGATATACTTAGAGAATCCTAGAGAATCAAGTTAAAAAAAAAACTACTTGAAATAATAAAAACTTTGGAAAGTAGCAGGATACAAAAAAATGCATGTCATCTATATTTTTATATATTACTAATGCATCCTAACATCAAGAGAGAGAAAGAGAAACTTCACTTAAAGTTACTGTATTGTACAACATATTTGGGAATCTACCTGCCAAAACAAACCCAGGGACTACATGCACATAATTACAAAACATATTTTGCACAAAGAAAGTCAGATCTAAGTAACTGAAAAAAACATCAGTTTTTCATAAAAAAGGATATTTTTACCAAAATTAATTTACTTATTCAGTGACATACTAATCAAACTAAGAAGAGACTATTTTAGAGAGCTGGAAAAATAATACTATCAAAATTCATTTGGAAGAACAAAAATTACACAATATCTAGGGAACTAATGAAAATAAATACTACAGAAAGTGGCCTAGTCATACCAGATCTTAAATTGTATTATACAACAGCAATCATTGAAATGACTTGGTACTGGCTAAGAAATAGAGGGATAGATCAGTAGAATAGTATTAGTACACATGACAGTACTCAATGACTACAGCAGTGCACAGTTGGATCAACTTAGGAACCCCAGGCTCTGGAATAAGTACTCACTTTTTGGCAAAAACAGCTGGGAAAACTGGAAAAATGTGTGGCAAAAGCTGGGCATAGACCAGTACCTAACACTGTATCAGAATAAAGATCAAAGTGGTACATGATCTAGGTATACAAGCTGATACTCTAAACAAATTAGGGGAGCACAAAATAGCTTATTTGTCAGATTTATGGCAAATGGAGGGATTTATGACTAAAGAAGAGGTAGAGAACATTATGAAATGCAAAATGAATAATTTTGATTACATTAAATTGAAAGTTTCTGCACAAACAAATCCAATATAAAAAAAAAGATTAGGAGGGAAGCACAAAACTGGGAAAGAATTTTTAGAACTTGTGTCTATGATCAAGGCTTCATTTCTAAAATATATAGAAAAGTGAGTCCAATTAGCAAGAATACAAGTCATTCCCTAATTGATAAATGGTCAAAGGATATGAACAGGAAGTTTTCAAAGGGAGAAATTAAAACTATCCATAACCATATGAAAATGCTCTAGATCACTATTGATTACAGAGAAGTTAATTAAAATAACTGACGTGCCATATCACACCTATCAGATTGACTAACAGGACAAAACAGAAAATGATCAGTGTTGGAGAAGATGTGGGAGAATTGGAACACTAATTCATTGTTGGCGGAGCTGTGAGCTGATCCACTCATTATGGAGAGCAATTAGGAACTATGCCCAAAGGGATACAAAGATGTGACCCTTTATCCACAACAATATTGTTTCTAAGACTGTATCCCAAAGAGATTATAAAAATGGAAACAGGTCCCACATGTACAAAAATATATACAGCAACTCTCTTTGTGATGGCGAAGAACTGGGAATTGAGGGAATGCTCATCAATTGGGAAATGGTTAAACAATTGTGTTATATGACTGTAATGGAATATTATTATAAGAATTGATGAACGGGAAGACTTCAGAAATACCTGGATAGACATATGTGAACTAATGCTGTATGAAGTGAGCAAAATCAGGAGAGCATTATATACAGTAACAGTCACAGTGTATGAGGACTGTTTATCATAGACTTAATCTTCCACAAGGCAAGGACCTAAAATATTTCCAAAGGACTCATAATACAAAATGTCATTCACATCCAGAGAAGGAATAATGGAGTCAGAATGCAGAATGAAGGAGATTGTTTTGTCTTTAGTCATATTTGGTTTTGTGTAGTTTTACTGTGCTTATTTTAATTCTTCTATGCGACATGACTAGTGTGAAAATGTGTTTAATAGAAATGTATGTAGAGAGTTCATATAAGATTGCATTCCATCTTTGGGAGGGATGGGTAGAAAATGTAAAACTTAATGAAGTGATTGTGGTAAATTGAAAACAAATAAATAAATTTGGAAAAATATATAAATACAAAAGAACAATTCTGGTCAAGTTATTCCCCTATAAAGAGAAAACAAACGAACAAAAGATCAGTGACTTCCTATCACCTCTGTCTTAGAATATATTTCCCTTCTTGACACTGTCACCCACTCTGTCTCCAGTTATATCTTCCAGGTTTTTTGACCGTTACATCCTTTCCTGCATTCTACATTCCAGGTTCTTCTTGTGGTTCTCCACATGTGTCATTCTTGTGTCAATTTTTTTTAAGTGCTAGTTCCAATAGGAACTCCTATTCTCTCTAACCCCCAACCAAGTTGTTAGTGTTCCCTTTCTCCGTCCCTTTTCTCTGTCCATGATTATCTCTGTAATTATTCTTTTGTTTCAACATTAAAAGGTAAACTATAATAATTGACGCAAAGCTTTTTTCTTTTTTTCTTTTAAATTGTAATTTCTAGCAAATAATCTACAAGGCTAAATACCTTCCCCAAACATAATCCTGATGTTTGTGGGTCTCGGTCTCACTTCAACTTGCAACAATATTATCTTTTAAACATTGTATTCCAAGGATAAAAATTTCTAGTCATATGTTATATATGTATATTTATGTTATATGTAATGATATGTATGTTACATATAGATATACATGATGTGTTATGTATGTGTGCTCATATGCTGCATATATATTCATATATATGTATTTATGTCTGTATTTATATATTTTTCCAAATTTATTTATTTGTTTTCAATTTGCAACAATCACTTCAATAAATTTTACATTTTCTATCCATCCCTCCCAAAGACGGCATGCAATCTTATAAGAACTCTACACATACATTTCTATGAAACACATTTTCACATTAGTCATGTTGCATAGAAGAACTAAGATGAATAGGAGAAAGCACAGTAAAACCACACAAAACCAAATATGATTAAAGAGAAAACAATCTTCATACATACATACATGCATACTTATATATATACATATATATAATTTTTTTCTTCCATACATATGAAGTTTTATTTTTTAAACCCCAGTATAAGCCTTCACATTCTTTTCTATTAACTTTATTTCTAGTATTCTCAGTCTAACATTCTAGAATTTCAAGGTCTTTTTGATACTTATAACATTCATATTATAAATTCATAATATTTCTTGGATTTTTGTTGCCTCAATATATTTTTTTAGTTTTATTTTTCATTTTTTAACTCAGTTTATAATAGATAAAACAATTCAAACTTTTGGTCAGGTGAAATTTCTTTTTAAAGCATTTACAATATGGACCACAAAAGAATTTTTTTAAACATTAACCAACTGAGACACGAATAATATTTTATATTGCTAACTTCACAAGCTCTTGACCTACTTGTCTCCACAGTATTACTAAGAATTAAAGGACCCTAATTTATTGCTGTTGATCTAAAGTACTATGTCTAATAGCTTAATTTTAGACATCCTCAGATATTCCCCTACCAATAATATATAATTTAATAGATCTAGTATTAAGCTTACAAACCGTTTGACTATAGGAAATTGCCACTAAGAGTAGGGAGATTGCAGGGAAACAATATCTCCCCAACTTTATGCCACTTCCAGGTAGGATTAAATTGTCCACTTGCATTTAGTCAGGCTTAAAGTCTGCCAGGTGTCAGTGGGAAAATTGAGTCAGGGCAATTCTACCTCAGCCCAGGCTGAACAGCCTCTCTCTCACCTTTCCAATGGAATCAGCTTTTTCAGTTCATACCAGCATCTCACAGGCTTACTGGCATCATGGATTGGAGGCTCAGATCGCCTTTCTTGCTATTCATACCTGGAGTTAGACTCAGAAGAACAGTCACTTAATAGTCCTATAGCATCTAAAAATGGCAAGTTCCCATAACCAAGTTTCAAATATAATTATAATTTCACTTTGGCTAAGGAACATATTTTGAGGCAAGTCTTAAGTGGTTTACATGCCTTTCTATACATGTTCTAGTTACTGATTAAACATCAATCATAAAATCAAATTTACCATTAAAACCTTAACTTTTCCTCAGTGCCAAATTTTACCCAAGGTTACCTTCCTCTAGGAAATTTAGACCAAAATTCTTTTCCCCAAACAAAATATGTCATTGATTTATTCTCAGTAATTAATTCAGTCAATTGTTTTAATACTAATTGCTTTTACATCACTTTGCAACATGTCCAAATTTCTCCCCATCTCTTTCCTTCCCCCACCCCCTAATACCTTGCATTCTGATTACCTCTTCCCTCGATGTACCCTCCCTTCTATCACACCCCACCCTTGCCTTATCCCTCTCTTCTCTCTTTTCTTGTAGGGCAAGATCAATTCTTAATCCCCATTCCCTGCATTTCTTATTTCCCGGTTATATGCAATAAATATTCTCAACATTCGTTGCTAAAACTTTGAAGTCCAACTTGTATCCCTCCCCCCCATATCCACTGAGAATGCAAGCAATTAGACACAGACTAAATATGTGTTGTTTTACAAAAATCTTCCATAATAATCATGTTCTGTAATACTAATTTCATTGCCCTCTGCCCTACTATATCCCCCCTTATTTTTCCCCCACAATTGACCTTTTCCCTTCTCAAAAGTGTTTATTTCCAGTAACTCCCTCCCCTCATTTGCCCTCCCTTCTAACATTCCCCTCACCCTACTTGTCATCTCCTCTCCTACTTTCTTCTAATGTGATGTAAATTCTTGTATCAAATTTAGTGAGCATGTTATTACCTCCTTCAGTCACATATGGGGAGAGTAGCTTCATTTTTTTCCTCTCCCCTTCTCCCTTTTCTCCTCCACTGAACAAGATTTTTCTTATCCCTTTTATGTGTTATAGCCTGCCCCATTCCATTTCTCCCTTTTCTTCCTGGTATTTTCCTCCTTCATCCCTTAATTTTTATTTCATTTTATTTTACTTTTTGCGAGTGGATATCATCTCTTCTGATTCAACACATCCTGTATTCTCTGTCTATATATGTGTGTGTGTGTGTGTGTATGTACAGTCTCTCCATATACACAAATACTGAGAAAAGATTCAAGAGTTATAAATATTTTCTTTTCAGGTAGTAATGTAAACAGTTCAGCTTTAGAAAGTTTTTTTTTTATGATTTTTCTTTCCTGTTTATCTTTTCATGCTTCTCTTGATTCTTATCTTGGGAAGTCAAATTTTCTATACAGATCTGGTCTTTTCCTCAATATGAATGATTGAAAGTCACCTATACCATTGAATGATCATTTATTCCCTTGAAGTATCATACTCAGATGTGCTAGGTAGGTGATTCTTGGTTTCAATACCAGTTCCTTTGACCTCTGAAATATCCCATTCCAAGCCCTTCGATCCTTAATGTTGAAGCCACCAGATCCTGTGTTATCCTGATTGTATCTCCACAATACTCAAATTGTTTCTTTCTACCTGTTCACAGTATTTTCTCCTTGATCTGGGAACTCTGAAATTTGGCCACAATATTCCTAGGAATTTCTCTGTTAGGGTCTCTTTCAGGAGGTGATTGGTAGATTCTTTCAATACTTATTTTGCCCTCTGATTCTAGAACATCAGGGCAATTTGCCCTGGTAATTTCACGGAAGTTAATTTCTAGACTCTTTTTTGATCATGACTTTCAGGTAGTCCCATAATTTTTAAATTTTTTCTCCTGAATCTATTTTCCAGGTCAGTTCTTTTTCCAATGAGATGTTTCACATTATCTTTTATTTTTTCAATTTTTTGGTTTTGTTTACTAACTGTTTGGTTTAATTCATAGTCATACATTTCCCTAAACTCAATTCTGTCTTTCAAAGAATTATTTTGTTCAGTGAGTTTTTGAACCTTCTCCTCCATTTGGCTAATTCTGCTTTTTAAAACATTTCTCCTCTTTGGCTTTTTGGACCTCTTTTTCCAATTAAGTTAGCCTCTTTCTAAAGATGTTATTTTCCTCAGCATTTTTTGGTTCTCCTTTAGTAAGCTTCTAACTTGTTTTTTAAGGTCTTCTATTGTCTGAGCCCAATTTAAGTTCCCTTTTGAGGCCTTGGAGGGAGAAGCCTTGATTTTCTGTGGTAGTATGCTTTGTTCTTCCTCATCTGAAAGTATGGGGTGAGACACCTGTTCCCTAAGAATATAACCTTCTATGGTCTTTTTTTTTCTCTTTTGGGGGCATTTTCCCAGCCAGTTACTTGACTTCTGAGTTTCCTCTTCACTACCACCTTGACTCCAGTTCTGCAAAGCCAGCACTGGGGGCTGAGATTCAGATGAGCTGCTCCAAAGCCTCAAGGTCTTTAGGCAGAGGCAAGGCTGCTGTTCAGTGTGAGATTAAGTTCAGCTACTGAAGAGGGGGCAGGGCTGCCACACAGGACTCACTTCCCTCAGGGGGTTTGCCATGAGACCTTCAAAAATGGATGGGAGCCACTGCCTGGTTTGGGAGCCCCTGTCCTCTGCTGCCTCTACTGGTGCCACCTGAGAAGGCTCTCTCACCAATACAAGAAATTTAATCTCCAGGGCAGTCTTCTATTTGGCAAGTAGAGGCAAGGCAAGATGTGAGAAACATAGTCTGAAGTTTTCATTTTTAGTGAAGAAATGTTATAGAGTCAACTGATTAAAACAGTTCAAAACAGTAGATAGCTAAACAATAACCAGGCCATGAAAAACTAAATGAAATTTCTAGGAAAGAAGACAAGATAACTTTTTTTTTTTTTACTAGACACTATAGATTCATAGGAGGAAAGAAAAAAAAAGATATGTTACTTGGGTATGTACCAGGCATTATACACTTTTGTGGTACTTACAGCCCTAAGGAAAGTGGACTGTACACACTAGTCATCACATAATATTATCATATGTGACATTCTTGCCTTAGCATAGTAGAGTTGCATTTACTGGACTAACTCTGGGTTTCTTGAAAACATCTGATGGCTGTCGAAATTTGTGCACTTATGTTCTATAAAGAAAAGTATTTTCTACAATTATCTGAATTCTTGGAAGCAGTTATGTATGCCTTACTTAAATATTTAAATCAACTTGTGACACAAATTCTAACATAAATCCAAGGCAATATTTATTCTTCTAAAAGAAATTAGTAAATTAGCAAGATAGGGGGCAGACAGAATGGGGGATAGAATAAAGATTTTAAAACTTGCCAGTAATTCTTTATGCTTACTGTAAATATTTTCACCAGTAAATAGAATTTATCATTTTAATACTATAATAGATAGTCATTAGTATCAGCTATATTTATATATGTTGACACATTTTTCATAACACTAGTAATCTGCTCATGTTTGCAGCACAATGAGAGCCTATTTGAACAGAAAATTACAGTAGAATGAGATTATAGATTAACATCTTTCTGAGTAGGTTTTATTTATAATGCAATTTATCTAATAGTATTCACCATTTTATTAGTTTAATGTGCTATTTTTTCTTATAAATATAAAATGAATTTAAATAAATTTAATTGTAAATTTTAATTTAAATATTTAAATGAGATGAAAACAATCAATGAGCAAAGTATTATTTTTTTGTGGGGTGATGGGTTTGTGAAAGGCTAACTTCTTCTTGAACTTATAGTTACCAGCAGAGTTCTGATGGACACTGAAAGATTAAGATAAAGAGAATGATTTTTCTGCAAATTTTATTTACAAAAAAGCCAAATTAAAGATGAATTCCTCTGAATAGAAATAAATCCTGTAAATGCTTATGAAGTCAAACAAGGTGCATTCCTTCCTTCCTTAACTGAAAATTCCCAAATGTTCTGATGTAGAAATAGCTTTGAGATGGAATCGTCCAAATTACTAAAGTCATAGGGAATTTAATAGCAATGTATATTTATATATGTTTTTATGTGTATATGTATGCATATTTCATAAGCTCAAGTAGGTGTAAAATGCATAAACTTTCTGATCATCATCTTCTGTCCTGTGTTCTTTAACAAATGATCTTTTCTATTAACCAAACTCTCACTTACCAATCTATCCCACTTAACTTCTTGCTTCCTGACTGCCTCTCAAAAGACTCTGATCTGTACTTCTATAGGTGAGCTAGCTTCTCATCTTTTCCAGAACCAAGCCTCCATATCATGTAATATCCATCATGCTACCCTAGAAGTGCACCACTACCACCACCACCATTTTCTTGCTCCTCAAACAGCATCTTCCATGATCCTAATATAATCTCATTGAGGAAAGGGACTGTTTTGTTTATTTAAATCCGTATTCCTTCTACTTACCACAATGCCTATCACAGAATAAGCACTTAATAAATGTTTTATCTTTTGTTCATTCATATTTTTGGAGAATTATAATTTCCTAAAAGCAAATGATGCATCTGGTTAGTTAAGGTATGAACTAAAAGATTGATTTACTTGTCAGCTGTGAAGGCGTGTGCTTCATGTCTTTGAATAAAAATTCCAGTTGTTCTTTTAACAGGTACAGTATTATTCAGTTGTGATGTAAAACTGTTTCATTTTCTAGCAAGTGAGAATCAAAGCAGGTAATTTCCCTTAAATGTCTATTCTACTTGTTTTTGTTCACAATTTTAAAGAGGCTTCTCCTTTAGGACTATAATGTACTTTTTAGGACTAGTTGGTATAACAATAGAAATTTTCGATCAGTAAAGCTATTATGATAAAAAGTACAGTGGGAGGGCATTTGGCTAATTAATTGTATGAGCACCTAATTAACTGCGTGATCTTCAGCTCTTCAAGTGTAGGTGCTGGTAAGTTCAACCACATTGATTCAATATGGTTTAGTTATTTGCATGTGGTAGAGTTTTTGAAATCTGTGGTTTAGTGATATGAAAATACCCTACTTAGATAATGCTTGGTACAAAAACATTAAAAAGTTAAACTTTCAAACTTAGAGAAGTTTTATTTTTTTCCTATTCAAGTAATTTCCCAAAAGACTTTAGATTTTCAAGTTCTTGTCATTATAAGTAAAAGTAGAAAAATAATGATGTTGCTGTATTGAGGATTAGGTGTAATCTTGTTCAACTCATCATCATATAATGATTTTTCACACGTTTTTGCCATTTTAAAATACAGCACTTAGTTTTTCAAGAGCTTAATCATCCTTTCAAAGTCTCTATTTGCATTATGACAATTTTGTATCCTCTTAAAATATTTTTTCGTGATACATGGTTCTTATTTGAATGAATTGAAAGGAAATATACATAGATGGTCTCTAGAGAACTTCTAATATTAATGGAATTTCATTTTTCTTTCAGTAAAATATGATGCTGCTAAGTTTTTCCAAAAATCTGTTTTGGGGTTCTGAAGTAATATATAGTTTGAACATTTCTTTCTTTCTTTTTTTAGTTTCAACATTTTTATCAAAATCCCATAACATTGTTTAATATAAAGAAATGCATATATGTACATACTTTCTAATTATTCATAATGATATTTACTTTATAAGAAAATGCATTCCATAGGAAGCATGATATCATTCTAGATTAAATTTCAACAATGAGTCTAGTAAATTACGCTAAAGTAGTCATTCAAAAATATTTGAACTACAAACTTACATTACCCACATGGATGGTGACTGACAAAAATTAGTAATTGCCCTGGTTTAACCAGATATTTAGCATAATTTCCTAGAGCATCTGTTGCAATACAGTGGAAGGTATAATGGCCGCTCCTTTGGATTGAATGTTTCCTTGCTCCCTTGTTTTCATAGTCCTGACTATATGTACTCTTAACTGTCAGTTACTATTTATATTACTGTCCCATATCTAGTGGAATTCACCTTACCATTCTGGAAACATTGCTTTAGAAAATGCTGCTTCTCTTCTAAGGCACTCCCTACTTACAGCTTCCTATCACTGCCACAATCTTAGCCCTCACAAAAAAAAAAACAACAAAAAAACAAAACACTGCACAAGTCCCTCTGTTAGACTGTAAGACATCCAAAAATTTCCCATATAATATTCCACAGGAGTCATGACCCTTAAAATCTTTCGTCATCTTCACAACAACTGACATTTTGTGTCCCTCCCTTCACCACCAACCACACTACCAACATCTGTATGGCTTCTTTAGAAACTAAAGGAGGTAAGGCACTACAATGGAAATTTAACTGGCTTTAGAGTGGGAGGCTGTGAGTTCGATTCCACCTATGAAATGTATATGGATATTCTTTAGTTTTGAATTTCCTCATTAATAAAATGAGGGGCTTGAACTGTAAGACCTAGAGGGGCCATTCTAATTCCAAGGCTATGATGGTATGTTATGCTCCTAAGCTAATGTGTAGCACTGATGTTATGAAACACATGTTTTTAGTTCCAAAATAACTAAATAACTGTAAGAAAATAAGCCATTTATCAATAAGAGCTTTTCAGAACCACTTGCTTAATTATGCTTTAATTCTAAATCACCATCCTTAAACTACTTGGAATGTCACTGGGGGAAGAGCTTAACCTTTCAGCTCCCATACCCAATTCTAACTAGAACAATGGGTCGGAAGAAAAGGGCATCAAAGAATTGGTTACTGAGTTGAGAAGGCATCCTATAGTTGAAGATACATCCTCCTTGATTGAAAGAAGTAGGGAGAAGTAAAAAAAGGGAGTAACCTTTGAATATTTCCAGATTTGGCACAGAGCCTGGAATGAAGAAAGTACTTTTTAATGGATAAAAAATATTATTAAGAAAAAGCAACAATTATTAACTCCTTTGCTTTCTGCAGAGGTTCAAATGATTTCCATGCAATTCACATAATTTATCCCCACTATATTTCATTTATGTAACAGTCTTTTGATCCTTTTCTTTATTTCTTATTTTGGTCTAAAACGTATAATGACAAAAATGATTTTTTTCACTAGCTTTATTTGCATACCTCCCTTAACTTACCTGGCTTCTTGTTAATTAAATATGCCCAATCAGAGTTGCCTTCCAATTAAGTGGCACAATCCACCAATTCTCAAGAATACCTACAACATAAAATTTGACTGCATGAATTTGGACCTCTAGTACATTCTTTCTCTCTTCCCCTCACCTTCATTTTGTACTTGAAAGTATTTTGATTATATGTGCAGGACACAAAGCAACATTGAGTTCCTGGTAGATATATTCTAACTCTAGGCATAAGATTGCCATTCATTTATTTTCATTTTTGACATAGAAACCCAAATCCCCTTCTCAGAAACCACCTACTTAACAATCTGTTCACTTCTCAATTTTGTAATTTCCATCTATATCCCTTGCTTTCAATGTGAAATATTGAAAGAACTGTACCCTGTTTCTATATGATATTCAGTTGCCTGACCAAGATTTCATAATCTTTAACAAACTTTTCTTCTGGAATTATCACTTCTTTATATATAAATTGCATAAAAGGGTCTTGAGAATTCTTGGAGGTTTTTCATCTTGTTTTAGTAGATGTCCTAAGAATACAATAGGACATGATTTCTATACCATTCAACAGTATCAGTCCATCTCCTTTGTCATTTATTTCAGGAAAAAAAAAACAACAACTATTATTTCTTCCTCAAAATATTCATCTTATTCCCTTTCAGAAACAGGATCATTCATACCTTTTTTTTTTATTTCTTTATTTTCTTTTAGCACCAAGTCGCAAATTGTCTTTTTTCCTCTATTAGATGCTTTCCTGTCTCTAAATTGATGAACCAGCATAAGATTATCCTCTGTCTCTTCTGATCTCTTTTCCCTTTTATCAATTTGTGTGCTTTGTGTAGAAGATGCTAGCTATAATTTAAATATATGATATGATTAGACTATAAGTAATAAAGGCAATTAGAAGTTACATAGATCCTCTGAGCTCTGTTTCCTTCCTTTTAGGCTCATGAGCAAGAAATAGTTTGCTTCGACTTTCTACAAGTCACTATTTTAGGCTGCATTAAATATTGCTTTGAAGATAACTATCCTCTAGATGGCATAACAGACAGAGAGCTAATCTTAGAGTCAAGAATACCTGAATTGAAAATCTGGCCTCATAGGTTTACTAACTGTAAGACCCTGGGCCAGTTATTTAACCACTCTTAATTTCCTCACCGGTAAAGGATATATGTAGTCTTATGCAGGGATAACCTGCAGTCCCTTTCTTACCAATTGCCTGGTCCTGTTGCCATTTCTACCAAAGGAGTTCCTGAAGCTATTTCTGTTTTTATCTCTACCACTTAATCCCACCACTGGTATTTCATTCATATGGATTCTGAGACATTCTCTTCCCCTTTGTCACAGATATATCCTTCCGACCTCCTAAGATGTCTTGGGTTGGAAAAATGTTTCACTCTTATTTTTTGTTGTCTCTGCCATTCCAGAATTCAATTTGAGGTACTGTTTTAAGTTTTTTGAAGAGGAATGGTAGGAGAACTCAGCAGAGTACTCTGCTTTCTTATCTTAGCTCGATCCTTGAAAGTCTTTAGAGGACAGATTTGAATTAACGTCTTCCTGACTTCAGGTTCAATGCTCTATCTACTGAGCCACTTGTGTCCCTCTAAAGAAAGAGATCTGATAGGGGAATCCACAATCTGGATGGATTTCAGCAAATTTCTGATGCCTCAAAAAATAAAATAGGTACAAGTGTCATCACTGGGAGGCAGAGCCAAGATGGCGGAGTGAGTACAACTACTGACCTAAGTTCTTGGACAAACTCCTTCGGATACCTCTGAAAGGAGAATCTGACCAAATTTTAGAGGTGTGGAATCCAGTGGGAGACAGACTGTGACAGATTCGGAGACCAGGTCCATGGGAAGGATCTGTTTTGTGGGGGTGAACCCCCAGCACACAACACAGTATGTCCAGCCCAGTGGAGCAGAAGGGGCCTGGGAAGCCTGAGCAGGCTGAATTGGCAGAACAGCACCCAAGGGCCAGAGGCAAGCCTAGCCAAGACAGTGAGAGCCATTGAGTACCAGATATCAGTGCAGCAGCTCCTGAGACTTTCAGCCCCCCAAATTAAACATCAGTAACTCACCTACTTGAACTTCCGGGAGACAGGATGGCGGAGTGATCACTAAATGCTCTCTCCTCCCCTCTTGATGACCTTGAAAGAACCATAAAATATTTCCTCAGGAAAATCTGGATCAGTGGAGACAGCAGAAGGGGCCAATAGTCTCATAACACCTGAGGCTAGACAAATAGATAAGGGGGATTCCTCCTACTGTGGTGGGGGCAAACTGGAAGGACAGAGGACCAAGGGCAAAGATAACTCACACTGGGACACAGGAAAACCTCAGTGCCAGGAGATGAGCCCCAGAAAGGGTGGGAACACGCATTAGCATCTAAGCTTGCCTCAGCCCTCCAGGGGAAACAGAAAGAAAATAAGGAAGCTGGGATCACCATCCCCTGAGCTTACCTTTGCCTCAGTTCAGCTGAGGAGAGCTCCTATGACCAGACCACTCTACCCCCACAAATAACAAACTAACCCCAGGGCTGATCAGGGAAACACAAAACAAAAACCTGCTTTTAGTTTTTTGACGTATCAGCTCAGCATAAAGTTCTGTAGCTTCTGACTGAAAGAACCAGAAGCTGCAGCACTCAATCAACATCATGAACAAGAAAAAGGAAAAGGGTGAAAAAAAAACATAGAATCTTTCTATGGACATAAGGACCAAAACATAAACACCAAAGAGGTCAGAGCTGAGACTGTACTTCCATCTGAAACTTCAGAAGGGAGTATGAACTGCTCACAAGCACAAGCAGCTCTCCTGGAACAGCTGAAGAAGGAAACAGAAGATAAACTGGCCAATAATTTTAAAATTATGAAAAAAGAATTCACTGATGAGAACATCTCTTTGAAAAGGAAAATTGAACAAATGGAAAAGGAAGTTCAAAAATTAACTGAAGAAAATAACTACCTAAAAGGAACAGTTGGTCAAGTGGAAAACGAAGTACAAACATTAACTGGAGAAAATAACTCCCTAAAAGGAAAAATTGGATAGATGGAAAAGAAGATGAAAAGTTAACTGAATAAAACAATTTGATAAAGATTAGAATTGAGCAAGTAGAAACTAATGACTCAATGAGACAGCAAGAATCAGTCAAACAAAATATAAAGAATTAAAAGATAGAAGAAAACGTAAAGTATCTAATTGGAAAAACAACTGACCTGGAAAATAGATCCAGGAGAGAAAATTTAAGAATTATTGGCCTGCCAGAAACCCATGATGGAGAAAAGAGCCTGGACAATATCTTCTAGGAAATCATCAAGAAAAACTGCCCAGAAGTTTTAGATTCAGAGGGCAAAGTAATCATCAAAAGAATCCACCATTCCCCTCCCGAAAGGGATCACAAACTCAAAACCCCAAGAAATATAGTTGCCAAATTCCAGAGCTATCAAGTGAAGGAGAAAATATTACAAGCAGCCAGAAAGAAACAATTCAAATATCAAGGAGCTACAGTAAGGATTACACAACACCTTGCAGCTTCTACATTAAAAGAGCAAAAGAATTGGAACCCATAAGACGAAGAAGTTGGGACTACAACCAAGGATCAACTACCCAGCAAAGTTCAGTATTACATTTCAGGCAAGGAGAAAGTCATTCAACAAAGTAAGGGATTTCCAGAGATTCCTGACCAAAATGCCAGAACTCAGTAGAAAATTCGATCTTCAAATGCAAGTCTCAAGAGAATCATAAAAAGATAAATAGAGGGGAAAAAACAAAAACTTGTTACTCAATTAGGGCAAACTGTTTACCTCCCTATAAGGAAAGATGATACCTGTTAATCTTTTTTTTTCTATTGAGAATACTTTTATTATTATAGTTATCATATACACAACAGAATTATATTGGGAATTATTTACAAATAGGTGGTTATTTAAAACCTCTGTCACTTGCACACACTGAACCCTCACTCATTTTTGCAGGAGCAAGTCATCAGGGAGATGTTACAATTATTGCCTTGTGAACAAACAGAGCTTTGATTAGGTAACTTCAGTGGCAAGAACTGAAAATTGTAATTTTCTCTCTAAAAGTCCAAACATTTTAAATACTCTGTGTAGCATATATATTTGTGCTTAAACCTAAAAGACATGTTTAGCTCACCCCATTCCCTTTTAAAAGTCACCAAAATTAAATTTGAACCCCATTTAAAAAAATTAAGTTCACCAGTGTTTACACATCCCATTAAATTACACATAAGTAAATATGTACATTCAGCACACTCTTTCTCTTAATACACAGAGAGCCTCCCTGGTAGTATTTCTTTTTTGCCTATTAAGGCAAAAAATAATAAGAAGAATTAAATTAATAAAATGTTATGTGCCTAGTATTTTCAAGTTTTTGTTTTTTAAAAACGGACCCGATATAAATATGCAAATAAAGCTGACAAACCTTGAGAAAATGTTTTTCAAGACATTTCAGTTTTAAGCACTAATTCAATATTCTTTGACACAAAAAACACCTTCAGCAGACTTAGACTAAACATCTGCAAAACCTGAATTATCTCCTTTGAAAGTTTGTCAAATGTCATCCAGTAACAAGGTCAAATAGAATTTTTTTCCCTTCATAAGGCAAGACTTGTATGATCTAGGAAGCTAGATAAACATTGAATGAAGCTAGATCTAAACATAGTCTAACACTGCAAAATGGTTATTGTTGGCATGGAAAATCCATGAAAATTTGACTTTAAAAGGACTAATTCTTAATTAATACCATCCAAAATACTCTACACCCTTGGCTGTCAGCACTGGGAATTTTAGAGGTTCAAAAACATTTTTAGCACCACTTTTAGAGCAAGGGGCAAAGGGCAAAAAGGGATAAAAGGTTTAGGGAGAAAGTATCCAACAAGTACCCAAGCTTGTGTCTGTTAACTCGTCCACAATGTTTGGAGATATTGCAGCTTTAGAAACATAAGACTCCAGAATGGGAGGGTGTATAAATCATGAGGAGCCTGAATAAGATGATGTTTAATAAAATAACAGATTTTTCTATATTGTCCCCTAGGCAAGAAGACAATCCCACAGTCTGTCATATGGAGAACAGTTTCAGTCCTTTTGAACTTTTCCCCAGGCTGTACTCCCCCCCTCTCCCCCTTCTATTTCTGGTGCTTATCCATTTTCTCCATAGTTTTGTTGGACTCAGCGGGGCTTTGGTCGCCAGTGTTCATGTAGGCTTTGTCTGCTATTTTTAATGCCTCATTTAGATAGTTCTGGAGAGATGTCATGGCTACACATGTGGCCGCACTCCCAAAGCCATGCATTATTAGACTGAAATGAGTCAGGCAGCCTTGAATGGCAGGATCCAGAACTGGGCTGGGTCTAGCATTTCCAAGAAGAGTCTGCTCCTGAGTGAGAAGATCTGTGAATTCTTTACAGATTTGTTTAGCAGCAAGCAGCATGTTCTTTCTGGTACGAATTTCATTCCATCCTAAATGTGGACTGCTTAAATAGTCAACTACTGCTTTAGAAGGAAACTCAGTTTCACAGACATAACCAAAATCTCGGGCCAGATGCACAGCTTCACCTTCTACCAAAGAAGTTAATAACGTCACATTAGCAGTTTTTTCATCTTCCAGCTGGAAGATTTAAACCAATTTTATCCAACTTTTCTCACAAAGATCGGCCCCCATTCTTGGATTTGGCTCTTCTCAAAACGCCACCCAATAGGGAGGCATTTAAGCATTCAGGAGAGGAAAGTCTTCGCTGAACCTCAGCTACAGGCACTTTATATTTGGATGTGGAGCTGAGGAGAGAAAGTCTTCCAGGGAGAGAGCAAAATACTTCATTATGATTAACCACTGCTCCTAGCATCCCATCCTTCTGACAGGGGAGACCCAAGGAGTAGCTTTTGGTCATTGAAATACGACCTTTCCTGATGACTGTCTGATCATGCAACAGCAAATGTTGGTCTTCCACATTCTGGACATCTTCCATTTGGTGGGCCATGTCGTGTAAGCCCAGGTTTTCCACCAGTGCTGCATCCAACATGTGAGTGTGGGGCTGTAGGAGCAGCTCAGAACGTCTGTAGGTCTCCCTCCTTGTCCCTGGGGCACCGACATCCAGTCCCAAGAGGTGAGGGACAAGGCCCAGTCTCGTGTGATGACTCAGGCAAGCTGGCTCCTGGTTTTGCCGACTGGGCCAGGCCTGTTGTTGACTGGTCACCGGCGCAGGCTGGTGCAGGGGGTTGATGGTGAACGGGTCGCCCAGGTGGGAGTACAGGTCAGCAGATTGAGAATAGGGTAAGGGTTGGTAGGGTGGTGGGAAATAAGGCAGCTGAAAGTCAGAAGCCCCTGAATGTGAAAGCGGTGGGGCTGCGGGACTGTAGAGGTGCTGGTTGACTTCTGGGAGGTCGGGGAGGCGCGCGAATTCCCATTGCTGTTCCCATCGTGCCTATCCTTGCCAGTCTTCTTGCACCTGCCTTCACCCAAGGTTCTCTTCAAGCCAGTAACACTGGCTTCCTGGCTGTTCCATGATAGACTGTCTGCTCCAGGCCTTGTTTCTGGAGGTCTCCCATGGGTGGAACAGTCTTCGTCCCAGCATACCTGTTAATCTTGAGATTTTTGCAGCTATTATGAAATATAAAAGGGATATACATAGAGGAAATGGGTATAAAGTAAATGATGTCATGATAAAAATATAATTTTAAGTATGAGAAGAGATTGTATTAGGAGGTGTGAAAAGGAGGAAGCAGAAAATGACAAATTATATCATAGGAAAAAGTAAAAAATTACAGTAGAGGGAAAGAAGGGAGGGAGATGAGCATTGTTTGAGAGGTACTCTCATCCGATTTGTTTAAAGGATGGAACAAAAAACTTAAGTAGATAAAGCTAACTAGCTCTATAGGCAGTAGGAGGGGAGGGGGGAAGAATGGGGTAAGAGTAAAGACGAGTAAAAGGGAGGGGGGCTAAAAGAAGGAGGAGATGGCTGCAGGAGGTGGTGAAAAGTGAATATTATGGAGGAGGGGAAGGGAGACAGGAGAGCTAAAAACACAAATGGTAGGAAAGAGGATGGAGGGAAATACATAGATTGTAATCATAACTGTGAATGTGAATGGAATGAATTCTCCCATAAAACTGAGACAGACAGCAGAATGGATTAAAAGCCATAATCCAACAATATGCTGCTTACAAGAAACACATTTGAAAAGGAGATATGCATAGGATAAAGGTCAAAGGATGGAGTAGAATATATTGTACTTCAGCTGATGTAAGAAAGGCAGGAGTAGCAATCCTAATCTCAGACAAAGCAAAAGCAGAAATAGATCTAATCAAAAGGGATGGAAACTATATCCTGCTAAAAGGCACCATAGACAATGAAGCAATATCATTACTAAACATGTAAGCGCCAAGTAGTATAGCATCCAGATTCTTAGAGGAGAGGTTGGGGGAGTTGAAGGGAGAAATTAACAGCAAAACTATACTAGTGGGGGACCTTAACCTCCCCCTCTCTGAACTCAAAAAATCTAATAAAACTCTAGGTAAGGTAGATATGATAGATCTTTGGAGATAATTGAATGTGAATAGAAAGGAATATACCTTTTTCTCAGTGGTATATTGAACATTTACAAAAATTGGCGGTGTACTAGCATATATAAAGCTCACAATCCAGTGCAGAATGGCAGAGATAATCAATTCATCCTTCTCAGATCATAATGCAATAAAAATTACATGTAATAAAAGGCCATGGAAAGATAAAGCAAAAAATCAATTGGAAACTAAATAATCTAATCCTAAAGAAGGAATGGGTTAAAGAAGAAATCATAGAAACAATCAACAACTTCATTCAAGAGAATGACAATAATGAGACAACCTACCAAATCTTATGGGATACTGCAAAAGCAGTTCTCAGGGGAAGTTTTGCATCTTTGAATACCTACATAAATAAAATAGAGAAAGAGGAGATCAATGACTTGGCCATACAGTTGAAAAAGCAAGAAAAAGAACAAATTGAAAATAACCAAGAAAATGCCAAATTGGAAATACTGAAAAACAAAGGAGATATTAGTAAAATTGAAATTAAGAAAACTATTGAATAAATAAAATCAATAGTTGGTTTTATGCAAAAACTATTAAAATTGATAAATCTTTGGTCAATTTGTTTAAAAAATAAAGAAGAAAATCAAATTATTAATATTAAAAATGAAAGGGGTGAACTCACCTCCAATGAGGAGGAAATTAAAACAATAATTAGAAATTACTTTGCCCAACTTTATGCACACAAATTCGATAATCTAAACGAGATGGAAAGTATTTTAAAAAATACAAATTTCCCAGATTAACAGAAGAGGAAGTCGAATATTTAAACAACCCCATCTCAGAAAAAGAAATTGAACAAGCCATCAAGGAACTCCCTAGGAAAAGATCACCAGGGCCAGATGGATTTACAAGTGAACTCCATCAAACATTTAAAGAACAGTTAATTCCAATACTATATAGACTATTTTTGAAAATTGAGGAAGGAGTCCTCCCAAATTCTTTCTAAGATATGAATGCGGTTTTGGTGCCCAAACCAGGAAGAGAAAAAAACAGAGGAAAAAAATTATAGATGAATTTCTCTAATGAATATAGATGCAAAAGTTTTAAACAAGATTTTAGGAAAACCAATACAGCATCTTATCACAAGAATAACAAATTATGATCAGGTAGGATTCATACCAGGAATGCAGGGCTGGTTCAATATTAGGAAAACTATTAGCATTATTAATCATATCAACAAGAAAACTAACAAAAAACACGATTATCTCCATAGATGAAGAAAAAGCTTTCAACAAAATACAACACTCATTCTTATTAAACGCACTAGAGAACATAGGAATAAAGGGAACTTTCCATAAAATAATAAGCAGTATCTAAAACCTTCACCAAGCATTATATGCAATGGAGATAAGCTAGATGCATTTCCAATAACATCAGGGGTGAAACAAGGATGTCCATTATCACCACTATTATTCAATATGGTACTAGAAATTTTATTGTAGCAATTAGAAAAGATAAAGAAATTGAAGGAATAAAAATAGTCAAAGAAGAAACTAAGTCATCACTCTTTGCCGATGATATGATGATATACTTAGAGAATCCCAGAGATTCAAGTAAAAAACTACTTGAAATAATGAACAACTTTGGCGAAATGGCAGATTACAAAATAAACCCACACAAATCTTCTGCATTCCTATATATTAGCAACAAAGTCCAACACCAAGAGATAGAAAGAGAAATCCCATTTAAAGCTAGGGTAGACACTATAAAATACTTAGGAATTTACCTGCCGAAACAAATTCAGGAATTATATGAACACAATTACAAGACACTATTTGCACAAATAAAGTGAGATTTAAGTAAGTGAAAAACATCAGTTGTTCGTGAGTAGGCCAAGCTAATATAATAAAAATGACAATTCTACCTAAATTAATTTACTTATTTAGTGCCATACCAATTAAACTATCAGATAATTATTTTCTGAGCAGGACAAAATAATATCAAAATTCATTTGGAAGAACAAAAGGTCCAGAATATCAAAGGGACTAATGAAAAGAAATTTTTGGAAAGGTGGCCTAGTGCTACCCCACCTCAAATTGTACTGTAAAGCAGCAATTACCAAAACCACTTGGTATTGGCTCAGAAACAGAGGGATAGACAAATGTAATAAACTTGACACTCAAGACACACAGTAGGCAAGGAATAAAGCCAAGGACCCCAGCTTCTGGGATAAGAACTCACTGCTTGACAAAAATTGCTGGGAAAACTGGATAACAGTTTAGTGGAAACTAGGCATAGACCCAATGCCTGACACCATACACAAGAATAAAGTCCAAATGGGTACATGATCTCCATATAAAGATTGATACCATGGACAAACTAGAGGAGGAAGGAATAGTGCATTTATCAAATTTGTGGAGAATGGAAGAATTTTTACTAACGAAGAGATAGAAATCATTATGAAATGCAAGATAGATAATTTTGATTACATTAAACTGAAAAGCTTTCGCACAACCAAACCCAATTCAACCAAAATTGGGAGGGATGTTATAAATTGGGAAAGAATTTTTACAGTCAATATTGGGGATAAAGGCCTGATTTCTAGAATACTTAGAGAACTGATTGAAATGTACAACTATACAAGTCATTACCCAATTGATGAATGGTCAAAGGATATGAACAACAATTTTCAGAGGAAGAAATTAAAGATATCTGTAATCATGGTAAAAAATGCTCGAAATAACTTTTGATTGGAGAGATGCAAATCAAAACAACTCTGAGGTACCACATCACACCTATCAGATTGGCAAACATTGCAGAACAAAAAAATGATAAATGCTGGAGAGGATGTGGGAGATTTGGAGCACTAATTCATTATTGGTGGAGCTGTGAGCTCATCCAACCATTCCAGAGAAAGGTTTGGAACAATGCCCAAAGGGCTACAAAAATGGGCATACCCCATGACCCAGCAATATTGCTACTAGAACTGTATCCCCAAGAGATCATAAAAATGGGAAATTGTCCCACATGTACAAAAATATTTATAGCTGCACTCTTTGTAGTTGCCAAAATCTGGAAGTCAAGAGGATGCCCATCAATTCGGGAATGGCTTCATAAATTATGATATATGAATGTAATGGAATACTATTGCCCCATAAGAAATGATGAACAAGAAGACTTCAGGGAGGCCTGGAAGGACTTATATGATCTGATGCTGAGCGAAAGGAACAGAACCAGGAGAACTTTGTGCACAGCAACAACCACAGTGCGCAAGGGTTTTTTTTGGTAGACCTGGAACTTCGTAATAACGCAAGAACTTATTTAAAAAAAAAATCCCAGTGGTGGTTATGTAAGGCAAACTGCCTTCCACACTCAGAGAAAGAAATATGGAAGTCATTCACAGATTGTAGCAGATCATGTTTGTATATGGGTGTGTTTTAATGTATTATGTTTTGATTTGTTATTTGATTTCTTCCATTTATTTTAGTTCAACTACATAGCATGACTATAGCGAAAACATACTCAATAGGAAAGTATATGTAGCACCTATACAGACTTGTATGCTGTCATGGGAAGGGAGGGGGTAGTGGGCAGTAGGTGTGGGGGGAATAAAATCTTAATTTTATGGTAGTGATAGAACTTTAAAAAAAATAACAAAATAAAATTAAGAAAAACCCAAGTGTCATCATTATTATAGAATATTACCATTTCTTAATGTATTTTCATGGATAAAAATTTGTTAAAATGAAAAGATCAAATATTTTAAAAGACATTCTAGCAAGAACACACACAACCATTTTGTCAAGGAAAAAGAAATGAGAAGAACGGCACTAATAACTCTGTGTATGTACACGATTACTGGAAGAGTATCATCATAGAAACAAATAAATCATGACAAATACATGTTCATGGAAAATCTAGTAGGGGTGCAAATCTTCTAATTAATTTTTTTTTAATTATAAACTTATTTATTTAACTTTTTACATTCATTTTCACAAAATTTTTGGGTTCCAAATTTTCTCCCCATTTATCCCCTCCCTTCACCCCAATACACCAAGCATTCCAATTTTCCCTATCACCAATCTGCCCTCTCTTCTATCATCCCTCCCTTCTCTTGTCTCCATCTTCTCTTTTGTTCTGTAGGGCCAGATGACTTTCTATTCCCTATTAACTGTATTTCTTATTTCCTAGTAGCAAGAACAATACTCAACAGTTGTTCTTAATTTTGAATTCCAACTTCTCTTCCTTCCTCCCTCCCCACCTATCCCCATTGGGAAGGCAAGCAATTCAATATAGGCCATGTGTGTGTAGTTTTGCTAATGACTTCCATAATAGTTGTGTTGCGTAAGACTAACTATATTTCCTGAATCCTATCCTGCAGCCCATTACTTCTATTCTCTCTGTTGATCTTGTTCCTCCTCAAGAGTATTGACTTCTAATTTCTCCCTGCACCCATTGCCCTCCCCTCCATCTCCCCCCCTCACCCTGCTTATCCCTTTCTCCCCCACTTTCCTGCATTGTAAGATAGTTTTCATACCAAAATGAGTGTGCATTTTATTTCTTCCTTGACTCAAATGTGATGAGAGTGAGTTTCGTGTTTTCTTTCTCACCTCCCCCCTTTTTTCTTCCATTGAAAAGTCTTTTACTTGCCTCTTTTATGAGAGATAATTTGCCAATTTCCATTTCTCCCTTTCTCCTCCCAATATATTCCTCTCACACCCCTTAATTTCATTTTTAGATATGATCCCATCCTATTCACTATTCACCTTACCCTGTGCTCTCTCTCTCTCTCTCTCTATATATATATATATATATATATATATATAGATAGATAGATAGATAGATAGATAGATAGATAGATAGATGTGTGTGTGTGTGTGTGTGTGTGTGTGTGTGTGTGTAATCCCACCAACTACCCAGGTACTGAAAAAATTTCAAGAGTCCAGAGTTAAAAATATTATTTTTTTCCATGTAGGAATGTAAACAGTTCAAATTTGGCAAGTCCCTTATGATTTCTCTTTCCTGTTTACCTTTTCATACTTCTCTTGATTCTTATGTGTGAGTCAAATTTTCTTTTCAGGTATGGTCTTTTCATCAAGAATGCTTGAAAGTCCTCTGTTTCATTGAAAGACCATTTTTTTCTCCTGAAGTACTATAAGTATGGGTAGGTGATTTTTGGTTTTAGTCCTAGTTCCTTTGACTTCTGGTAGAAGCTGCTAGATCTTATGTTATCCTTATTGTATTTCCACATTATTAAAGTTGTTTCTTTCCAACTGTTTGCAATACTTTCTCCTTGACCTGGAAACTCTGGAATTTGGATACAATGTTCCAGGAGTTTCTCTTTTTGGATCTCTTTCAGGAGATGGTTGGTGAATTCTTTCAATATTTATTTTGCCCCCTGGTTCTAGAATGTCAGGGCAGTTTTCCTTGATAATTTCATGAAAGATGATGTCTAGGCTCTTTTTTTGATCATAGCTTTCAGGGTTTCCCATGAGTTTTAAGGTGTCTCTCCTGGATCTATTTTCCAGGTCAGTTTTTTCTCCAATGAGATATTTCACATTATTTTCCATTTGTTCGTTCTTTTGGTTTTGTTTTGTGATTTCTCATTTTCTCATAAAGTCATTGGCTTCCATCTGTTCCATTCTAATTTTGAAAGAATTATTTTCTTCAGTGAGCTTTTGAGCCTCCTTTTCTATTTGGCTAATTCTTCTTTTTAAAGCATTCTTCTCCTCATTGGCTTTTTGAGCGCATTTTGCCAGTTGAGTTAGCCTGATTTTAAAGGTGTTATTTTCTTCAGGATTTTTTTGGGTATCCCTTAGCAAGTTGTTGAATTACTTTTCATGATTTTCTTGCATATCTCTCATTTCTCTTCCCAATATTTCCTTCACTTCTCTTGATTGATTTTCAAAATCCTTTTTGAGCTTTCCCATGGTCTGAGATCATTGAATATTGACTTTGGATCTTTGGGATATAGAAGCCTTGAGTATTATGTCTTTTCCTGATGATAAGCATTGTTTTTCCTCATCTACAATGGTGGAAGAAGATATCTGTTCACCAAGAAAGTAACCTTCTGTAGTCTTATTTCTTTTCCCTTCTTTGGGCATTTTCCCAACCAGATACTTTAATTTTGGGTCCTTGTCAAGAGTAGGGTATACTCTGGGTATAGATAAGATCTCAGTTTCTCCAAGGTTGTACAATTAAGCATGTACGCTGATCTGGGAGCAACCAGAAATTTTTGTGCCCAGAATATGAATAGTGGAGTTTCCCCTCCACAGACACCTGGTTTCCATTTCCACCAAGCCAGCACTGAGGGCTGAGTTTCAGATAAGCTTCAGTGACAGGTCCCCCTTCAGTGTGAGATAAAGACCAGTTGCTCAAATCCCCCAGGATCATTAGGTTGGGGCAGAGCTGATACACAAGGCTGAGGCAACAATCAGCTGCTCAGTGTTCTAAGAGGTTTATAATCCAACAATGGATGCGGACTGCTGTAGAGGCTCCCATGAGTACTCCTGCCTACCTGTTGTGGCCTCTGCCACCACCACTTGAAGTCAGAACTATGTAAAGGCCCTCATCCCTTCTCAGCCACCTGAAAAAACCCTCTCACTGACCTTTGGTGCCTGTGGGTTGAGGAATATGAGAACCACTGTTACTGTGGCTGGGGATTCAGCCCCTAAGGCCTTCTCCCATCCTCTTCCCAGTGCCATGCAGCGCTGCCAAGGCTGGGCTGGGCTCTGGTCTGTATCGGATGTGACAGAAGTTTTCCATTCAGCCTTTCAAGTCACCCTGGGCTGTGAATCTCCTCCACTCCAATACCCAACCACTTAAAGCAACTCTTTTAGTGGTGGTAGAGAATTGAAAATTGAAGGAATGCTCATCAGTCAGGGAATGACTAAACAAATTATGATATATTATTAAGATGGAATACCACCATATCATAAGAAATGACACCAGAATGTTCTCAGGTTGTTCTGTGGCTTCTGCTGCTCTAGAATTTGTTGAGTCTTTCTTTCCGGGGAAGAGCTAGTGTATGTGTGTCTTTCTACTCTGCCATCTTGGTTCAAAGGACTGCAATGTTATCTACTTCACTGTTTTCTATTTTTTCCCTTTAATATTTTATTGTATCCATTTACATATAAATATTTTTAACATTTGTATCTTTTTAAATTTTGATTTCCAAATTCTCTCTCTCCCTTAATCTCCTTTCCCTTCATTGAGAAGGCCAATAATTTAATTGGTTATGCATGTGTAGTCATGCAAAACATATTTCCATACAACTCGTGTTCTGAAGGAAGACACAGACCAAAAAAGTAAAAAAAAAAAAAAAAGAAACAAAGTTGAAAAATATGCTTTTATTTGCATTCAGAATTCATGAATTATTTTTCTGAAAATGGATACAATCTTTCATCATAAGTCCTTCCAAATTATCTTGGATCACCATTGCTGAGGATAGCTAAATTATTCACAGTTGATCCTTGTTACAATATTGCTGTTACTCTCTACAATGTTCTCCTGAGTCTCTTCACTTTACTTTGCCTCATTTCTAGTAATTCTTTCTAGGTTTTCCTGAGAACATTCTGGTGTTATTTCTTATGATATGGTAGTATTCTATCTTAATAATATATCATAATTTGTTTAGTCATTCCCTGACTGATGGGCATTCCTTCAATTTTCAATTCTCTACCACCAGTAAAAGAGTTGCTTTAAGTGGTTGGGTATATATAGGCACTTTTCCCTTTCTAAAATTATCTTTGGGATACAGACCTAGTATTGGTGTTGTTGAGTCAAAAGGTATGCATGCTTTTATATTACTTTCGAAATATTTCCAAATTTCATTGTAGAGTGGTTGAATGAGTTCACAACTCCATAGGTAATGCATTAGTCTTTCAATTTTTCAACATCCCTGCCAACATTTTCCATTTTTTCCCTTTTTTTCATATTAGCCAATTTGATGGGTGAAGGGTGATGCTTCCACATTATTTTGATTTTCATTGCTCTAATCAATAGTGATTTAGAGTATTTTTCCCATATAACTAGAGAAAAATGTTATTTCTTCTTTTGAAAACTGTCTATTCATACCATTTATCATTTGAGGATTGGCCCCTGTTTTTATAAATTTGATGTAATTCCCTATGCATTTGAAAAATGAGGTCTTTATCAAAGAAACTTACTATAAATTTATTTCATTTGACTTTGTCTATTTCCCTCCATTTTGTTTCCTTCCTTTTTATCTTGCTTTCTCTCTCCTTTCACCCTGACCATTCGCAAAATGTAGTCTTTCTGACTACCATCTCCCTAACCCTATCTTCCCTTTTGTAGTTCTTTCATTCTCTTATTGTCTTCCTCCTCCTCACTCTGGTACTGCCACTGAGGACTGCTATCTATATCCAAGTTTGGGTAATGAGATGGTAAATGCAGCAGAGTACTGCACCCAATGCAGTGCAATGTCATTCTGACCAGTTTTTTTTTTTTAATCCCTTCTTTACCATCTGTGGGATGAGAAATCTGGAAGTTGCTATTGCAACTATTGTTTCAATCTCCCTCAAAACCTACTGCTAATTTTCTGGGGCCTGGCCTGCACTGTTGTAGCCTGTAATGTAATGCTCTCTATTCTCACTGTGTAGCAGCAGACCTTTCCAGTCAAACTTGTAAGTCGTCTTGGGCTGAAAATTGTTTTACCCCATCCTTTCATGGGCTCTGTTACTCCAGAATTCATTTTGAGGGATTACTTAAAGTTAATTTTAGAGGAATTTAAGAGAACTCAAGGAACTCCCTGACTTTTCTCCAATATCTTGACTCCACCCCCTTAATCTACTTTATTCAAAACTCTTTTCTACACAACTTTATTTGGGCTTAAAATATAAAAGGAAATAGCATAATTGAAACTGATATTTTAATTTTCTCAGAACTTTTAACCAGGTGTCTATATTCCCCATGGATATCTGAACTTGAATGGAAAATTATTTTTATTTCAAAATAATTGGTTTCCTTTTTAATACCATATATTTTATTCTATGACTTCAGAAATTTTATTCTGATAAGGGGCCCTTAAGCCTTAATTACCAAAGGGGTGTATGACATGCAAAAAATATTAAAATCTACATAAATAAAGAGGTGGGAAATATTGTGTCAGTTTAAGAGAAAATAGGAAATTTTTCAATTATTTTCAAAGTCACTTGCAAATTCTTAATACTCTAAAACATAGTTATATAATTTCATTGTCATTATCTTAGGGATTTTTTGGAATCAAAATTTTCTTTTTAAACCTTTTTTGATATTGTAATAGAAAATCAATATTTCACTGAAGGGTTTGGGAAAATCATGTCTATATCTTAATATTAAAGAATGCATCATTTACAAATAAACACATATGTGTATATGTGAGTATAAGTGTGTGATGCATTCATGCATGTCTATACATATAGACATACATGTAGACACAGATATACAGATAGATAGATAAATAGATAGATAGATAGATGATAGATAGATAGATAGATAGATAGATAGATAGATAGATAGATAGATAGATAGAGACACGTGTAGTGAAGTGTGTCCCTGTGCAGGATAAAACAGTACCAGACATCAACAGACTTTGGGTATTAAGTTTTAACAGGAAGAAAACTTTGATTCTGGGGAAAAAAGTCTTATTATTAAATGAATTAATGAGATAAGCTGCTAATCTCCCTACTTCCAAAAGAAAAAATACTGAGAAATATGTGAGCCAGAGATAAAAAGAATAATTCAACCTAAGTATCCCATGTCTCTAGTTCCTGAGAAGCAGTGTTTTACAGAGTTAATATATCTCTAACCACAGTCAGGCCATACCACTAAATATTAAAGTGAGACCCAAGATGCCTGTAGTCACGTCTGTACCTCGTGACATAAAAAACATTGTACCCAATGATGCTACTGGAACTTCATTCTTCATGAGCCAGAATAAGGAACAAAGACAATTCGACTTTCAAATTCATTTGACCAGAAACTGGTAAGGGGATAATTAGGGATATAGGTGAGTAGAGTGTTTTTTGATTGATTCTCACCTCTTACATTGTACCTTGTTTTCTATTTTAAGGAAATATTCTTTTACATTGCTTTTATATACCATGACTAATTATGATTTTATAAAGGAAAAAATGGCACTGTTGTAGTTCATCATCACACAGGATCTTATTGGTCACAGATTTAGGGCCAGAAAGGAACTCACAGGTCATGTAGCATAACCTCCTCATTTTACCAATGAGTAAAATTACCTTTGATGATCATTAGAGACAGGATTTTAACACATGTCATATGTGTGTTTTCCATTGCCCTACATATATACATAATGATCAATTGACATGGCTCAGAGCACTTTTCTGAAATAATTAATCAGAAATCTGTACCCAACTACCAACATCAATTCTTCTCTTTAGAGAAGACCTGTGAAAAATTATGAAAATGCAGGCAACTAGAAGTTTTTGTCTCCAAGCTAACTTAACACTGGAAGAAAGAGGATTGCAGCAATATTTACCATTCCTGAATTTGCTTTTTCAGGGAAACTTGAAAGTGTAAATCTTGATGTATTTGTGTCACACATTCCCTTGCCATTTGGAAGAATATGAGAGTAGAAAACAGTAACTTTGGAAATGTTTTAAAGTCTTTATAAATTCTTATTTTTTTTCTTTTTGTTTTAAGAAAAGGCACAAGTGTTGGGTTAAAAAAATCATCCTGTTTCTATAGTAACCACACTAAATTAATAGACACATAATGTCATGTTCAGAATACAGAACAAGGATGAAAAAGGTTCAATTTGTGGTTTAGAAATGAAAGGCAAATTACCATATTTTAGACTCAGTTTTTTTTTAAATATGGTCATAATGCAAAAGATTATGCTCTGAAATATCATTTAGATATTTCTAATGTATGTAGCACATTAGCTTAGAAAAGAAATAATAACTTGAATTTTGAAACTGATGTTTAAAATTAAATATTTGAAGCTAAAAGCTATCAGAGACTATGAGTAATCTATGTTAAAATGAACAGGCACATTTTCTCTCATTTTTTTTTTCTATAAGCAATACTTTTCTCCTTTAAATCCAGTGACCATATTGTACCATTGATTGACATTATGGGGACAAGTTGATTAAATGTTTATTTTTCCCACCAGTTGCAGCAATCTTTTCTAGCCCGTAGGCTTATTTTTGAATGCCATCAATGCCCACTGCTTCAACTATGGCAACATATGTCCAGATGAGCACGTATACATGCACACACATCATGCATATATACATACATGCATTTTTCATTATGTTGGGAGAGAGTGGAAAGACCAGGAGTATACAGGTGGTCATTTTTCAACTTGTCCTCAAAGGTTTATATGGTTCTTTTTCCATGGTTTATCCATCTCTCTAAAAATTAATTGCACAATTAACAGTTAATTCAGGTCTGGCTTGCTTAATTTAATGGCAGAAACCATACCTTATGCAGAAATATGACCATTATGTACACCATTCCTTCTTTGAAAAATAATACCAAAGCTGGAAGTGAATTCAATGTTTTGAACTCACTTTTCATAAAAAAGGAATAGCATATAATCTGATTTCAGTATATACCCTTTCCATTTGTTATCATGATTTGTTTTATGAGTGATCAATTGGAAATACAGACAATCGGAAATCATTTCTCTTATTAAATTTATCCTAATTAAAAACATGCATTGTGATGAGCACCAGAAGAAACTTAAAGGAAAATCACATATGCCTCCTTTCCACAAGAAACTTGCAATAAAGTGGAGGGTGATATTGCATATACACAAATAACTGATATAAATTGGATAAATAAGCAAGGTAAGTGCAAATAATACTAAGAATATAGATGAGGGAGAACTTGTATGTGTTAGAAGCAGAGCTTCAAACTAAATCTTTCAGATTCTATTCATGTCTTCCTAGTGACAAAGCCATAATGATTTTCATGAAATACATACCACACTTTTTCTGTAGACAGAGAAAGTGATACTCACATAAGTTGAATTGAGACAATATTTTGTGGTGAAGGTAGCACTTGCTCTTGGTAGTCAGGGACATTAAGTACTCCTTTTTGAAAAAAAAACTAGAAGAATCAGAGAATGGAAGCTATGCTGATTACAGGTAATGGTGAGCAATGCTACAGGGGCAGGTAAACATGGGGTGTAAGCATGTGTTTAGTGGAAATTGAGTAGTGCAATTTCTTTAGGTATTTGAGAGTTTGATCAGGAGGAGTAAAAATTAAAGATTGCTATAGAAACTGGAGCAAGATTATATAGAGTCTTGGATTCCAGATTGAGTCTGAACTTTGTTAGCCAATCGGAAAACAGAGATCTTTGATAGAGAAATTAAAATGTTAATATAAAGTGTGGAGTGGTCAAATAAAAATAGCATCTGTCACACATGTACAGTATTTTACAAGCTACAATTCCCCACGTGGAGGTAAGATAAGTGTTTCCCAGAAAGCATGAAGGAAAAGCTATGTTCCCTGAGCCACTGGACAGAGTGCTGAGCTTGGAGTCAAGAAGACTCTTCTTTCTAAGTTCAAATCTGGCCTCAAACACTTACTAGCTGTGTGACCTTGGACAAGTCCCTTAATCCTATTTGCCTTAATTCCTAGTTTATAAAATAAACTGGAGAAGAAATGGCAAACCACTACAGTATTTTTGCCAAGAAAACCCCAAGTAAATCACAAAGAGTGAGAATGACTAAAATAACTGAACAAAAAATATCTAAACCTAGTAGATAGCACTATCATTTTAGTTTCCACCATCAGTAAAATGAAAGGAATTGACAATAACTTGGGAAGAGTGCTGGATTTGAGGCAAAATAACCTTGAACAAGTAGCTTCACTTCTCTGAGCCTCAGTTTCCTCATTTTTCATTTCTTTTCTCCTTCCCTTTATCTTTCCTTATTTCTTTCCACCCTCCTTGCCTTCATTCCTTCTTTTCCATGATGACTCATCATTTTTGAAATATTTTTTCCCATTGTGCAATCTTACAAAGGCTTTAAAAATGAAAATAAATTAGTATAATTCATTTGATTTGACTCATGGGGAAGGGGAAGTTTTACTATGTAGTTTGAAGAATACTGAATGGGTGAAGGAACAGGGAGAGTTTTATGACCCCGTAGTATTTTTTTAGTATAGAAGATATAGATAATTTGAGAACGGACATAACATGAACACCTGGGAAGATCTGAAAAGGTTTCTCAATGGTGTTACATGAGCTAATGCTATGATTGAACTTAGTAGCACCCAAGAGTTAGAAATGAGACGGAAGTACATTCCAAGCAATGGGGAAAACCTGCAGAAGAATTGAGGTAAAAGATGGAATCTTGAGTTTGACTGAAGTGCAAGTAAGCAAGTTTTCTTAGTATCTAGTATCTTAAGCAATATTATTTTATTTTCCAAAATCACAGTGCTTCCCCTAACCATGTCATGTTAAAATGTTTCTTTCCCTTCAGTATAATAATCTAGTTTTTGATCCTTAGCTATCTTAAAATTCAGTGTGAGGTATTTTTAATATTCGGTTTGGGAAATCATAGTTTCAGCCTGTATCCCTTGTGAAAGTCTTCTCAAAGACCATCAAGGGTCATTAATAAAACTGGAAGTTATTTCATACTAGCAGGCTAACAGACACACACACACACACACACATACACACACGGAAAATGGAATGATTCTCAGCGTTCCTATAATCATATACACAAATGGTACGAAATCCTCTGTGGTAAAGAGGGCATAAGCATCATCTCTGGAACACTGAGAAGTCTCAAAAATTTGGGCATCAATGCCAGCAAGAGACTTATTACGATGCTTTAATAGGCAAATTCACCTTGTCTTTGAATCTAACTCACTCCACATAAAGTCATTCTGAGTGTCCTCTACACCATGGTCTCTAAAGCTGAAGTACAATGAATGCTGAAGATCTGCCATCTCCTGTAATTCAATTTTTTCCCTCAACATCGGCATTTTTTTCTTATTGGATTCTGTTCCCTTGATATCTTCTGAATATCTCAAAATTCTTCATATACCACATCTAGTTACCACTCCATGTAACTCCTCATCATATTACTTTTTTTCTACCTCAAATTCCACAGGTTCTGACACAATCCCTTAATCTGAGCAAGATAAATGAATTTCTGATGTCTTTGCACTTTTCCCATTAAAGGCTAGGTCCTTTGTCAAAGTCATTGTATTTAAACAGTTAGTTGAGAGTCATCTGTTAGTGACAACCTGATTTCCTCTTTATATTTTAGTGTTTGGTGATCCTTCATTTGACTGTGTATCTCTTCTGCTTGCCCAATATGGTGTAAGTTGGGTGGAGTCAGCTATAATGGTGAATATTTAACAACTGACCCTGTCAAAAACATATGACACTTTAAATATCTTAAACACATGAAATAAAATTTTTAACATTTTCTATATCTTTTTAAGTATAGATAATCAACAAAATAATATATCAAATCTTGATTTACAGCATTTGCTACTTTCTAAAGTATAAATGTTCACAATGAAAATTTAACAATCAAATCTCTTGAACCAGTTGGTGCTAACTCCAGCAGATGCCTGGGTGGATTCCTATGGTAAACTTTTGGGAGGACTTGAAAAAGAATGTAGCAGAATGAGAAGGAATATTTGATCTGAGGTCTTGGTCCTTCAGATATACCTATGGTTTGTAAAGGTCCCTGCTGTATTTAATATGATAACATTTGATATAATAAGTACTATGGAAATTTATTGATGGCCTATTCAGTGACTGCTCACACCAACAGGTAATATATTTTCATGAATTTCAAATTTTAATGCATTTTTTTCAAAAGTTTGAGGTGCTCTATCGGATACTCTTCATACATTTATATTAAACTTATTGATTAAGGATGCAGCATATAAAAAATCTTTGACATACGATTGAAGCATGTAATCACCATTATATACTTGTAGTACTAATTACTGCTCATTTATAAATTTGCATGAAAACATGGATACTGAGACAAAAAAAGTTAAGGAGAAGCACATACATGTGAACATATGTGTGTATATATATGTATATATATACATATATAATTTTTCTAGTTGGAAAAAGCATATTCTGACAAATTTTACATCTTTTTTTAAAATAGCATAATACATATATTATTTACAGCATAAGAAATTCTTTAAAAATTACTAACAAATTCTAATTATTTTAAAAATGTCTTTGAACCATTTCATAGACACCCTTGAATAGAGAAAACCCTTGACAGGGAAACTAAATCACCTCATCAAAATAAGATCAAAAGTAGTGGACAGAAACCCCATTATTTAGTTTTCTGTTCTCCAAGAGTTGTTCCTCCCCCTACTACCATGAATCATCACAAGTTTACAATTAGACCTGCACAATCCAAACTGTAAAAGATCGATCCTGCTAGAAGCAGAATTTGGGGAGAAGACATTATGTGACCTCCAAGACCCAGGTAGGGTTCTGAATTCTACTCTCAAACCCAGTAGATCACTTACCATTACTCTCCCTGGTTGCTTTATTTTGTGAAAGCAACACCTTCATAAAGTTGGTTTACTAAAGCATATTGTTTTGCTTTGAGATCCTTGCCTCCTTGTGTCAAATTATTGGTATTCTAGACTTGCCTATGTCTGTATAAAGGGAGAGATATTTTTCACAATTTTTTTTCAGTTTTGAACTATAAAGTTATCAGGCATTCCCAGAAGGCAGGATAAATTTAATATACGTAAAGCTCCAAAGTCCTAACTTGCAAATAATGATTTTAAACAGGAGCGATACTTCATGGAAAACTTTGAAGTAAATTCTATTGAGATATAACTCAAAATGCATTCTATTTATATGCAATTGTACAGCTTATGAAGACTATCACTTATCTTCCTTCCTTGTCTCCGATTTGTTATTACCAACACAAATAAGTAAATAGGAGCTTGCTTCTCTGTAGTTCTTTTACCTGCTTCTTATTCCCAGCATATTTTTCTAATCCTTTCTTTGTAACATTATTATCATTTTCCACCAGCCAATTGTGATATCAGACACAGTATTTTGGATGCATTTGGAGAACAGATTAACTGCCATGAAGTGAAGTGTCTTCATGTGAATTTCCTGAAAAAGCCCGAACAGGGAAAAGAAAAACAAAGAAAGGACAAAGAAATGGGATTTTGACATTCACATTAAGGTTATCCTGCATGCAGTATTCTGCTTTTTAAAACTATTACAATACTTTGAGTTTGGTCTGTGTATTTTTCTCACAAATCCATTTTAAAAGTTTGTCATTCCATAACTATTTTAAAAAGTTTTGTAGTAGGAGAGAGTTGGTGTGGAGTAGATAGATAATGAACTGACCTCATTCTTGTCCTACCTCTGAATAGTGAGTGTAATCAAAATACATTTGATGATCATTCGTTTTTTCCATTAGCAAAGGCAATGTTTCTTCACAGAGTAAGAAGTAGAAAGGGGCAAAGGAAGAAGTTGTGCTCATGTTGTGGCAGAACAGATCAACAAGATAATCTGTGGTGGATGTATATATAATAATTACATGTTTTACAAAACTTTGTGGCAACAGGGACTTCTTTTCATATCTTTCTTCTCACTTTTCATCCAGAGAGATAAAAAGTAGATTGAGGGGAGAAATGGAAGAAAGGATCCCCCACTCTATAGGAATTCTTTAAAGGTTCACTTGTGGTAGAAGTACATGGGAGCTGCATGAGCTAATTCCATGATTATAGAATCTTTAGACAATTTATTTTATCCTTTGTTTCCTTTTATGAATCTGAATCACACAAACTCACTATAACTGGACTTCCAAAAGCTAAGAACTAATAGCAGGCAACCAGAAAAGTAATGGAATATTCTGGAGAAGCATAAGAAAGTTACAAGGGATTGCCCAATTGGTTAAAGAAGGTTGTTAAAGGAAAACATTATTCTTAAAATTCTGTCTTCTATTTATAACTTGCAGACTTCAAAGCAGAAGCATTCTAGCCTTCTAACAAGAGAAGAAAGATTTTAGTAATAGCTTTTAGGGTTGTCATATGGATAACTCCAAATTTGAGAGTTTACAGAATAAACCTTTCCAGGGAAAAGAAATTTTCTGAGGTGTGTCTTTCTCAGAGAGAGAGAAGAGAATCCCTCATGCGGCCCTCAGATCTTAGTTCTTTGTTTTTTATGCATTTTCCATGGGGTATAGCTATACTTGATGCAATCATTAATTTAAAGGTATGACTTGGAGAAACAAAGATCTTGACTTCATGTCTTCCATTTAAATAAATTATTCAGAAAGTTCAGGTCTAATAGGAAAGAAATTTCATGCTGATCAGTTGTGACATATATTTTCTTTCCGGGGGGGTCTAAACCATAGGACAGTAATAACTTAGGAGGAATTATGCAGGACACTATGAAAAACAGACCTAAAAATTGTGTTAACTGTTTTTGACTTATATGAGATGTTTGCATTTTATGTTTTTTCCCTAGGGCATAAATTGCCTGTCTGCTACCTAGTGTCATGTTTCCCTTAAGCACATGGTTAGGACCTGGGGGCCCTGTTATCCATATTTTTATAGATCAATATATGTTATAACTAGTGATTTCCCAGGAGTAATCTGTAACTGAATTTATATTAAGGCAAGAATACTGACCTTGTAGGATATTTGCTAAAATTGGATTTTGTTCATGTAAGCCTTGGGTTTAGAAGTCTGTTGACCGCAGTGATGTATAACATTCCCAACAACCTCTTTTGTAGAGGTGGACCTCAGAAGGGGTTCCTGTTAACTTATAGGAATTTGTAATAACTGCAGACTGATTATGGTCATCATGCAGCAATGGATAACTGGATAGCTATCAAAGAACAGTTTATCTGAACCATTTACCTTCAGGACCCAGCATGTCCTGGTAGATTTAGTCATTTAAAGTGACTGGTGATCCCAGCAGGTCAACTGAAAAGTCTAATCTTACTTTGTGCGTTGTGAAAAAGTAATGATAAAACCATGAAGGGTGTAACTTTAGTGGAAAGCAATGAAAATATTAAAGGGACCTAAAAATAAAAGAAAGATGAGAAGAAATAGCATCATAAATTTACAGGAGATTGCATTCTTATCTTGTGAATATCAGGTTTCTGTAATCAAAATACTGGCAAGTTAGTCAGCATTATAAAGGAGAAAGCAGGATGGTCCAGTTTAGGAGGTGATGATTCACAAGAAATTGTATTTCTTATAATGATTGCTTACATTTGATCAGAATTCTTGTACATTGTCTTTACATCCATGATATGCTTCATTTTTATCCTTTTGTAAAAATGGTTACATAAGGAAAAATATCTTGAAGTGTGTAAAATATGAGGTGTGTTTATAGAAAGCACATATAAAGTCTTGGTTTTGTGCAAGAGAAGTGAGACTTGGTCTTCAAGATGTTATCAAAACACATTCAACATCTGGTATGATTGTATCTATCCTTCATAGTTGATCACGCATTTCAAATCCCTAAAAAGAAGAAGAAACTACATGTTAAATCATGACATATTATAAGAAGGTGTATGTGCTTGTCCTTCATTGCCAAAGAAGATCATGCCATCAGAGAAGTAATGAAATGATTTGCACTTGACTTTGTTTTGAGTGAGGGAGGGCTGTGCAGGTCACCAGCCTCCCTTCTCTTCCATCTGAATCCAGTGACAAGATATTCATCAGGATGACTGGAGATGACCCAGAATGAGGCAATTGGAGTTAAGTGACTTGCCCAAGGTTACACAACTAGTGAGTGTCAAGTGTCAGAGCTGAGATTTGAACTCAGGTCCTCCTGACTCCTACACTGGTGCTGTATCCACTACATCATCTTGCTGAGAGGAATACCATCCTATTTGTTACAATGTAAAATTTCACTTTTCTATACTCCAGTCAGGCACTTTAACCCTACCCAGACACATTGACAAGAATTGTTTTTTTCTATATTAGAATGTAAGTGCTGTGATGGCTTGTTGAATTTAAATATTTGTATTTCAGTGTTTAGCACAGGTTCTGACACATCATAGGCACTAAATCTTATTCATTCATTCATTTATTCACTTCATTCATTCACTCATTCATGGTTCAGGTAAAACTGAAAATAACCATCAAAAAGATTAGATTCTCATATGATGGACCCAAAAAAATCATATGTGTTTCCTGTGTTAAAATAATAATGCAATAGTTTCTTCAACAATATTAGAATGTGTCAGAAATAGCATTAGATGAATTAAGATAGACAAGAATACCAAGATGCATAGTAAAAATGAATGTGACTCACATGCTTTTCAAATAAAGCATATTCTTCATTTCTCAGCAAAATATTGCAAAGGTAGCTTTTATGTCCCCTTTGAGTTCCATTTCCCAAAATGCTATTTTCATTCACTTCAGGATTTGCTCTTATATGTTATGCAGGCTTACATCTGCAAAAATTTATAAAAATATAGAATTGTAATTAATGTGTAGTAAATGCACTGAGACTGCGATATTGCCTGCTAGTATAATGTGTAAAAAACTACATTCTTAATTATTTCCTATTAGTATAGGGTCATGGAAGTAGTCTTTTTCTAGTTTTGACTCTACCACATCTTTGCCTTTTCAAAGAGGCATAAATACAACTGAGATATTAGGTGACAGATCATAATATGCAACTGTTTCCAGAACAGTTGCAATCTCCACTTAAAAGGCCTTACCTGAGAATTCTTGTGACCCTCACCCTGTTTGGCATTTTGTAAAACTCAACATACAATGCATCTACCTCACTTGCTCCATTACTACACATAAGACTTCTATTTGTGATATGCCTGTACCCAAACCAAAAAGATAGATTTCTATTACCTCCAAAAGAATAGCCATACATCCATTTTTATTTTTAAATTCTCTGTCGAGTGTGTGTGAAATACTTATTACTCCTGGTTCTGTCAATATTTAATTCACCAGGGTTTCTGACTAGCTGTCAGGCTTTTTCATCTGATGAAAAGCATCACACAGTATGCTGTTTTCTCTTTCATTCCGTCATGTGTATTCCAATTATCTTGTCATTAGAGAGTAAAACAAAACTAATTTTTAAGTAGCCCTTACCTAATTAGCAGCTTTCACCCTGGTGCAAATCATAGCAAGAAGGCTTGTGCCACCTGCCAGCAAAATAATTTTTTTTTTTTTTGAAGTCTGATGCTGTCATTGTTTTTGAAAGATAATTATCGGAAATGGAGACAATTATTGGTGTATGTATGTATGTATATATGTGTATATATACACATATATACTCACAAGCATGCATACTATGTGTATACATCCTAAATATATTTGTGCATAAATAAATGTATATCTATACAAAAATAGGCATATGTATCATACATATAACACACATATTCAAAACTTTTTGAATGAAAGCAAGGCCAGTTGAATATGTATGTATCACTTTGTGAGTAAAAAAGGCCAAATTTCCTAATATTCAAACTTTTATTAAAAGAAATAATATTTTTTACACGTACTGATCAGTGTTCAATAGAAATGGGAAGTACCTAACCTCTCTCCTTCCTTTGCACATACAAGACATAGGTGTATTTGGGAATAGAAGTGGGAAAGATGAATTAGTGCTTTTTGTTAATAATTACCACAATAATCATGAACAAAATAAGTAGTATTTATTCAGTATTTTTAGGTTTACCAGATACTGTACATGTGACATCTTATTTGAACCTCACAACAACCCTGACAGGCAGATGTTATTATTATCATTTGCTACATGTGAGAGAACTGAGGCTGAGAGAGTTTAGTGACTTGCTAGAGTAGTAGAGTTAATAAGTGTCTGAGGCAGTTTTTTTTTTAATTTAAGTCTTCCAGGGCCCAAGTTTAGCACTCTGCATTATACCATGAGATCTGTGTTCTCTCTATGTGCATGGAAACAAGGTCTATATGAAGCAGAGGGGTGGTGAATCTCTCCACCATTGCCCTGTGTCAGGTAAGAAGATGCAGCCTTGAAACTTTATTTTTCAGGCATAATAGATTATTTTTCCTTGTGAAATATCCATAGGCTAATGACTAAATGTTCTTGAAGACTGGGATTTTCAAAGAACAGACTAATTTCTGAAAGTGAGTTGTTTCCTACTTCATTTCCTACATTTTTTCAAGCCGAGCTCTGCCTCTTCAGCTTTGTATTCTTTTCTATTATTAAAATTTGTTTTGTAGTGAAATCTTGATAGAACACAAAATTATTTCTTTCTGGAAAATGGCCATTTCCTGGGAAACTGGAATAGTAAAAAAAAAATATGCTTGCTCTGCTTGATTTTAAGGTTTCTGGGTTAGAGGTTGAAACCTCATAAACTTGCACAGGAAAATCTCTGGATTTACATAGTAATAGAAGGAGAATTTCTTCCACCACTGCATACAAACAGCATTATTACATTCTGTCCACATGGGGCTCAAAGATACCATTATCATTTCTGACAACTCTCTCACAGTGACAGACTAGAATCCGTTAACTATCTGAGATTTCTTGTATAACTGAGAGATGAACTGAGGCGTTGAGTCAGTGACCTTAAGTAGGCCATCAGATAGAAGGAACTTTTTTTGCGTAATGTCTGCATAGACTCTAGAATAAACCTTCAGTGCTAAAACTATTCTTTTTGGTAAAGGAGATTATCTCTCCTGTGCAGTTAGAATACATATATTTCTCAGTGCATAATGGAAAATTTCACTCTATATTTTTCCTAGAGTGCATATTAAAGACAATTGATTATTCATTATAATATAAACTCTTCTGAGGATAGGGATTATCTTTTTTGTATTTGTATTCCTAGTGATTAACATGGCGATTGGTACAGAATAATACTGTTTAATTTATTAATATTAATTAAATATGTAGTTTAAAATATTCATTCATCCATTCCAACCAATTAGCTCAGATAACATATAGTACTGAGCTTCCAAATGAGGGGTCAATTTACATAACTTATACTTATGAAGAGGTAAAACCTGTTCAAATTTCACAGATTGCTGTAAGGTCTAGTCCTAATGATGACAAATATATAGGGTATACCTATAGTTTGAGTAATATTTTGAGCTTTATTATTTTAAACTGGATTTTCAAATATCAATTGTTCACAAGGAAACAAAGTTAAGAAAGCATGGATGTTCTATGCCATACATCACTAGCTGGAAGTTTTGCAGTGAAGTGTTGAATGTAGACTCAGAGGAGCTAGGTTCAAATGCTAACACTTCTATATATATATATATATATACTGTATGGTCTTGGGAAAGTCATATAGCCTTTCTAGATTTCTGTTTTCTACCTATAAAATGAGATGGTAGGACTAGGTGACCTTTAAGTCCTTTCTAATACTTTTTTTTTTTAAATGGCTGCTGGCTTTTCTTTATTTTTTTTTTGAAACTTTATTTTATTTTTTTATTTGTAGTTTTCAACGTTCATTTCCAGAAGATCTTGAGTTCCAAATGTTTTCCCCATCTCTTCCCTCCTCCCACCCCAAGATACCATGCATTCAGATTACTCTTTCCCCCAATATGTCCTCCCTTCCATCACACCCTTCCCTTCCCTTATCCCCATCTTCTCTCTTCTCTTGTAGGGCAAGATAGGTTTCTATACCACATTATCTGTATTTCTTATTTCCTAGTAGAATGCAAAAAAAAAATTCTCAAAATTCATTCCTAAAACTTTGAGTTTCAACTTCTCTTCCTTCCTCCATCCTATCCCCACTGAAAAAACAAGAAATTCAATATAAAACATACATGTGCAGTCATGCAAAAGATTTCCATAATAATCATGTTGTGAAAGACCATATTTCTCTCCACCCTATCCTGCCCCCATTTATTCTATTCTCTTGTAACTTTGTCCATCCTCAAAAGTGTTCACTTCTAATTAATCTCTCCTCCCATTTGCCCTCCCTTCCATCATCCCCTCACACATTTCACTTATCCCCTTCTTCCCTACTTTCCTGTAATGTAAAATAGATTTTTGTACCAAATTGAGTGTGCGTGTTATTCCCTCCTTAAGCCAAATGTGATGAGAGTAAGCTTCACTTTTTCTGTCTCACGTCTCCCCATTTCCCCTCCACTGAAGAAACTTTTCTTTCCTCTTTTACATGAGAAAATTTGCCCCATTCCATTTTTCCCTTTCTTTATTCTCTCACCCCTTTATTTTATTTTTTTAGATATCATCACTCCCTATTCAAATTACTCTGGGCTCTCTCTCTCTCTCTCTCTCTCTCTCTCTCTCTCTCTCTCTGTGTGTGTGTGTGTGTGTGTTACTCTCTCTGCCTGTCTATCTATCCATCTATCTCAATATCTCTATACATATATATGAATATATGTATATATCGATCTATATCTATATCTACATAGACAGAGATCTATCTATCTATATATATCTGCATATCTATATCTATCTATCTATCTATCTAATTCATCCAACTACCAAAATATGGAGAAAAGTTTCAAGAGTTACAAATATTATATTTCTATATAAGAATGTAAACAGTTCAACTTTACTAAGTCCTTTATGATTTCTCTGTCCCATTTAACTTTTCATGTTTCAAGGAACATTCAGGGGGAGGAGCCAAGATGGCGGGGTGGAAAGATTCACATATGCTAGCTCCGAACCCACAGCTCATAAATTACCTGTAAAAAGAACTCCCAGCAAATTCTGGAGCAGTGGAAGCTGTGCAGAAACAGAGTGTAGGAGATTTCTGTTCCAGAAAGCCCTGAAAAACCAACCCCAAAGGTCTTTTGCGCACCGGACCCAGAGTGGAGCCCAGCCCTGCCCTGGCCATGTGGCACCAAGAGGAAAAGATTGGAGCAGGCTTCAGGGACTGAATCTTCGGCAGCCACAAAGGTCCCTCAAACCCACAGGCCCTACAGGTCAGTGAGAGAGAGTTCTGGGCTGGCCAAGAGCGGAGCAGGGTGTCTCCATAACTCAGGCCCCCTCGGAAGGAAGCAGTGGGGGGAAGCAGTGGACAGGAGCTCCCAGAGCTGACAGGAGCTCAGATCAATTGTTGAAGGTCTTCGCATAAACACCCTCAGGGAACTGAGCCTGGAAGGCAGCCCTGCCCCCATCTGAGAACCTGAACTTAATCTCTCAATGAATAGCAGCCCCACCCCCTGCTGAAAGCCTTGAGGCTGAGAAGCAGCATTTGAATTTCAGACACCAAGCACTAGCTGGGCAGATCTGGAGGTGAGGTGGATTTGGAGAGGAATCTCAGAAGTCAAGTAAGTGGCTGGGAAAATGCCCAGAAAAGGCAAAACAAATAAGACCATAGGAGGCTACTTTCTTTGTGAACAGATATTTCCTCCTTTCCTTTCCAATGAGGAAGAACAACGCTTACCATCAGCTAAAGACATAGAAGTCAATGCCTCTATATCCCAAACATCCAAAATAGATATCCAATGGGCTCAGGCCATGGAAAAGCTCAAAAAGGATTTTGAAAATCAAGTGAGAGAGGTAGAGGAAAAACTGGGAAGAGAAATGAGAGAGATGCAAGAAAAGCATGAAAAACAGGTCAATACCTTGCTAAAGGAGACCCAAAAAAATGCTGAAGAAAACAACATCTTGAAAAATAGGCTAACTTAATTGGCAAAAGAGGTTCAAAAAGCCAATGAGGACAAGAATGCTTTCAAAAGCAGAATTAGCCAAATGGAAAAAGAGATTCAAAAGCTCACTGAAGATAATAGTTCTCTCAAAATAAGAATGGAACAAATGGTGGCTAATGACTTTCTGAGAAACCAAGAAATCACCAAACAAAACCAAAAGAATGAAAAAATGGAAGTGAAATAACTTTTCATGTTTCTCTTCATTTTTGTATTTAAAAGTCAGATTTTCTATTCAGCTCTGGCCTTTTCATCAAGAATGTTTGAAAGGCTTCTATTTTTTTGAATGACCATTTTCCCCCTGAATTATTATACTAAGTTTTGCTGAGTAGGTGATTCATGGTTGTTATCCTAGTTCCTGTGAGTTCTTGAATATCATATTCCAAGACGTGGGATGCCTTAATGTAGAATCTGTTAGATCTTGTATTATCCTTAGTGTATTTCCAAAATACTCTAATTGTTTGTGTCTGCTTGCAATATTTTTCCTTGAAGTGGGAACTCTGTAATTTGGCTGCAATATTCCTAGGAGTTTCTCTTTTTGGATCTCTTTCAGGAGGTGATTGTTAGGTTCTTTAAATATTTATTTTACCCACTGGATCTAGAATATCAAGGTAGTTTTTCATGATAATTTTCTGAAAGATGAGCTCCAGGCCCTTTTATTTGATAGTCTCATAATTTTTTATTAGTCCTATAATTTTAAATTTGTCTCTCCTGGATCTATTTTGCAGTTGTTTTTTTCAGTGAGATAATTCACATCTTCTATATTTTCATTCTTTTATATATATCTTCTATATTTTCATTCTTTTGGTTTTGTTTTGTAGTTTCTTGGTTCCTTGTAAAGTCATTAGCTTCCATCTCCTCCATTCTAATTTTTACACAACGATTTTCTTCAGTGAGCCTGTGTGCCTCTTTTTTCATGTGAACAATTCTATTTTTTAAGCATTCTTCCCCTCATTGGTTTTTTGGGCCTATTTTGCCTCTTGGATTAGTCTAGTTTAAAGGTGTTATTTTCTTCAGCAGCATTTTTTTCAGTCTCCTTTAACAAATTGTTGACTCATTTTTCATGATTTTTTACATTGCTGTCATTTCTCATACTAATTTTTCCTCCACCTCTCTTACTTGATTTTCAACATTCTTTTTGAGCTTTTCCTTGGCTGGCGAAAATAGTATAATTTTTTTGAGTCTTTGGATGCAGAAACCTTGACTTTTATGTCTTTCTCTGAGACTATTCTTTGTTCTTCCTCATCTGGGAGGATGGAAGAAAATACTTCTTGACCTAGAAAAAAACCATCCTATTATCTTATTTATTTTTCCCCTTTTTGGGCATTTTCCCAGCCAGTTACTTGACTTTTGAGTCCTTTACCAAGTGGAGGGTGTACTCTGGGGCCCTATAAGTTTTTAGTTCCTCCAAAGTGGCACAATCAAAGGAGAGTAGTTTATTTCTATCATGGCCTGCCTTCTGGTCTGGTAGCAGCCACAAATTTTTCTGCCTAGGATCTACAAATAGAATTCCCTCTCCAGAGCCTCCACCAGCTCCACCAGCCACTGCTTCTCCTCGCTCCAGGACTGCCCCTCAGGGATGTGATCCAAACCAGCAGCTCAATTCCCCCAGGGTCTTTAGGCTCAGGACTCCAAAAATTGATGCTGCCACCACCTGGGATGGGGCGAGGACAGGGCCCTCCTCCATTCTCACTGAGGTGAAAGAGATTCCTCACTGATCTTTGAAGCTATCTTTGGCATTTGTGGGTTGAGAAATCCGGGAACTGCAACTCCTGCCTGTGGTTTCATGCCCTCAGTTCTGTTCCTGTCCTGTCCCTATGAAGCCACACAGCCAAATTTGGGCTACACTAAGCTGTGAGTCTCGTTTGAAGGCTGCCTTGGGCTGGAAATTTCTTTCACTCTGTTGTTTTGCGGCTTCTGCTGCTCTAGATTTTGTTTGGAGTCATTTTTTACAGGCAGTGTATGGGCTATGAGAGGAGAGCTACAGTACAGCAGTCTTTCTACTCCACCATCGTCGCTCTTCCCTCAACGTGTCTAATTCTAAATCTATAACAGGTATAATTTTTTTAGCCTATTGGAAAGTTCACAGACTATAACTTATTTGAGTAAATTAAAATGTTTAGATGAACTATGAGGTAAAACAAAACAAAATTTGGAGAATGTCATTTCAGTCGATTAACAGAATTGTAAATTAGATTGCAAATAATCGAAAAGTTACTGATATTACACAAAGTGGAGGCAACAAAGATGGACAACTCCTCCACACCACTGAATTTGATTCAAAAGGAGAAGACATGAGTGCATGATAAGTTGTAGAAATCATAATATCAAGTGACTACTTTTTTAAAAGTAGATATGGATAAAAGTATGTGGATAAGAATGTCCATAGTCAAGACTAGTATATGGAAGTGAATCAATATTGTATGGGCATATACCATAAGTAGAACATATGTCTTAAATAGATAATTTAAATGAACATCAAATTAGGCCCAGAATCTATTATATTGCATTTGAGAAATGGGATAGAATTTTATATCCCTAATATTTTCCCTTGATCAAAACTTTCTTCTAAAATATTCATTTTTTTCTAATAATGTAATATGCCTAATAGTTAATAAATACCATAATGTGAGTTATTTTACAAGTTTCATGGTATCAATTTCGATCAGTTTCTTTTTTAATTACAAACCATTTTTTACTTCAAAATCTACATTGACGAATACTCTAAAATCCTAACCTCTTATTATCTTAATTTTTTCTCCTGTAGTAATCTCATGAATGCATCTCGCCTATCAACAAGTAATGTCACATCTCAGATGATGTCATCAATATTTTCATGATACTCATTTTCCTCATCCCTCACATAATGACTTTACTTTATATCTTTTTTAAATTTTTTTTAATTCTGAATTTAAGAAATAAAAGATATGAACCAGACCAGCACGAGTGCAGACCAGACTAACACAGCCAGCACAGAACAACGTGGGAGAGTAGACCAGGGCAGACAAGCAGGGACAGGACCAAAAAACATGATTCAGGGTGCTGCTGACAGCAGTCCCAGATTCCTCAACCCACAAATGCCACAGCTTCAAAGGTCAGTGAGAGAGCTTCTACAGCTTCCATTTTCAAGACCCTCCACCCAGTGCCCCTGGGTGAATTGAAGAACTGATCAAATCTCAGCCCTCAATGGCAGCCCTGGACGACCTCTACCTAAAGCCCCTGGGGTAATTGAGCCTTTGATCTGTTTCCCAGCCCAGAGCTCCACCCAGGGGTGAGGAGGAACACTCAGTGCAGCTGGTGGAGGCTTTGCCGAAGAAATTCAATTGCAGATACTGGGCAGAGAAGTTTTTGACTGCTCCCAGAACAGTGTGCAGGTCCGAAGAAGAGTAAACACCTCTCCCTTGATTATTCCACCTTGGAGGAACTGAGAACATACAGGTCCCCAGAATATAACCTTCCCTTGACAAAGGACTCAAAAGTCAAGTAACTAGCTGGGACAATTTCCAAAAAAGAGAGAAAAAATAAGACTACAAAAGGTTACTTTTTTGGTTAACAAATATTTTCTTCCACCTTTTGGTTGAAGAAGAATAAAGCATAATATCAGAGGAAGTCAAGGCTTCTGTGTCCAAAAGCTCCAAAATAAATACTCAATGGTGTCAGGCCATGGAAGGACTCAAAAAAAAAATTGAAAATCAAGTAGGAGAGGTGGAGGAACAATTGAGAGGAGAAATGAGAGAGATGCAAGAAAATCATGAAAAGCAAGTCAACAGCTTGCTAAAGGTGACTAAAAAAAAATGAAAATAACACCTTTGAAAATAGGTTAACTCAATTGGCCAAAGAGGTCCCAAAAGCCAATGAGAAGAAGAATGCTTTAAAAAGTAGAATTAGTGAGCCTGCTCTCCCTAACCTCATCTCTCTTCTCCCCAGGTTCCTGTCTTCCCCTTAGCCACCACCACCACCAGAGAAATGGTGACTCAAGAATGATGCTAATAATGATCCATAGTGGTCTGAAGAAAATATTATTGCTGCAAAATGGTGTTTTGCTGGACTTAACATAGGTCAGACAGAAGTGGATATCATGAGTCATTCCACACAAGCTATTTTTGAAATACTGGAAAAATCCTGATTACTTCTGAACTGTAGACTGGTTGACATGAAGATTGAATTTGGCGTTGATGTAACTACAAAAGAAATTGTTCTTGCTGTTGTTGTTGATAATGATCCCTGGAGGCTCTGGCCATCTGGTGATAGAATTTAACCAAAAGACAAAAAGTCATATCAGGACCTTAAAGAAGTGAATCCTGAAAGCCTCCAGATGGTGAAGAAAAACTTTGAATGAGGGGCAGAAAGAGTGCAGCTGCTTCATAAAGTGGAAAGTTCATGCAGACGTGTGGTATTGATGGGCTCAACGTCTGACCTTGGTCATTGTGAAAAAATTAAGAAAGCTTGTAGAAACTATGGAATTCCTTGTGAACTTTGAGTAATATCTGCCTACAAAGGACTGGATGAAACTCTACAGATTAAAGCAGAGTATGAAGGAGATGGTGTTCCTGCTGTATTTGTGGCAGTAGCTGGCAGAAGCAATGGTTTGGGATCAGTAATGTCAGCTAACACTGCATATCCAGTAATCAATGGTGCTTCCCTTACACTTGATTGGGGAGCTCAGGATGTGTGGTCCTCACTTCAAATGGCTAGTGGCCTTGACTGTTCACCTATACATTCACCTAAGGGAGCAGCTCAATTTGCAGCCCAGATATTTGGATTAAATAACGACTGGGTATGGGCTAAACTTGGAGGAAGCATATTAAATACATGGGTTTCCTTGAAGTAGATAGATAAGGAAATCAGAAAATGTAATTCATAAGAAGAAAGATTCTAATTTAGCTTCAAAAAGCATTTGCAATCAGGCAAGAGAAAAGATTATTCTAAATTAGTCATATCAAAGTACTAATAAAGTTTCTTACTTGGTTTAAAAAAATAAAGTAGAATTAACCAAATGGAAAAACAGGTTCAAAATCTCACTGAAGAAAATAATTTTTTAAAAATTAGAATTGAACAGATGGAAGCTAATGACTTTATGAGAAATCAAGAAATTAAAACACAAAACCAAAAAAATGAAGAAAAAAATGGAAGACAATGTGAAATATCTCATTGAAAAAACAAGTGACCTGGAAAATAAATCCAGTAGAAAAAATTTAAAAATTGTAGGACTACCTGAAAGCCATGATCAAAAAAGGAGACTAGATATCATCTTTCATGAAATTATCAAGGAAAAATGCTCTGATATTCTAGAACCAGAAGGCAAAATAAATATCGCAAGAATCCACAGATCACCCCCTGAAAGGGATCCAAAAAGAGAAACTCCCAGGAACATCATAGTCAAATTCCAGAATTCCCAGGTCAAAGAGAAAATATTGCAAGCAGCCATGAGGAAACAGCTTGAGTACTGTGGGAATACAATCAGGAAAACACAGGATTTGGCAGCTTCTACATTAAGGGATCAAAGGGCTTGGAATATGATATTCCAGAAGTCAAAGGAACTAGGAATAAAACCAATAATCACCTACCCAGGAAAACTGAGTATAAGACCTCAGGGGAAAAAATGATTATTCAATGATATAGAGGATATTCAAGCATTTTTGATGAAAAGACCAGAATTGAATAGAAAATTTGTCTTTCAAACACAAGAATCAAGAGAAGCATGAAATAGTTAACAAGAAAGAGAAAATACAAGCACTCTCTAAAGTTGAACTGTTTACATTCCTACATGGAAAGAAAACATTTGTAAGTCTTGTGACTTTTCTCAGTATTTGGCAATTTGAGGGATTATATGCACGCATGCACACACACACATGCACATAGACAGAAAGTGGAGTGAGGGGATGATGGAAGGGAGGGCAAATGGGAGAAAGGAACAACCAGAAGCAAACTATTTTGGGGAGGGACAAGGTCGAAAGAGGGAATAGAATAAATGGGGGGGCAGGATGGGATGGAGGGAAATATAGTTAGTCTTACACAACATAACTATTATGGAAGTCTTTTGCACTTATACACATATACAGCCTATATTGAATTGTTTGCCTTCTCAGTGTGGGGTGAGTGGGGAGGGAGGAAGGGAGAGAAGTTGGTATTGAAAGTATTAAGAATGAATGTTGAGATTGTTTTTATATACAACTTGGAAATAAGAAATACAGGTAATGTGGTATAGAAACCTATCTTACTCTCCAAGAAAAGAGAGAAGGGGATAAGGGATGGGAGGGATGTGATAAAAGGGAAGGCTTATTGAGGGAAAGGGTAATCAGAATGCAAGACGTTATGGGTTGGAGGGAGAGAGACAGGGAGAAAATTTGGAACTCAAAATTTTGTGGAAATGAATGTTGTAAACTAAAAATAAATAAATAAACATTTAAAAAAGAAACAAAAGAAACTTTTCCATAACATAGTACAGTAAAAAAAAAAAAATGATTTCACAAGAAACTATGAGTCTATTTGTACAGCTTGCTATTCCTTTTAAATACATGTTAAAGTTGTTATGTAACTTTTTTTGCCTTTTTTCTTCTTCCCCATCTTAGAGATGGCTATTATTAAACAACACACACACACACACACATACATACACACACATTTGTTTGTGTGTTAAGACCTTATATTTTTCAGGTTGTTTCCCCCTCTGAGGCAGATAGTATCTTCCTTCATATGTCCTTTGTAGATAATTTGGTATTTATCTTTACAAATACATTTGTTTGAGATGACTTTGTTATTCTTTTCCTTGTTTTATTTCATTTCAAGTATGATTTGCCTTTTTGAAAAAAACAGTATTAATAATGCTGATATTTATAATTTGTTTTATTTAAAAAAACAAAAATTTTCCCCAAAATGTTACTTCTAAAATTGAATTTCCAAATATGTACAAAATGTATGCTGACTTAATTTCAGCTATGTCATTACATTCCTTTTATTTCATGTTTTCATTAAGTCCCTGAGTGACACTAGGGAAATATACTTCAATATAATGTGAAGTCTGGCATTAAATACTAATTTAAACCAAATTCAGTCCTGGATGGAAACCTGCAATTTCCATGGAAATCAACAGCTGCATTCTTCACCTTTGGTAAAGGGAAATGTCTTAAATAGTATCTTTTAAAAGGAAAAGAAAATCATCACAAATATGAAATTTAAATGCATTAGTAGATTTTGAGAAAATAATATTTTTTCAGTTTTAACTTTATGTTTATGTCTTAATATAACCCAATACACTCAACCATGAGGACTAAAAAAAAGAAGTCAGAGTGAATTGCACTATTTTTCCTCAACATTGCTTTACTTTTAAAATTCCTCACCTGGTCAATGCAATGCTTTCATTAACCCCTGAAAATTGTCATTGTACATTGATTTTATTCCACACGTTTAGTTCTCATCACACTTTGAATTAGAAAACAAAAACTTTTCCTATAAGAAGATACCATGGATTGGGGTGGAGCCAAGATGACAGAGTAGAAACACACACATACACTAGCTCTTCCCCCACAGACCATAAAATACTTGCGAAGAAAGACTCTCAACAAATTCTAGAGTAGCAGAAGCCACAGAACACAGGAGTGGAGGAGATTTTCAGCCCAGGGTGACCTGAAAGGCCAATAGGCCTTAAATAGTGGCAGAGACAGCATAGGGCAGCAGCTCCCATAGCACCCTGCATCCATTCTCGGATTGTAAAACCCCTGGAGGAGCTGAGCATCTGATATTTACCTCGGCCCTGTGTAGCAGTCCTGCCCCCACCGAAAGCCCCCAGAGGAATTGAGAAGCTTATGTGAATCACAGCCTCCAGTGCTGGCTTGGTGGAACTGGAGGCCCAGTGTCCATGGAGAGTAAACTCTATTACTCAAAGATTCTGGGTACAAAAGTTACTTGTTGCTCCCAAACCAGAGTACACACTTGACTGTGCCACCTTGGAGGAACTGAGGTCTTACAGACACCCAGAGTATGCCCTACTCTGACAAAGGATGCAAAAGTGAAGTAACTGGTTGAGAAAATGCCCAAAAAAGGGAAAAACAATAAGACTATGGAAGGTTACTTTCTTGGTGAACAGATATCTTCTCCCATCCTTTTGGATGAGGAAGAACAATGCATATCAACAGGGAAAGATATAATACTCAAGACCTCTGTATTCCAAACATTCAGAATAAATTTTCAATGGTCTTGGCCATGGAAGAACTCAAAAAGTATTTTGATAATCATTTATTTCATTTTATTTTATTTTTTTATTAAATTTATTTATTTGACTTTTTACATTCTTTTTCACAAAATTTTGGGATCCAAATTTTCTCCACATTTCTCCCCTCCCCTCACCCCAATACACCAAGCATTCTAATTTTCCCTATTCAATCTGCCCTTTCTTCTATCCTCCCTCCCTTCTCTTGTCCCTATCTTCTCTTTTGTCCTGTAGGGCCAGATGACAATCTATTCCCCATGAAATGTATTTCTTATTTCCTAGTAGCAAGAACAATGCTTAACAGTTGTTCCTAAAACTTTGAGTTGCAAATTCTCCCCATACCTCCCTCCCCACCCATTCCCTTTGGGAAGGCAGGCAATTCAATATAGGACACATATGTGTACTGTTGCAAATGACTTCGATAATAGTCGTGATGTGTAAGACTAACTGTATTTTCCTCCATCCTATCTTGCTCCCCATTGTTTCTATTCTGTCTTTTGATCCTGTCCCTCCCCAAGAGTGTTGACTTCAAATTGCTCCCTCCTCCCATTGCCCTCCCTTCTATCATCCTCCCCAACCTGCTTATCTCCTTCTCCCCCACTTTCCTGTATTGTAAGATAGATTTTCATATCAAAATGAGTGTGCATTTTATTCTTTCCTTTAGTCGAATGTGATGAGGGTAAAATTCATGTTTTTTTCTCAGCTCTCCTCTTTTTTCCTCCACTAAAATGTCTCCTGCTTGCCTGTTGAATGACAGATAATTTACCCCAATTCCATTTCACCCTCTCTCCTCCCACTACATTTTTCTCTCACTGTTTACCTTAATTTCTTTTAAGATATGGTCCCATCTTATTCAATTCGCTCTGTGCTCTCTGTGTCTGTATGTGCGTGCATGTGTGTATGTGTGTGCGTGCGCATGCATGTATATGTGTGTGTGCATGTGTGTGTGGTCCTAACAACTACCCAGATACTGAAAAGTTTTAAGAGTTACAATACTTTCTTTCCATGTAGGAATGTAAACAGTTCACTTTTGGTAAGTCCCTTATGACTTCTCTTAGCTGTTTACTTCTTCATGCTTCTGCTCATTCTTGTGTTTGAAAGTCAAATTTTCTTTTCAGCTCTGGTCTTTTCATCAAGAATGCATGAAAGTCCTCTGTTTCATTGAAAGACCATATTTTCCCCTGAAGTATTATACTCAGTGTTTCTGGGTAGATGATTCTTGGTCTTAGTCCTAGTTCCTTTGACTTCTGGAATATCCTATTCCATGCCGTTCCATCCCTTAATGTAGAAGCTGCTAGATCTTGTGTTATCCTGATTGTATTTCGGCTGTATTGGAACTGTTTCTTTCTAGCTGCTTGCAATATTTTCTCCTTGACCTGAGAATTCTGGAATTTGGCCAAAATGTTTCTAGGAGTTTCTCTTTTTGGATCTCTTTCAGGCAGTGATCGGTGGATTCCTTGAATACTTATTTTGCCCTTTGGCACACACACATACACACTTGCACACACACATGGATAGAGAGAAAAGAGTGAATAAAATAAGATGGGGTCATATATTAAAAAAAATTAAGGTAAACTGTGAGAGAGAAATATATTGGGAGGAGAGAGGGTGAAATGGAATGGGGCAAATTATCTCTCATAGAAGAGACAAACAGGAGACATTTTAGTGGAGGGAAAAAGAGGAGAGCTGAGAGAAAAACATGAAGTTTACTCTCATCGCTTTTGACTAAAGGAAGGAATAAAATGCACACTCTTTTTGGTATGGAAACCTATATTACAATACAGGAAAGTGGGAGAGAAGGAGATAAGCAGGGTGGGAGGGATGATGGAAAGGAGGGCAATGGGAGGAGGGAGCAGTTGGAAGTCAACACTCGGGGAGGGACAGGATCAAAAGACTGAATAGAAACAATGTGGGGCAGGATAGTATGGAGGGAAATGCAGTTAGTCTTACACAACACAACTGTTATCGAAGTCATTTGCAAAACTACACAGACATGGCCCATATTGAATTGCTTGCCTTCCCAAAGGGAATGGGTGGGGAGGGAGGGATAGGGAGAATTTGAAATTTAAAGTTTTAGGAACAAGTGTTGGGTATTGTTCTTGCTACTAGGAAATAAGAAATACATGTAATGAGGAATAGAAATTTATCTGGCCCTACAGGACAAAAGAGAAGATGGGGTCAAGGAAAGGGAGGGAGGATAGAAGAGAGGGCAGATTGGTAATAGGAGCAATTAGAATGCTTTGTGTATTGGGGTTGCAGGAGGGGACAAATGAGGAGAAAATTTGAAGACCAAAATTTTGTGAAAATGAATGTAAAAAGTTTAACAAATGAATTAAAAAAAAGACAAAAAAGAATGAAAGAAAAACCAAGATATCACAAAACACAATCAAAATATGAAAAAAGGGAAGATAATGTGAAATATCTCATTGGAAAAGCAATTGACTTGGAAAATAGATCCACAAGAGACAATTTCCAAATTAAGCATGTATCTGAAAGCCAGGACCAAAAATAGTGCCTAGGCATCATCTTCCATGAAATTATCTTTTTATTTTTATTTTATTTTTTAAACTTTATTTTTTTTATTAACTTTTCAACATCCATTTTCACAAAATTTTGGGTTTCAAATGTTCTTCCCATTTCTACCCTCCCCCACTCCAATACACCAAGCATTCTAATTGACCCTATCACCAATCTGTCCTCTTTTCTAACATCCCTCCCTTCCCTTATCCCCATCTTCTCTTTTGTCCTGTAGGGCCAGATAAGTTTCTCTACCCCATTACTTGTATTTCTATTTCCTAGTTGCAAGAACAATACTCAACAGTTGTTCCTAAAACTCTGAATTCCTACTTCTCCCTATCCCTACCTCCCCACCCATTCCCTTTGGGAAGGCAGGCAATTCAATATAGGCCATATCTGTGTAGTTTTGCAAATGACTTCCATGATAGTCGTGTTGTGTATGACTAACTATAATTCTCTCCATCATATCCTCCCCGCCATTGCTTCTATTCTGTCTTTTAATTCTGTCCCTCCCCAAGAGTGTTGACTTCAAATTGCACTCTCTTCCACTTCCCTTCTTTCTATCATCTTCCCTACCCTACTGATCCCCTTCTCCCCCACTTTCCTGTATTGTAAGATATGTTTTCATACCAAAATGAGTGTGCATTCTATTCATTTATTTAGTCGAATGTGATGTGAGTAAACTTCATGTTTTTTCTCTCACTTTCCTTTTTTTTCCCCTCCACTAAAAAGTCTTTTATTTGCCTCTTTTATGACAGATAACATGTCCCATTCTATTTCTCTATTTCTCCTCCTAATATATTTCTCTCTCACAGCTTAATTTCATTTTTCTAAGATATAACCCCATCCTATTCAATTCACCCTATGCTCTGTCTCTGTCTCTCTCTCGCTCTGTGTGTGTGTGTGTAATCCCACCAACTACCCAGATACTGAAAAAAGTTTCAAGAATTACAAATATTGTCTTTACATGTAGCAATGTCAACAGTTCAACTTTAGTAAGTCCCTTATGATTTCTCTTTGCTGTTTACCCTTACATGCTTCTCTTAATTCTTGTTTGAAGGTCAAATTGTCTTTTCAGTTCTGGTCTTTGCATTAAGATTGCTTGAAAGTGCTCTATTTCATTGAAAGTCAATTTTTTCTCCTGAGGTGTTATGCTTAGTTTTGTTGGGTAGGTGATTCTTGGTTTTATTCCTAGTTCCCTTGACTTCTTGAATATCATATTCCATGCCCTTTGATCCCTTAATGTAGAAGCTGCTAGATCTTGTGTTATCCTGATTGTATTTCCACAGTACTCTAATTGTTTCTTTCTGGCTTCTTGTAGTATTTTGTCCTTGACCTGGGAACTCTGGGATTTGACTAGAATATTTCTAGGGGTTTTTCTTTTGGGATCCCTTTCAGGAGGTGATCAGTGAATTCTTTTCATTTCTATTTTCTTCTCTTTATCTAGAATATCAGGGTAACATCCCTTGATAATTTCTTGGAAGATGATATGTTGGCTCTTTTTTCAATCATGGTTTTCATGTAGATAAATAATTTTTAAATTTTGTCTCCTTTATCAATTTTTAAGATCAATGGTTTTTCAAAGGAGGTATTTCACATTGTCTTCTATTTTTATTTGTTTTATATTTTCTTGCTTTCTCATATTCATTAGCTTCCATCTGCTTCACTCTAATTTTTAACGAATTATTTTCTTCAGTGATCTTTTGAATCTCCTTTTCCATTTGACTTATTCTGCTTTTTAAAACAATCTTCTTCTCATTGTTTTTTGAACATCTTTTGACATTTGAACTAGTCTATTTTTAAAGATGCTATTTTCTTCAGCATTTTTTAGGTGTCCATTACCAGGCTGTTGACTCGTTTTCATGATTTTTTTTACACTGCTTTCATTTCTCTTCCAATTTTTCCTCCACCTTTCTTACTTGATTTTAAAAATCCTTTTTGAACTCTTCCATGACCTTAGAACATTGCATAATTTTTGGAGATTTTACATGCAGAAGTCTCGATTTTATGTCTTCCTCTGATGGTATACTTTGTTCTTCCTCATCTGAAAGGTTGGAAGACAATACCAAGAAAGTATTTCTTCTAATGTAGTATTCTTCTTCTTCCAAGAATGTATCCTTCTATAGTCTTATTTTCCTCCCTTTTCTGGCATTTTCCCAACTAGTTACTTGACTTTTGAATCCTTTGTCAAGTGGAGGGTATACTCTAGGGACCTGTAACTTTTCATTTTCAGTTCCTCCAAGGTGATTCAATTAAGGGAGAGGGGTTTACTCCTCTTCTGGCCTTCATTTTGATGTGGGAGAAACAAGCACTCTTTTCTGTCCTAGAATTAAGATTAAGATTTCATCTCCAGTGCCTCCACTAGATCCATCATGCCAGTGCTCCTCCTCACCTAAGCACTACCACTCAGGACTGAGACCCAGATTGAGCTGCTCAGTTCCCCCAGATTCTTTAAATCCAGGGCTCCAAAAGTTGATACTGCTGTGGCATTGACTGCTGCTGCCCTGGGGCCAGGACTGGTACCAGACCGTGTTCACCCAGATGAAAGAGCTTTCTCACTGACTTTTGAAGCTGTCTTTGGCATGGTGGGGTTGAGAAATCTGGGAACTACAGTTATTACCCATGATTCTTTGCCCTGAATTCTCTTCCAGTCAGGAAGACCTCAGTTCAAATACAGCCTTGGATGCTGACTAGCTGTTTGACCCTGAACAGGTCAATTAACTTGCTTGGCTTATTTTCTTCATCTTTAAAATGCAGATAAAAATACTAATTAATAGAAAAGGTGGTTTTGAGGATTGCATAAGTTCATAATTATAAAGTGCTTTAAAAATTTTCTACACTATAAAAGCACCAGATTTCATGAGTACTACTGCTACTACTACTACTACTACTACTAGTACTACTACTACTACTTCTACTATTACTACTACTACTACTACTACTACTACTACTGTTACTAGCATAAGAGCCACCAACCACAGAAGCACCAACTCCACCACTGCTGTCATTGTAGTACTAGGTAAAAGTCATTTTTCCTCTGTTGGTGCTATTTTTTTAAAGAAAGTTATAGATTGTACAAACCACTTGGCCATAAAATTTTGTCATATGTTATTAAATCAGTTATTAAAATAGAGAAGGAAATTATTATCATGAAGAGGTACAATGGGTTCATCAAAACTATGTCATGTCAGACTGAATAATTTCTTTCTGAGACAGAGGATTTATGTTAGTATATTAGCAGAAGACTATTAATAATTTACCTGAAATTTAGTTGAGTATTTGATAAAGTATTTCACACTATTTTTTCTCAAGAAAAACAAAATGATGCAGGCTGGATGATAATGTAGTTAGTTGAATAAGAAATAGATTAATTAAATATACCCTAATAGTCATTATTTTTTGGATATCCGTATAGTAGAAGAACTCCAGTCAAATCATCTGGGCTTGTCACTTTTTTACCTTCTTTTTTTAAGAGTCAAGGATGAAACCATAGATGGTTTCCTTTATAATTTGCAAATAACATATATAGAAGGAAATAATGCACTATGTGATAGACTCAGGATACTAAAAGTTCTTGACAGGTTGAAACAAGCACAATATGAAAAACATAAGAGATCAAATTAAGTAGAAATAAATATAAGGTTTGATTATTTTTAATTTGAGTATTTTTAATTTGCTTATGTACAACATAGGAGAGACATGGCCAGAAAGCAGTTCATCTATAATGTATTTTTTATTGCAGGATGATCTGAGAAAGATGCACTGATTATCTCTGCCTTTCTGCACTGGATTGTGAGATTTTTAAGTCCTAGGACATGGTCAGTTTTTGTAAATGTTCCATGTACTGCTGAGAAAAAGGTATATTCCTTTCTATTACCATTCAGTTTTCTCCAAAGATCTATCAAGTCTACCTTATTTAGACTTTTATTTACCTCCTTAACCTCTTTCTTGTTTATTTTGAGGTTAGATTTATCGAGTTCAAAGAGGGGGAGTTTGAGGTCGCCTACTAGTATAGAGACCAGTATAGAGATTAGTAAAATTGAAATTAAGAAATCTATTGAATAAATAAATAAAATCAATAGTTGGTTTTATGCAAAAACTATTAAAATTGATAAATATTGGTCAATTTGTTTAACAAAAAGAAAGAAGAAAATCAAATTACTAATATTAAAAATGAAAGGGGTGAACTCACCTCCAATGAGGAGGAAATTAAAACAATAATTAGAAATTACTTTGCCCAACTTTATGCCCACAAATTCGATAATCTAAATGGCATGGACAGTATTTTAAAAAATACAAATTTCCCAGATTAAGAGAAGAGGAAGTTGAATACTTAAACAACCCCATCTCAGAAAAAGAAATTGAACAAGCCATCAATGAACTCCCTAGGAAAAAATCTCCAGGACAACATGGATTCACACGTGAATTCTATCAAACCTTTAAAGAACAGTTAATTCCAATACTATATAGACTATTTTTGAAAATTGGGGAAGAAGGAGTCCTCCCGAATTCTTTCTATGATACAAATATGGTTTTGATACCTAAACCAGGAAGAGACAAAACAGAGAAAGAAAATTATAGACAAATTTTTCTAATGAATATAGATGCAAAAATTTTAAACAAGATTTTAACAAAGCGAACACAGTATCTTATCATGAAAATAATACACTATGATCAGGTAGGATTCATGCTAAGAATGCAGGGCTGATTCAGTATTAGAAAAACTATTAGCATTATTGATCATATCAACAACAAAACTAACAAAAACCACATGATTATCTCAATAGATGTAGAAAAAGCTTTCGATAAAATACAGCACCCATTCCTATTAAAAACACTGGAGAATATAGGAGTAAAGGGAACTTTCCATAAAATAATAAGCAGTATCTAGCCAAAACCTTCACCAAGCGTTATTTGAAATGGGGATAAGCTAGATGCATTTCCAATAAGATCAGGGGTGAAACAAGGATGTCAGTTATCACCACTATCTTTCAATATGGTACTAGAAATGTTAGCTGTAGCAATTAGAGAAGATAAAGAAATTGAAGGAATAAAAATAGCCAAAGAAGAAACTAAGTTATCACTCTTTGCAGATGATAGGATGATATACTTAGGGAATTCCAGAGACTCAAGTAAAAAACTACTTGAAATAATTAACAACTTTGGCAAAGTTGCAGGTTACAAAATAAACCCACACAAATCTTCTGCATTCCTATATATTAGCAACAAAGTCCAACACCAAGAGATAGAAAGAAAAAACCCATTTAAAGCTAGGGTAGACACTATAAAATACTTAGGAGTTTACCTGCAAAAACAAACCCAGGGATTATATGAACACAATTACAAGACACTATTTGCAAAAATAAAGTCAGATTTAAGTAAGTGGAAAAACATCAGTTGTTCATGGGCAGGTTGAGCTAATATAATAAAAATGACAATTCTACCTAAATTAATCTACTTATTTAGTGCCATACCAATGAAACTATCAGATAATTATTTTCTAGAGCTGGATAAAATAAAATCAAAATTCATTTGGAAGAACAAAAGGTCCAGAATATCAAAGGGACTAAGGAAAAGAAGTGCCTGGTAAGGTGGCCTAGCACAACTAGAACTCAAATTGTACTATAAAGCAGCAATTATCAAAACCACTTGGTATTGGCTAAGAAATAGAGGGGTAGACAAGTGGAGTAGACTTGGCACTCAAGACACAGTAGGCAAGGAATATAGCAACCTCCTGTTTGATAAACCCAAAGATCCCAGCTTCTGAGATAAGAACTCACTGTTTGACAAAAATTGCAGGGAAAACTGATTAACAGTGTGGCAGAAATTAGGTACAGACCCATGGCTGACACTGTACACAAGAATAAATTCCAAATGGGTACATGATTTAGGTATAAAGATTGCTACCATAAATAAACTGGAGAAGCAAGGAATAGTGTATTTATCAGATTTATGGAGAGGGGAAGTATTTTTCACTAAAGAAGCAATAGAAAGCATTATGGAATGCAAGATAGATAATTTTGATTACATTAAACTGAAAAGGTTTTGCACAACCAAACCCAATGCAACCAAAATTCGGAGGGATGTAATAAGTTGGGGAAAAAAAAATTATGTCTAAGCTTGGGGATAAAGGCCTCATATCTAGAATATATAGAGAACTGACTCAAATGTACAACCATACAAGTCATTCCCCAATTGATAAATGGTCAAAGGATATGAACAGGCTATTTTCAGGGGAAGAAATTAAACATATCTATAATCACATGAAAAAGTGCTCTAAATCACTACTGATTAGAGAGATGCAAATCAAAACAACTCCGAGGTACCACATCACATCTATAAGATTTGCAAATATGACAGAACAAGAAAATGGTAAATGCTGGAGAGGATGTGGGAGAGTTGGAACACTAATTCGTTGTTGGTGGAGCTGTGAGCTCATCCAACCTTTCTGGAGAACGGTTTGGAGCTATGCCCAAAGGGTTACAAAAATGTGCATACCCTTTGACCCCGTAATATCGCTACTAGGACTGTATCCCCAAGAGATTATAAAAATGGGAAAGGGTCCCACATATACAAAAATATTTATAGCAGCACTCTTTGTGGTTTCCAAGAACTGAAAATCAAGGGGATGCCTATCAATTGGCGAATGGCTGAATAAATTATGGTATATGAATGTATTGGAGTACTATTGCTCCATAAGAAATGATGACTTCAGGGAGGCCTGGAAGGATTTATATGATCTGATGCTGAGTGAAAGGATCAGAACCAGGAGAACCTTGTGCACAGCAACGACCACAGTGTGTGAGAGTTTTTTCTGGTAGACTTGGAACTTCAAAATAATGCAACAACTTACTAAAAAAAAAAATCCCAATGGTAGTATTCTAACACAAAATGTCTTCCCCATTCAGAAAAAAAAAATATGAAAATCATTCACGAAATGTAGCAGATCATATTTGTATATGTGTAGGTTTTAGTGTATTACGTTTTGATTTGTTATGATTTCTTCCATTTATTTTAATTCGACTACATAACATGACTACTGTGAAAATGTACTCAATAGGAAAGTATATGTAGAACCTATATAGAATTGTATGCTGTCGCGGGGAGGGAGGGGGGTAGTGGGGGAAAGCTGGGGGGTAAAGAGGGGCGATAAAATCTTAATTTTAAGGAAGTGATTGTAGAACACCAAAAAACCAAAAATAAACAAATAAATAAATGAAAATAAAATGTATTCTTTAAGTAGAAATTTTAGTGAACTGCAAATAAATAATATTAATAGTGTGACAGTCTAGAAACAAAAAATTTAAATTTCCTTCTGAGAGATAATTTCCTAATAGTAAGGAGGTGATTACCCTCACCCTCTTCCTTGACCAGAATGGCCACATATAGAGTATATCATTTAATTTGGGAGACTATATTTTTCTTTGAATATAGGTAAGATCCAAAGGAAAGCAACAAAATTATAGTTTCAATTTCATATGATATGATGACCCATAGAAGGAAATAAGGATGCTTAGCCTGAAAACATTGTGGAATATATAAAATATTGTTTTGTTTTTTAGTTGTTTTTAGTCATGTCAAATTCTTTGGTATCCATTTTTGGAGTTTTCTTGGGAAAGATACTGTAGTGGTTTGATGTTTCCTTCTCCAATTCATTTTATAAGTGTGGAAACTGAGGCAAAAAGGGGTAAGTGACATCTTAGATTCATACAGCTAATAAGTACTTGAGACTAAATTTGAGATCAGGTTTTCCTCACTCCAGACCTGACACTTTGTTTATTGTACCAGGCAGCCACTGCTTAGAATAAGATAGCTGCCTTTAAATATTTGAGGGCTTACCTTGTGGAATTTTCATCAGACTTATTCAGCTCAGCTTCAGAAAGCACAAATAGTAACAAGGAGTGCATGTTGCAGAGAAGCAGAATTAGTACTAATATGAGGTATATTTTCACAAAAGTAAAGATATTTAAAAGTGAAATGTTTTGAGGATCATGGGTTAATGCTGCAATGAGAGCTGTTAGAAAAAAAGTAATATGAGCAATTTTCAGTTATATTCTGGAGTCAATCTCTTTTTTTTTTCGTTATTTTTTTTAATATAAATTTATTTGTTTAACTTTTTACATTCATTTTCACAAAATTTTGGGTTCCAAATTTTCTCCCCTTTTATCCCCTCGCCCTCACCCCAATACACCGAACATTCTAATTTTCCCTGTCACCAATCTGCCCTCTCTTCTATCATCCCTCCCTTCTCTTGTCCCCATCTTCTCTTTTGTCCTGTAGGGCCAGACGACTTTCTACTCCCCATTAACTGTACTACTTATTTCCTAGTAGCAAGAACAATACTCAACAGTTGTTCCTAAAACTTTGAGTTCCAAATTTTCCCCATCCCTCCCTCCCCACCCATTCCCTTTGAGAAGACAGGTAATTCAATATAGGCCCTATCTGTGTAGTTTTGCAAATGACATCCAAAATAGTTGTGTTGTGCAAGACTAACTTTATTTCCCTCCATCCTATCCTGCCCCCCATTGTTTCTATTCTCTCTTTTGATCCTGTCCCTCTCCAAGTGTTGACTTCAAATTGCTCCCTCCTCCCACTTCCCTCCCTTCCGTCATCCTCCCCACCTTGCTTATCTCCTATTCCCCCACTTTCCTGTACTGTAAGATGGGTTTTCATCCGAAAATGAGTGTGCATTTTATTCCTTCCTTTAGTCGAATGAGATGAGGGTAAACTTCTTGTTTTTTTCTCATCTCTCCTCTTTTTCCCTCCACTAAAATGTCCCCTGCTTGCCTCTTGAATGAGATATAATTTACCCCATGCCATTTCACCCTCTTTCCTCCCACTACATTTCTCTCTCACCATTTACCTTAGTGGGATCATTAAGATATGATCCCATCCTATTCAATTCACTCTGTGCTCTCTGTCTCTGTATGTGTAAGCATGTGTGTATTTGTGTGCACATGCACACGTGTATGTGTGTGTGTGTGTGTGTGTGTGTGTGTGTGTATGTGTCTGTGTGGTCCCACCAACTACTCAGATACTGAAAAGTTTTAAGTTACAAATATTGTCTTTGCATGTAGGAATGTAAACAGGTCACTTTTGGTAAGTCCCTTCTGACTTCTCTTTGCTGTTTACTTTTTGATGCTTCTTCTCATTCTTGTGTTTGAAACTCAAATTTTCTTTTCAGCTCCGGTCTTTTCATCAAGAATGCTTGAAAGTCCTTTTTTTCATTGAAAGACCATATTTTCCTCTGAAGTGTTATACTCAGTTTTGCTGGGCAGGTGATTCTTGGTTTGAGTCCTAGTTCCTTTCAACTCTGGAATATCCTATTCCATGCCCTTCGATCCCTTAATGTAGAAGCTTCTACATCTTGTGTTATCCTGATTGTATTTCCACAATATTGGAACTGTTTCTTTCTAGCTGCTTGCAATATTTTCTCCTTGTCCTGGGAATTCTGGAATTTGGCCACAATGTTGCTAGGAGTTTCTCTTTTTGGAGCTCTTTCAGGTGGTGATCGATGGATTATTTCAATCATTATTTTGCCCTCTGGTTGTAGAATATCAGCGCAGTTTTCCTCGATAATTTCATTGAAGATGATGTCTAGGCTCTTTTTTTGATCATGACTTTCAGGTAGTCCCACAATTTTTAAATTGTCTCTTGTGGATCTATTTTCCAGGTCAGTTGTTTTTCCAATGAGACATTTCACATTCTCTTCCATTTTGTCATTCATTTGGTTTGGTTTTGTGACTTCTTTGTTTCTCATAAAGTCATTAGCCTCCATTTCCTCCATTCTAATTTTGAAAGAGCTATTTTCTTCAGTGAGCTTTTCCATTTGGCTAATTCTGCTTTTGAAAGCATTCTTCTCCTCATTGGCTTTTTGAACCTCTTTTGCCAATTGAGTGAGTCTATTTTTCAAGGTGTTATTTTCTTCAGCAATTTTTTGGATCTCCTTTACCAAGGTATTGACCAGTTTTTCCTGCTTTTCTTTCATCTCTCTCATTTCTCTTCCCAGTTTTTCCTTCACCTGTCTAACTTGATTTTCAAAATCCTTTTTGAGCTCTTCCATGGCCTGAGGCCACCAGACATCCACCTGGGATGTCTGGGATACAGAGGCCCCGGCCTCCACGTCTTTCCCTGATGGTAAGAAATGTTCCTCGTCATCAGAATGAAAGACGGGAACACCTGCACCCCATCAAAGTAGCTTTCTGTAATCTTATTTTTCTTCCCTTTTCTGGGCATTTTCCCAGCCAGTTACTTGACTTCTGAGATTTCTGTCCACCCCCTCCTAGATCCTCCCAGCTAGTGCTTGGGGTCTGAGATTCAAATGGGCTTTGTGCAACAGGCATGGCTGCTATTCAATGTAAGCTTAATTTTTGGTGCTTGGGTGGGGGCAGGGCAGCCTCCCAGGCTCAGTTCCCTAGGGGCTTTATGAAGAGACCTTCAGTAATGGGGAGTGTGGGAGTAGGGCTGTCTCCCAGGCTCAGTTCCCTCAGGGGGTTTATGCAAAGACCTTCGGTAATGGCCCTGAACTTCTGCCTGCTGCTTTGGGAGTTCCGGGCCACTGCTGCTCCCTCTGCTGCTGCCTCTGCCACTGCCACTTCCTCTGACGCTGCCTCCCAAGGGGGCCCGATTCACGGAGACACCCCACTCCCCTCTTGGCCAGCTCAGCCGTCTCTCTCACTGACCTGCAGCATCTGTGGGTGGAGGGACCTTTGCGGCTGATGGAGGTTCCGTCCCTGAAGCCTGCTCAGATCTGCCCCTCTCGTGCTGCATGGCCAGGGGAGCACAGGGGTGGACTCCGCTGTCTGGAGTGCGATGGACCCCTAGGGACAGCTCTCCAAGGCTCTCTGGAACGGAGATCTTTTCCACTGTGTTTCTGTGCACTTTGCAGTGCTCCAGAATTTGTGGGGAGTTCTTTTTGCAGGAAATATATGGGCTGTGGGTTCGGAGCTAGCATACATGAGTCTTTCTACTCTGCCATTTTGGCTCCTCCTCCAAGTCAATCTCTTTCTAGTAAAATTGACTTTAAAATTCTGAGACTTTATGTATCTGATATTTTTCTCATTTAATTTTTCTGCCTATTCTCAAGGAACATTATGAAATAATAATAATAGTTTAATCCAATTAATATATATGCATGTTTATGTGTTTAGACATGTGTATATATTTATATATAATTTATATTTATATGTGTATACATATAGATATAGATATGTCATTCTGTATCTACATCCAAATCACCAGATCTAGACTTAGATAAAGTGAAGCCCAGAGAAGAGGCAACCATTCTATACACCTCTGCCTCTTTATTCTGCTCAACTTCATCTGTGGTCTCCTGATTTAAAAAAAAAAAAAAGTCATTTCATTTTGTAGTTCATTTTAGTCAGATCTCCCAAGTCTATAGCTGTCTTCCTTCACTACCCAATTATTAATCAATTAATTATTTCCCTACCTGATTAATAAGTCAGGTGATATTTACAATAATATATTTATAATAGAATATTATATTAAATTCTAATTATATTTTCAATAAACTAAACTATCAACCTACTTTTAAAAACTATTTTGATTTAAAAACACTTGTTGAAGTTACTTTTCTTCACTTATTTTTCATTTCAAAGATTTTGTTTGATCTTCCCAGGAATATATGGAAAACACCATTTCCACCAGTAGTGCATCATTTTACTTCAGAAATGTTCTCAGATTTACAGAATGAGAAAGGTTGGTGATTCACCCATTGTTCTTTATGTTTCTAACTTCTCTTTAAGTTCCATTTTCACAATTTCATCCTGATTCAAAATTACTCATATCCATTGTTAAATAAGACATCTCTTACTACATACCTGCATTCAAAAGAAAGGGAAGAAAGAAAATTGATTATCAAGCTTCTAGTTTGGCATTCATGCCTGCAAATGTGTCAAACCTCAGTTTGCTCTTTAACATTATTCGCATTTTATGAAACTGTATTCTTTCCTGTAATTCCAGATTTCTAGTTAGTTTTGTTGTATGATTTCCCTGAATGTAGGCTTATTGATTCATGATGTTTCTCTGAGAAGCCAAAAATTATTAGACTGTGTTAATGAGCTTTTCCCTAAGAATAGATGTTGAGACTGCACACTTCTAAAAAATTTTTTCAGTATTTTCATTTTCCTTGAATATTTGTGAGATCTATTTTAAATCATATTTCCCAAGATCTTCTTCCAAAGAATGCCATCTATGTGAACACAATTTTACTAATTCTGTACTATTATAGTATTGATTTTCTTCTTCAGGGCCTTCTAAGGAACCTTAATTTCACTGATTACCTCTACATTTATTTTACTGAATTTTAAAATAACTGTGTGAATAAGGCCTTATGGCTATTTCAGTTTCAGTTTTTAGAATCTCATCTTAGTTGTTGAAATATTATTCACTTTTTCCTTTGGAGATATTTTCCATTACTTTGCAACATAGTATTTCTTCCTTATTATAAAAGTTTGCGCATTTGTTTCATTATTTATTGAATCTCATAGTTTGTATGTGAGGTTTTCTTTGCAAAGACTTCTTTCTTTCTCTTCTTTTGTTCTTGTTTATTTATAAACCATGATTTTTTTTTAATGTTCTAAGATGAAGGAGCTAGAAATAGCCACAACCTCTTACACAGATATTTTACTATGTCTTTTCTTGTAAAACTCACTGTTATATTTTACCTCTTTCCATCTGTGATTCCTATCGTACTGTGAAGTCAGAAGATTCTACCTCGAAAGTATCAGTTATATACAGTAATTGACTCTTTTTTTTTCTTTTATTAATTAATTCATTTAACTTTTTAATATTCATTTTCTCAAAATTTTGGGTTCCAAATTTTCTCCTCATTTGTCTCCTCCCCCTACCCCAATACACCGAGCATTCTAATTGCCCCTATCACCAATCTGCCCTCTCTTCTATCATCTCTCCCTTCCCTTGTCCCCATCTTCTCTTTTGTCCTGTAGGGCCACATAAATTTCTATTCTCTATTACCTGTATTTCTTATTGCTTAGTAGCAAGAACAGTACTCAACAGCTGTTCCTAAAACTTTGAGTTCCTGCTTCTCCCTATATCTCCCTGTCCACCCATTCCCTTTGGGAAGGCAGGCAATTCAACATAGGCCATATCTGTGTAGTTTTGCAAATGACTTCGATAATAGTCATGTTGTGTAAGACTAGCTTTATTGCCCTCCATCCTATCCTGCCCCCCCCATTGCTTCTGTTCTCTGTTTGGATCCTGTCCCCCTCCAAGAGTGTTGACTTCAAATTGCTCCCTCCTCCCATTGCCCTCCCTTCCATCATCCCCCCCACCCTGCTTATCCACTTCTCCTCCACTTTCCTGTACTGTAAGATAGGTTTTCATCCCAAAATTAGTATGCATTTTATTCTTCCTTTAGTCGAATGTGATGAGAGTAAACTTCATGTTTTTCTCTCAACTCCCCTCTTGTTTCCTCCACTAAAATGTCTCCTGCTTGCCTCTTCCATGAGAGATAATTTGCCCCATTCCATTTCTCCCTTTCTCCTGCCAATACATTTCTCTCTCACTGCTTAACTTCATTTTTTCAGATATGATCCCATCCTATTCAATTCACTCTGTGCGCTCTGTGTATGTGTTTGTGTGTGTGTGTGTGTAATCCCACCAACTACCAAGATACTGAAAAGTTTTAAGACTTACAAATATTGTCTTTCGATGTAGGAATGTAAACAGTTCAACTTTAGTAATTCCCATATGACTTCTCTTTGCTGTTTACCTTTTCATGCTTCTTTTCATTCTTGTGTTTGAAAGTCAAATTTCTTTTTCATCAAGATTGTTTGAAAGTCCTCTGTTTCATTGAAAGGCCATATATTTTCCCCTGAAGTATTATACTCAGTTTTGCTGGGTAGGTAATTCTTGGTTTTAGTCCTAGTTCCTTTGAATTCTGGAATATCCTATTCCATTCTCTTTGATCCCTTAGTGTAGAAGCTGCTAGATCTTGTGTTATCCTGATTGTATCTCCCCAGTATTTGAATTGTGTCTTTCTGGCTTCTTGCAATATTTTCCCCTTGACCAGGAAACTCTCAAATTTGACCACAATGTTCCTAGGAGTTCCTCTTTTTTCATCTCTTTCAGGTGGTAATCAGTGGATTCCTTGAATGCTTATTTTGCCCTCTGGTTCTAGCATATCAGGGCAGTTTTCCTTGATAATTTCATGAAAGATGATGTCTAGCCCCTTTTTTTGACCATGGCTTTCAGGTAGTCCCATAATTTTTAAAATGTCTGTCCTGGATCTATTTTCCAGGTTGTTTTTCCAATGAGATATTTCACATTATCTTCCATTTTCTCATTCTTTTGGTTTTGTTTTGTGATTTCTTGGTTTCTCAGAAAGTCATTAGCCTCCATCTGTTCCATTCTAATTTTGAAAGAATATTTTCTTCAGTGAGCTTTTGAACTTCCTTTTCCATTTGGCTAATTCTGGTTTTGAAAGCATTCTTCTCCTCATTGGCTTTTTGAACCTCTTTTTGCCAATTGAGTTAGCCTATTTTTCAAGGGGTTATTTTCTTCAGCATTTTTTCTGTCTCCTTTAGCAAGGTGTTGGCCTGCTTTTCATGCTTGCCTTGCATGTCTCTCATTTCTCTTCCCAGTTTTTCTTCCACCTGTCTAACTTGATTTTCAAAATCCTTTTTGAGCTCTTCCATGGCCTGAGCCCATTGAATATTTATTTTGGATGTTTAGGATACAGAAGCGTTGACTTCTATATCTTTCTCTGATGGTAAGCATTGTTCTTTCTCATGTGAAAGGAAAGGAGGAAATATCTGTTCACCAAGAAATTAACCTTCTGTGGTCTTATTATTTTTGCCTTTTCTGGGCATTTTCCCAGCCAGTTACTTAACTTCTGAGATTCCTTTCCACAACCACCTCACCTCCAGATCCGCCCAGCTAGTGCTTGTGGTCTGAGATTCAAATGCTGCTTCCCAGTCTCAGGGCTTTCAGCAGGGGCAGGGCTGCTATTCAGTGGGAGATTAATTTCAGGTGCTCAGGAGGGGGCAGGGCCGCCTCACAGGGCTCCCTTCCCTCAGGAGTTTTACATGGAGACCTTCAACAATGAATCTGAGCACCTGCTTGCTTTGGGAGCTCCTGTCTGCTGCTGCCTGTCCTGCTGCCTCCCGACGGGCCCTGAGTTATGGGGATTCTTGGTGAGCCAAACAGCTTCTTGGTGAGCCAAACAGGCTCTCTCACTGACATTTGCACCTGTGGTTTGAGGGATCTGCTCTTCTGGTGGAGATTCTGTCCCTGATGCCTGCTGAGATCTGGTCCTCTTGGTGCCTAGTGGCCAAGGCAGGGCTGGGCTCTGCTCGGGTGTGCTGCACAATGGACATTTGTTGTTGGTTTTTCAGGGCTTTCTGGAACAGATATCTCCTCCACTCTGTTGTGTGGCTTCCGCTGCTCCAGAATTCGTTGAGAGATCCTCTTTACAGGTATTTTTTGGGCTGTGGGTTAGGAACTAGCATATGTGTACGTTTCTACTCCTCCATCTTACCGTAATTGATTCTTAACTCATTGAGGAAAAGGATTGACTGATTTTTTTTTGTATCTACTATAACCTATGTCACAGTGGGATGTTTAGTAGTCTGGAAAATGATATTCAGAGCTTCCCCAGCCTTTTTTTCCAAAATTCAGACTTCAAGATCAGTATTTCTTCAGAATGACATTACTGATAATGAGATTATATTGATTCTCCTTATCTTGATTAGCCAGCACCCAAGCTTACAAGTAATTTAATCTAAGTTCTCCTCAGGCTTGCATGGAGACAGATTGTTTTGCTAGACAGCCCAAGGCTGGGAGAGTTCTAGTATGGCGATAAGTGATCTGATACACAGATATTTCCTCTGTCCAGGTATGAAATGATGATGAGGTGACATTTGCTTGTTGAAAAGATCTATAAACTATGCACCCTAATCCCAAAATAAGCCATGATTCAAACTGTTCTCTAAGGGAGTCCAGTTCCAGATTGACTGCTGTATATGCCTGTGTACCCCAGGCAATGTTCACAGTACTTGGGGTGACTATATATATGCTAATGTAATTCCGAATCTGAATCAAAAATTATAATAGGCTCTCCATATAGAAGACAGAGGAAAAAAACATTTAATTCAGACACCAGAAAGTCAAATCCCAACACTAGAAAGTCAAATCCATCACAGTAACCAGAAAGTCCATACACATTAGCACTGTCGGCTACTTTCCAAAGGTATTTCCAAACCTCCAACCTACCTCCTCCCCAACCCTGTTGCTGGGGCCTTCCCACAAATAAACACTCATTAGCCTAACTGTGCTTGCTTGCCTGCATCCTTCCCAGCTCTGACTAGCCTGACCAACTTAATCCCAGCTTTGTTCCACCCTTCCTGTTCCACTTGTTCAGCAAGCTCCTCCTACCACATGTGACTTAGGCTTTCATATAATTTAAACAGATCACATGGATCTATTAATGAATGGTAAAAATCTTTTCATTTAAATTACCATGACTGCATGCTGCCTGCTTTGGGAAAAAATAAACATTCATACAACCTCAATCCTGTTTGTTTTAGATCAAACTCTGTAGGTTGACATAGTCATACTTCAAAGAATGTTAACTTTAACAAAATTGACTGATTACTCAGGATTTTCTTATTTATCTTATTTTCTTATTTAATACAATTATTCTTATTATCTCAAGATTGGTCTTGGTCCCTGGCAGTTGGTAGTTTTCTCAATATCAGGGAGCACATTTTTTGCCTTATAATCTGTCAATATTTCCTCATATTGCCCTAATTAATAGTCTCATTTCAACTCCTGCCTATAAACTTCTATGATAGTAAATACCTAGGCTTAATTATGTGGTTTCTTGGATCCCATACTATGTATAATGAAAATCATTTCAGATCATTTGAACCCCACTTAAAGGTCAAAGCCTGAACTAATCAACTAGGCATGCTTTGCTTTGCTCTAAAAAAATGTCCTTTCCTGTGTCATCAACTTTAACGAGACAGACCAGAGGCATTATTCCTGTTTGTAAGCACTAAAGGAGAGGATGTCTGTGACGAAACATTGTCTTCAATAGTTTGACTTCTCTTATCTTGGTAGCCTATGGACATTCGCTATACAGAGGAAACGCAGATATCTTGAGATCATAATTTCAATTGACACTTTGTCAGTTGCATTTTCTTATTGTCTTTAGAACTTATTCAAGTAAGAAACTTCATTTCTCATGGTATGGTTAAATATAAATGGAGACATTAATGTGAGGAACAAAGGCATCCTGATGTAGGCTTGCCCTAAAATAAATAAAAAGGCTTGTCATTCTTTTATTAAAAAGTCAGAATATTTCTTCTGTCTCCATGATCATGCATTTGCTAGCTTTAAGGAAATAAACAATACAAATAGATATCATCTAACTTGTTTGCCTCTTTTAACCAAATTTTCAGATTGACAGTGCTCATACTTCTCAGTGTATTGCAATTTGGGCTAGCAACAAATCTCAAGTAGTGTAATTAAGACCTTTGTGCACCAACCAAATTATTTAATGTGACTCTAGTCTTTCTGAATATCTTGGTTCTGCTGAATAACCATGTAGAATTCTCCATCAACTTTAAAATATAGGGTTATGTGGAGACATAAATTTATATGCTTATACTAATTAACTAATATAGAGCTCCCTTGTCACCCAGGAGGAGATGAGGAGACCGTGGAATCAGGTCAAATGAATGAAGAACTGTAATGACTCTTGATATAGCTTGACAGACCAGGGATCCTGTCTGAGCTGCCCTAGAGTAGACCCAGAATAATTTATTGCAGGAGCAATCACAGGATCTGCTTAAACCAGCCTGAGGTGGTTCCTACCTGTTGAAGTATATCCTGGATTTTCCAAATATCCTGATTCCATGGTCTGTAAATTCCAAGAAGTCTCCTCCTCAATCTGCCCTCTTTCCTCCCCTGTGAATTTACTGCACTACCCCAATGCTGCGAAAATCTATATTAACTGCACCCTAAAACTCCCTCTTCAAAGAGTTACAGCCTAGGTCCCTGATCCACCTACTTGCTAGTCTCCCTTAAAAAAAAAACTTACCTTTTGCTTCATAAACACTAAGTCTCTAGTTTCTTCACATTTAAGAAAGGGGGATTTTGGACACAAGGATTCATACCTCAGTTTGTAGCATATGTATCATCTAGCCTTTGAACTTTATTGTTGCTTTTCCTTAGAAATTGCCATCTCACAAAATAACTAACTCTGGAGTTGCCAGAGCTCTGGGTGATGGCCTCAACTGACAGAGGATCAGCCTCAGCTTTGTTGAATCCAGGTTCCTACCCTGGTGAATCTTAGCATTGAATCTGATAAATACAGGTCTGTATAAATATGAATAAATATGAAAAAATAGAAAAAAAGGTTTTAACGATCTTGCAGATTTTTTAATATTGTACTTTGAGCAAAATTACATAATTCATCTAACAAAAATGGGCTAGAAGAGAAGTACTGCACTTCATTGTTTCCCATCATGTTACTTTTGCAAACATCTAAGTTCAGTTAACAGGTCTTGCTTGTTTCCCGTTATAGTAAAATAATTACAAATTTCCTCTTTTCCTGTAGTAGTAACTTAATATTGCAAAGCTTCTGAGTGGAGGTGGGCAGAGAGAAACATTGACACAAATTGTGCCTGACATAAAGTGCAATGTAGCTGCTGTGCCAAAATAAAGCCAGAAAACCATGTGACAGTGGAGATAACACTGGTGTCCTGTTAGACTTCCTTTTTGTTGTTGTTTTGTCCATAGCAGTTCTGCAAAAGATACAGATGGAAGAAGGGCCCAAAAGAAACAAGGTAATCTGAATTTCCAAAAGGCAATTTGAGTAAATCAATAAATAAGCAATAATTTTATATCGTGATAATTTGATGTGGTTTGTCTTTCCCTCCAGAAGAAAACCATGACATCAAGGAGATAATGACGTGACTTATAATTGATTGAATTTGAGTGAGAGAGGGTTGTGCCCCATTTTATTTTCCAGACCCATCTAGGTCAGGTGGCCAGATGTAGAGTAGGACTACTGCAGATAGTCCAGAATTCAGTGGAAGCTCTTGGCCTTTTTAAGCTAAGGTCTTTCAGGTTCTCACTTTGGATGGGGCAATGCCCTTTTAGTGAATAGGCCTCTTTCAGAAGAAAGTCAAGGGGGGAGGAGTCAAGATGGTGCAGTAGAAACATACACATATCCTAGTTCGTAACCCATAGACCAAAAAGTACCTGTAAAGACGAGCTCCAAATGAATTCTGGAGCAGTGGAAGCTGCACAACAACAGAGTAGTGGAGAATTCTGCTCCAGAAATCCCTGAAAAGCCAACACCAAAGGTCCATCACACACTGGACCCAGAGCAGAGAGCAGCCCTGCCTTGGCCACGAGACACCAAGAGGACCAGATCTCAGCAGGCTTCAGGGACAGAATCTCTGGTGGTCACAAAGGGCCCTCCACCCACAGGAGCTACAGGTCAGTGAGAGAGACGTCTGGGCTGGCCAAGAGGGGAGTGGGGTGTATCCATGACTCGGGCACCATAAGGAGGCAGTGGCAGAAGGAGTGGTAGAGGCAAAAGAGGCCCAGGACTCCTCAAGCAGGCAGGAGCTCAGGGCCATTACAGAAGGCCTCCATATAAACCCCCTGAGGGAACTGAGCCTGGGAGATGGCCCTGCTCCTACCTGAGCACCAGAATTTATATTGAATAGCAGCACTGCCCACCATGGAAAGCCTTGAGGCTTGGGAGCAGCATTTGAATCTCAGACCCCAAGCACTAGCTGGGTGGATCTAGGCGGGGGTGGAGAGGAATCTCAGAAGTCAAGTAACTGGCTGGGAAAATGCCCAGAAAAGGGAAGAAAAATAAGACCATAGAAAGCTACTTTCTTGGGAGACAGATGTTCCTGACTTACATTTCTGATGATGAGGAACAATTCTTACCATCAGGGAAAGAAGTGGAGATTGGGGCCTCTGCATCCCAGACATCCAAGGTGGATGTCTGGAGGGCTCAGGCCATGGAAAACCTGAGAAATGATTTTGAAAATCAAGTTAGACTGGTGGAGGAAAAACTGGGAAGAGAAATGAGAGAGATGCAAGAAAAGCATGATAAAAGGTTCAATACCTTGGTAAAGGAGACCCAAAAAAATGCTGAAGAAAATAACCCCTTGAAAAATAGGCTCACTCCATTGGCAAAAGAGGTTCAAAAAGCCAATGAGGAGGAGAATGCTTTCAAAAGCAGAATTAGCCAAATGGAAAAAGAAGTTCAAAAGCTCACTGAAGAAAAGAATTCTCTCAAAATTAGAATGGAACACAGAGAGGCTAATGACTTTCTGAGAAACCAAGAAATCACAAAACAAAAACAAAAGAATGACAAAATGGAAGAGAATGTGAAAAATCTCATTGGAAAAACAAATGACCTGGAAAATAGATCCAGGACAGACAATTTAAAAATTATGGGACTAACTGAAAGCCATGATCAAAAAAAGAGCCTAAACATCATCTTTCATGAAATTATCAAGGAAAACTTCCCTGATATTCTAGAACCAGAGGGCAAAATAAGTATTGAAGGAATCCACTGATCACTGCCTGAAAGAGATCCAAAAAGCGAAACTCTTAGGAATATTGTGGCCAAAATCGAGAGTTCTCTGGTCAAGGAGACAATATTGCAAGTAGCTAGAAAGAAACAATTGAAATACTATGGAAAAACAATCAGGATAACACAAGATCTAGCAGCTTCTACATTAAGGGATCAAAGAGCATGGAATAGGATATTCCCGAAGTCAAAGGAACTAGGACTCAAACCAAGAATCACCTACCCAGCAAAACTGAGTGTAATACTTCAGTGGAAAATATGGCCTTTCAATGAAACAGAGGACTTTCAAGCATTCTTGATGAAAAGACCAGAGCTGAAAGGAAAATTTGACTTTCAAACTCAAGAATGAGAAGAAGCATGAAAAAGTAAACAGCAAAGAGAAGTCATAAGGGACTTACCAAAGGTGAACTGTTTACATTCCTGCATGGAAAGACAATATTTGTAGCTCTTAAAACTTTTCAGTATCTGGGTAGCTGGTGGGACCACACACACACATACACACACATGTGCCTGCACACACATGTACACGTGTGCATGCACACACACATACAGGCATGCATGCAGATACAGAGACAGAGAGCACAGAGTGAATTGAATATGATGGAACCATATCTTAAAAGAAATTAAGGTAAGTGGTGAGAGAGAAATGTAGTGGGAGGAGAGAGGGTGAAATGGAATGGAGTAAATTATATATCATTCAAGAGGCAAGGAGGAGACTTTTTAGTGGAGGGAAAAAGAGGAGAGCTGAGAAAAAAAATGAAGTTTACCCTCATCACATTTGACTAAGGAAGGAATAAAATGCACACTCATTTTGGTATGAATACCTATGTTACAATACAGGAAAGTGGGGGAGAAGGTGATAAGCAGGGTGGGGGGGGATGATGGAAGGGAGGGTAATGGGAGGAGGAAGTAATTTGAAGTCAACACTCGGGGAGGGACAGGATCAAAAGACAGAATAGAAACAATGGGGGCAGGATAAGATAGAGGGAAATACAGTTAGTCTTACACAACATGACTATTATAGAAATCATTAGCAAAACTACACAGATATGGCCTATATTGAATTGCCTGCCTTCCCAAAGGGAATGGGTGAGGAGGGAGGGATGGGGAGAATTTGGAATTCAAAGTTTTAGGTACAACTATTTAGTATTGTTCTTGCTACTAGGAAATAAGAAATACAGTTAATGGGGAATAGAAAATCATGTGGCCCTACAGGACAAAAGAGAAGATGGGGACAAGAGAAAGGAGGTGTGATAGAAGAGAGGGTAGATTGGTGATAGAGAAAATTAGATAGCTCAGTGGATTGGGGTGGGGGGAGGAGAAAAATGGGGAGAAAATTTGGAACCCAAAATTTTGTGAAAATGAATGTAAAAAGTTAAATAAATAAATTTGTATTAAAAAAGAAAAAGAGGCTAACTCAATTGGCAAAAGAGGTTCAAAAAGCCAATGAGGAGAAGAATGCTTTCAAAAGCAGAATTAGCAAATGAAAAAGGAGGTTCAAAAACTCCGTGAAGAATATAGCTCTTTCAAAATTTGAATGAAAGAGATGGAGGCTAATGACTTTATGAGAAACCAAGAAATCTCCAAACAAACGTAAAAGAATGACAAAATGGAAGAGAATGTGAAATATCTCATTGGAAAAACAGCTGACCTGGAAAATCGATCCAGGACAGACAATTTAAAAATTATTGGACTACCTGAAAGCCATGATCAAAAAAAGAGCCTAGACATCATCTTTCATGAAATTATCAAGGAAACTGCCCTGATGTGCTAGAACCGGAGGGCAAAATAAGCATTCAAGGAATCCACTGATCACCGCCTGAAAGAGATCCAAAACGTGAAACTCCTGGGAACATTGTGGCCAAATTCCAGAGTTCTCTGGTCAAGGAGAAAATATTGCAAGTAGCTAGAAAGAAACAGTTGAAATACTGTGGAAAAACAATCAGGATAACACAAGATCTAGCATTTTCTACCCTAAGGGATTAAAGAGCATGGAATAGGATATTCCCGAAGTCAAAGGAACTAGGACTAAAACCAAGAGTCTCCTACCCAGAAAAACTGAGTATAATACTTCAGTGGAATAAATGATCATTCAATGAAATAGAGAACTTTCAAGCATTCTTGATGAAAAGACCAGAACTGAAAAGGAAATTTGACTTTCAAACGCAAGAATGAAGAGGAGCATGAAAAGGTAAACAGCAAAGTGAAATCATAAGGGACTTACTAAAGTTGAACTGTTTACATTCCTATATGAAAAGACAATATTTATAACTCTTGAAACTTTTCAGTATCTCGGTAGTTGGTGTGATTGCACACACACACATGCACGCACATGCACAAACGCACACACAGAGACAGGGAGCACAGAGTGAATTGAATGTGGTGGGATCATATCTTTAAAAAAATGAAGTTAATCAGTGAGAGAGAAATGTATTGGTAGTAGAGAGGGAAAAATGGAATGGGGCAAATTATCTCTCATAGAAGAGGCAAGCAGGAGACATTTTAGTGGAGGGAAAAAAAGGAGAGCTGAGAGAAAAACATGAAGTTTATTCTCATCGCATTCAACTAAAGGAAGGAATAAAATGCACACTCATTTTTGTATGAAAACCTATCTTACAATACAGGAATGTGGAGGAGATGGAAATAAGCAGGGTTGGGAGGATAATGGAAGGGAGGGCAATGGAAGGAGGGAGCAATTTGAAGTCAATCCTCGGGGAGAGACTGGGTCAAAAGAGAGAATAAAAACAATAGGGGGGCAGGATAGGATGGAGGGAAATATAGTTAGTCTTACACAACACGACTATTATGGAAGTCATTTGCAAAACTACACAGATATGGCCTATGTTGAAGTGCCTTCCTTCCCAAAGGGAATGGGTGGGCAGGGAGATATAGGCAGAAGTAAGACCTCAAAGTTTTATGAACATCTATTGAGTACTGTTCTTTCTACTAAGACATAAGGAATACAGGTAATGGAGAGTAGGAATTTATCTGGCCCTACAGAACAAAAGAGAAGATGGGGACAAGGGAAGTGAGAGATGATAGAAGAGAGGGCAGATTGGTGATAGGGGCAATTAGAATGCTTGGTGTATATGGGTTGGGGGAGGGGACAAATGAGGAGAAAATTTGGAACCCACAATTTTGAGAAAATGAATGTAAAAAAGTTAAATAAATACATTAATAAAAGAAAAAAAAAGAAGTAAGTAAGGGATGGCCCTTTTAATTAAAAACAAGCAAACAAGAAAATAAACGAACCGAGAGGGAAAGACCCTCAGTGTTGCTGGCCAAAAGGAAAACAGATACTATTTACATTTTCTCTGAGCCCAGAGGGCCCCCAAATGAATAACGATTAAGTGCTCCTTGAATTGGGACCTAATTGTACAATTAAGGTCCTCCTGAGCAAATTGGGTTTAAGGCATGGTTTTTGAGACAGAAATATAGTCAGTGTACCCCAAGTTAACAGGCATCATTATTTACCTTCCTTTGTGCAGAGCACTCTCAGATAAGGGCATAATACTCAAGGAGAGGAGGGGAGGTGAGAGCAGGGGAGTTGAGGGGAATGGGAATGGTTGTGTTCCTCCCTTTTTTTCCAAAGAAGACCATATCATTAGAGAAATGATGAATTGACTTGCACTTGACTTTGTTTTGAATGAGGGAGGGCTGTGCAAAGTCACCAACTTCACTTCTCCTCCAGAGTCATCTGAATCAATGACAAGACATTCATCAGGATGACTGGAGATGACCCAGGATGCACTGAAACACCTTGACCCCTTTAGGCCAAGGTCTATTCAGGTATTCATTTAGGGTGAAGTAACACCCATTCATTCAATAATCTTATTTAAGAAGTAGCCAGCTACTTTAAGGAGGCAAAGAAAAATGAAAACATCAGACTGGGAGGGAAACAACAACAATTACTACTGATAATCACTCTGATATCTGAAGGACTGTCTTCAGGAAGAAGGTTTTGTTTTATTCCACTTGACTGCATAGCACTGTGCACATATTTCTGGGCCTGGAGGCAGGAAGACCTATCTTCCAGAGCTGAAATCTGGCCTGAGACTCTTACCATCGGTGACACCTTGGACAAGTCACTTCACTCTATTTGCCTCAGTTTCCTCTTCTGTCAAATGAGATGGAGAATGAAATGACAAACCCCTACAGTATTTTTGCCATGAAAGCCCCAGATATGGTTCTTTAATTTTACTTTCAGTAGGAAATCTTCTTCCTTCGGTTCCACTTGATCTTTTGAATATGGACTGGTGCTTTTTCTTCAAGTCAAAACTCAGGAATAAAACAACAAATTTGCAATGCTGAATTGTTTTTGTTTGTTTGTTTTTAAATTTACACTAGTTATGTTTAGTAACGTGGATATTGTTGATAGTTTAAAGTTCAGAAAGCTCAATGAAATCAATAAAAGGAAGTTCTTGAGGGTTCTCAATCTTGATTTTTGGGGTGACATTTAATTCAGTACAAGTGCACATGTTCTTGTGGTTAAGGTTTTTTCAGCCATGTCTAACTATGTCACCATGTCTGGGGCTTTCATTGCAGAGATATTGGAGGGGTTTGTCTTTTCATTCTGGAAAGGAAAGGAGAGGAAGGCAGGAAGAGGCAAAGTTGAGCTGCTCATCTAGAACTGGCCAGCTCAACTGGAACTATGCTACCCATTCATGGCAGCTAGGACTACTCATAAGTTGTGGTTTATCTTTCTTTCTATAAGAGGACCATGACTTCAGGGAGATGATGGCATGACTTACAATTGAATTGGATCTGAGTGAGAAAGGACTCTCCAAAATCATCAGTCTAACTCTCTCCTCAAGAGCCATCTGGGTGCAGTGGCCAGATATAGATCAGGACAGCTAGAGAAGATCCACCATGATTACTTCAGCTCAAAAGGGAAACTTCCAATTTCATCAAGGTGAGAACCTCTTCTCATGAGGCTAGTAGAAATTTCTTCAAGCCTCTTATTTTTCTAACATAGCTAATAAATGAAGCACACAGAAAGTTGTGTTTTTTTTTTCCTTTCAGGATAAGTTTAACCAAATCCTTTTAATATTATGAGTTAGGCAAGGGCATGAAAGGTATCTTACTCAGTTTTTTCGTTCCTTTTTTTTTTTTTTTTTTTTTTTTTGGTTTCTATAAGGGAAATTTACTTTTGTATTTCCAAAAACGTATCAATGAAATACAAACAGAATCTTGCAGTTGATTAAAGTCAAGCATCTAACCAAAACAATAAGGAAAAAATTGTGCCTTGAGAATATTTAAAAATTATAATTAACATTTGCATTAATGAAATATTACCTGAAGATATACAGTTTACCCTCTTCTCTACATGGTAAGATAATCTGAGCTTATCAATTTTACTCCATGGAGTTTTGACATTTAAAAGTGAAATGTCAGTGGATGAAAACAGTTTATAAAACTGAGAACAAACCTTTAAATAAACCAATTCAGTTTATCGCAAAATTTGATGCAGTACCAATGGCTAACTTGGGGAAGAGTTGCTCATGAAAAATGTTGTATTCAGGGGGCACCAAAGCCACAGATATAAATCTGAAAGAAGATCTAAGACTTTGAAAATGAAAAAGAGGATGTTTCAAAATTAAAATGTAAAAGGGACCCAACTTTATGGCAATATATAAATAGTCAAAGTATATTCTAAATGGATGTGGCTGTCTTTATGTTTTCAGGTGACTCCTAAGTCCCAAAGGATACTGAGTCTAGTGCTTCTACACCATTGAAGTACTTTCTTCCTTGAAGATGGTCATCAGCTGGAACTTTATATAAAAAGCATTTTCCCCCTATTTCCATAAGTGATACTGCTAATATTGTGCATAAGTTTTTCCTTCAAGTTATTTCACACAAATCCTGGAAAAGTGGACATTCTAAGAATCTAACAACTTCTAAGTCTTGCTCATATATGAAAACTTCTAAGTCATTTAACCTCCTTGTCTTTAAACAGCAGCCCCAAAACTAAAATCTTATTCTTTTTTAGGAATTTTAGGATGTCTCCAAGCTAATTTCAGTCTAGATGATGAAAAAACTGCTTTTGGGAATAAATAAGAAATTTAACCAAGTAATCATTTCCTGGGGGAATATCCTGGGAGGATAACCACACTCTTCTGTCCATTACTGATTCAACCAAGAGAGCTGCTAGTGAAATATGGCATCACATTTCTAATACTTTCATAATTTTGAAAAACTTTAGGTTAAACTCGCCTCCAGGGGACATTTCATTACTCTATAATATTCTCCCCTTGAAGAGTTTCTTTTGTGCCTGTCTTTGGAATATGACTCTTCTCTTACTACTTCCTGTCTTAACTACTAATTTTTTTCCAAGACCATATTCCTTTCAATTGATTTAGATTCTTCTGTAACGTGGCTTCCATTTTCATATTTGACTCCATTCTCACTTTCCACCTGGGCCTCAAAATTCAGCCCCTTCTTTTCTGTAAGGGAAATTACTTTTGCATTTCTGAAACAGTATCAGTGAAAAACAACCATCTACCATCACCTGGGAATTATTTTTTTTCTTCTACAGAGTCACTTTCATTTGACTTGAGATTCTCCTTGTCTGTGTTTCCAAACCCCAGTTTTGCCTTATTTCCATTTCTTACTTGTGCATCCCGACCAGGTGTAAGAGTAATTTAAAATGGAAAGATCTTTCTTATTGGTTAATAGGCCCATATGACCTGCTTAAATCACCTGGAAGCCTGGGTCACATGCGGTGAGAGGAGCTTGCTGAAGAGGCAAAACAAGAAGGGTGGAGCAGAACTAGGAGAAAATGAGTTAGTGGCGTCAGGTAAGAGGGAAAGGAACACAGGCCAACTGACACATTGTGACAGTTGATGGTGAAAAGGCCACCTGGCTGAGGGAGGGGAGGTGTGAGAATGACTTCGCCTTCTGCTGTGATCATGTTTATTAACTTCTTTGCCACCATGATGGATTTTGCCTTCTGGTTCTGGTGCTTGGCTTTCTGGTGCTTAAATAAATGTTTTTCTTCTGTCTTCTATATGGAGAGTCTTTTGTATTTTGTGATTGAGAACTATGCTTTCATATTCATAGTCACCACCAGTGCTGTGAATATTGCCTTGGTGACACACCAAGATTAGTTGATATTCCTCTTTGCTACTCTTGACCACTCCCTGAAAGTTATATTTTCCAAACCAAATGTAATCCTTGACAACAGTCAGGCCAAAGATAACCTTAATGATTTATACTAAGTTAGTATACTGGGAATTACTAAAGTCAACCTTATTTTCAGCCCACTCTGCTTGTTAGTTCTTTAATAATAGCTCTTCTCTACTCATGTGACTACTATTATTTCATGCTTTGTAAATAATCTGGAATGTTCCTTAATTTGGTGCTTTAAACATCAAATTTCAATAACATTTTTTTCATATCTTCTAAGAAAGCTTTTCATAAGCCAGATATGGCAACATACATAGAATAACCCATGTTTTCTTCTTCTTGGTTGTGTATAGATCCTGTAGGATGCGATGTGCAAATTTCTCAGATTCTATGCCAAGTGTTCTAATGAAGACCATGTTATTTGCTCCACTTTCCTGTGACTGGAATTGTCTGAATCTCAGTTCTGTAAAAGCCTGAATCTCATTGACTTCTTTCTTCAAGGCAACTTCTGAATCATCTTCCTCTTCCTTCTCACTTCCACGTAGTTGCTTATCTTTATCTACAAAGTTCTCAGGCCCATGCAGGTCATCCTGTACTCATTGAGAATACTGTAGGGTCCTCCAAAAACTTGTGCTCATTCATGTTTCAAGTAATAAGGATGTCCTGAAGCCCAGGTTCCACTATTGCCACCCCCAGTCTGGCCCTCTTAGCCTGATGATACTGGGCCTTTTCTTTTTGTTTCACCATTCCTGCCTATGGGGGTTGCTCCCCAGCTGCTGCCATCATAAAGAAAGAGGGAGCATTGGCAAGAGGGACTAATGGAGGAGGGAAATCAGGGCAGCAGCTCCAAACCATGTGTTCCCTCCATGGGGTAAGATTCAGGATTAATCTTAGTTAGTTTTGATGTTATAAAAATGAACTGCTCATAGGACATTGAAGAGATAACAAGAAAGCATTTGAATTACTTCTAATAAAACAAAGATACTTCAAAAGATACTTCACATTTAGCTTCAGTGGACTCAGCCTCATCCTCAACCTTGTCTGCTTATGCAATCATTCCCAGCAGAGAGTGGACATTTGTATGGTCTCTGTATATCAAATTAATCTGAGGAGAGATGACCCTACATGAGTGGACATTTTAAATTCCAGTATATGATCAGAAAATCAATCAACCAGTCAATCAATAAGCATCTGTTAAGAACTTAAAATATACCAGATAATGTGCTAAGTACTGGCAATATAGATATCAGCATAAAGAAAGAGAGCCTTTATTCTCAGTGAGTCTACATTTTAATCAAGAAAGACAAAAAAAAATAAACCAGAGTTGAAATTTGGAGTTGGGGAAAGTGAGGTAGGATAAGGTAAGTGAATATGTCTTTCACATTGGAGCATGGTAGACAGAATTCAATCATAGGAACCAGAAATGCAACCTGGTTAGGAATTGAAACATGATTGGTCTAGGTTCTTTCTTAAAATTAAGGTTCTGGGAGAAACAATACAATCACAGGAAGAGGTCACAGGGTACAGGTTATGCCTAATATGACAAATAGTGCACAGATAGAATGTGCTTTTAGGATGAAGAGATTTCTGTGACATGCAAGTCAAAATTCTGTGAAAACGAGTAAAGAATGAAACTTGGAAAGGAAACTATATCAATAAAATCAGGAGGTAACAGGGAGTCTCTTGAAGTGAATCACAATTTGAGCCTTGTGTTATACTTGGACCAATAAAATACTACTTTTGGCTCCTTTTTCTTGCAGAAGGGAAAGAAAATTTAATCTAACTCAAGGTTTTCTAGAAGGAGAGAATCTATGAAAGTACTGTTGCTATTACATATTATTACATTGTGGTAAGGTACTAATCATCATCTAGAGGATCATATACCATCTTAATGTTTTGTAGGTCTTTGTTGGCCATGTTAAAGTGGAGGGGGAAATACAACACCCATCCAACTATATGACACAGTGGATAAGAAAGGGAAAAAGGAAAAAATAAATTTGAAGGAGCAAAAGGCATAAATCAAAGCTTTTCTCCTCCTTCTAAAGGACCTAGTTCCAGATAGCTATAATCTGTTCCATGTGCTAGGTGATACCAAATTTTTGACATTCACCATGCATATCCAGATGCAAAATCATGAACAAAAATAAGTTCAACGACCATCAGAGTTATCAGAAATACTTAGTCCAAATAAAGACATCCCCAGCAAAGCTAGAGATTATATACTTACATAAAATGGGGAAAAATAAATAAGAGTGGTACCGTGGAAATCAGTGCTTCTGTAAAAGCATTGTGATACTTCCAAAACAGTCAAAAATTCTGGGCTTTCTTACATCTCAAACCCCTTATGTGTTCCATGCTCTCCCTACTTATCCCCACCTTCTGGATGCTTTATTTCCTTTCAGAGCCAGAAAAAATCCAAAGCTTACTGTTCAGTCATATCTAACGTTTTGTTACCCCATTTGAGGTTTTCTTGTCCAAGATACTGGAGTGATTTGCCATTTTCTTCTCCAACTCATTTTACAGATGAAAAAAGTGGGACAAACAAAGTTAAATGACTTGCCCTGGGGCATAGCTTATTAATTTTCTGGGGTCACATTTGAACTCAGAAAGATGAATCTTCCTGACTCAGGCTTGAATTCATTGAGCCACCTACAAGAAAACTTTCCTAATCACCTTTAATTCACATTCATTCTCTCTGTAGTTAGGTTTTTTAAAAAATTTGTTTTGTTTATATGACCATTTGCATGTTGTCTCCCCTATTACACTATAAACTCCTTGAGAAAAGGGCATATCTTTTGTGTTTGTATCCCCAGGGTATAGCACTGTCTAGGTGACATAGTGGGCACTTAATAAATGTTTATGGACTGACAGATGAGAGAAATATTTAAACAAGTAAGTCTAAGAGAAAAGTGAGAATGATAATGTACAGATATTCATCTGAGCTTTTGTAGGTTGATTCAAATTTTATGGTAATATATATGCTAGATAGGATCTGAAAGCACAGTGAGTATATGGTGACGCTTTGCAAATATGATTGCATGTAGTTAGGTGTTACTATATGCTCTGCAACTTAGTACTCCCACTGTTAGGTTTGAGGAACTGTGGAAAAGAGTGATAAGGAAGTGACCTAGAAGTAGGTTGGGGACAAAAGAAGAGAGCAAAAGGGATTATAACAGAAATACTGGACATGAGTGATGGTACAAGATTTCTACTTGGGTAAAAATTGAACCCAAAGATCCCTCCCTGCTCACAAATGAAGAAAGTATCTGTACTTCAATTTAAGATTTTTTGCAGACTGCAAGATCTCTGTTATCTCCCTTTTGAGCTTTTTTATTTCTCTCTTGAAAGTTTAAGCTTTTTTTCAAACATCATTCATAAATATATCTGATGAATTTTGACAATTTCAACATTCTTATTTACACTTCTGGTCTTTGTAGATCTATTTGAATTTATTATCTACCAAAGCACAATGTTTATTTTCTTTGTTTTTCTCTTTCCTTTCTTCATGTTGAAATATGCTAATTATCATCTGTTGCTCTTGTGCTTATAGTAATAAAATTACCTGGATCTGAAGGAGATTTATGTGGGCTAATTTTTTTTATACCCTACTATCCTAGAACAAACATATAAAGTGATAACCAATGCCTCCCTTTAAACACAGATTCAATCAAAGCTCAAAACTATTTTGGATAGTTCAGGATCACATATTCATTGACTATCATTCATTTAACTAAAAAAAAAAACAACTTTAATCCTCAATAGACACAATTTTGTTAAAACAATACATAGTTCTTATTTTCTCAGGATTTCTCACAATCCATAAAAAAGGTTCAATACATGACTTCATGCTATTTGCTTTGCTTTCTGCATCACAAATTGATTATGAGATTGTGCTACATGTCTCTGCTTGACAGATCATGAAACTCATGCACAGGTTATAGGATCTGATGGAAATTTCACATTCATATTCACCATTATTTTAATAGGACGGGATGATTCTAAAATTAGTCAAATTATAAGTTTGACAGTAAAGAATGCAAATTGACAAGGAGTTTTCTTAATAATATTAAAAATTAGGAAATAAATTAGACTATTTTCATAAGAAGCTTTAGGTAATGTTTGCAAATTTTACCTTCTTTCTACTCTAGTAAACTATGTTTCTAAATTTAGAAGTCAGATTTACTCAAGAAATGAATAAATGAACTTTGCATGTTTAACTTTAATCGTTTTGACTGAATTCTCATCTGTGCTTTTTACAAGAATAAACTAAACTCTTAAGTATTTGGTAGTAGAGAATTTATTGTTCGTCCAATTAAATTTTATCTCATACTTCATGATCCTGTGTGGGGTTTTCTTGCCAAAGATACTGTTGTGGTTAGCTGTTTCTTTCTCCAGCTCATTTTACAGATGAGGAAACTAAGGCAAACAGAGTTATGTGATTTGTCCAGGGTTCATACAGCTAGTAAATGTTTAAGGCTGTATTTGAACTCAGGTCTTACTGACTCCAGGCCCACTGTTCTATCCACTGCACTGCCTGCCTGGCAGTAGAGAACTTTTTGTACTTGGAGAATATATTTTCCTTTGGTTAATTATTACTGGGTTGTTGATTTTGGATATTTTCATTATTGCTACCCTTTAAAGGACAAGTCTGACAGGAATGTGCATTATTGATCAGAGACAGAAGAAACTAGAGAAGTTGTTTTGTCCAACCTCCTTTTTTTTAAATAATTTCATAAATGTTTAGTGACTCACCCAAGATCATACAGTTTGTAAACTTACAGAACAGGATTTGAACCCAGATCTTACTCTAGAGAAGAGGTGGGGAACCTGCAATCTTGATCCATGTGTGGCTCTCTAAATCCTCGTGTGGCCCTTTTCCTGAATCCAAACTTCACAGAACAAATACCCACCCCTGCTCTAGAAACATATTATTTCCTCTGTATCATAGTCTCTCTTCTCTTTCTATTTAATCTTTTTCATTGTTACAGTCCTCCAGAGATAATCAATCCAACATTCTGTAGGATACCCTTCAGGTCTTTTGACATTCAAACTCTCTATCTTTCATCCTCCATTCATGGCCCAGGCATCTCTAATAATGATATTGCTGGATGACATATTTTGAACGACTTATGTCTTCCCATCACCACTGATAACTTATGGTAGTAACATTCAAACCTGAGCCATTGAGTTGGTAGGACAGCAAAATCTCGAAATATTCCTGGAGAAATGCTAAGTATTTGGTTTGCTTGGTCTCACTGCTCAAAGAGTCACTGAGTGTCTCTTTAGTAGGGTCTGTGCATTAGACCTTATTTTTGGTTGGAATTGGGCCTATAATTCCATTAGTTTAAGTTATTCCAGAGGTGGAGATCTCCTCTCATAATAAAGATACAACTTCCAAATTTAGAATTGTTTTGAGTAATTGAAAAATCAATTGACTTGCCCAGGTCAGATTAAAAGTATATGTTGGGGCAGGACTGAAACCTAGTTTTTATTGACTGCTGTCTTTTTACTGTAGCACATGCCTCTTACAGCATCCCATGCATGTAACCTAAGTTATAAAGTCCATTGGTATGGGACTCTCTCTTAAATGGTAGATGCAAGAGGGGTAGGGCAGACTTGTCAGGAAGAAATTCTTTTCAGTCATCTTCTTCAGTCACTTCAGATGCTTCAGGATTCTATCTTTGAGAGAGAAGATGGACAATGCTTACCAAATTTAGATTGCTGAAAAGAAAATAAGATACTTGGAGAGTGCCTTCATTCTGTACTTTTGGTAAATATTCTCCTATGTATATTTTCTGTGATTTCTGCTTTGTTATCAATTTGGATAAGTGATTTTTTTTCTGAATCATTTATGTGTTCATGCAGGAATTGGTTGGAAAGGAATCAAGCCTTGCATGTAAAGACTAGGTTTCCTTTTACTTCCTCTCCTAATAAGAATTAAAGTTTATTTTGGAGAATAATGAGGAATAATGAGAGTATTGGACTATAAAGACAACTATTTTACTTTCCTGAAACCCCTATGCTACATGGGATGAGGGCAACATTTGATAAATGTGCAGGCTATCCCTGGACATTTCTATAAATGTTTTTGATTAGTGAGAAATTATTTTGAGGGAATAGAAAACAGATTTCTTGAGATGCTATAGTAATTGACATATGTATGCTCTAATTACTTCCACAGAAATCTTTTTTAAAGGACTTTTATCCCAGAACATGTTTATGTTTTTCTATTATTAAAGAATAGAACAACGGAATTTAAGCTCTGGGAGGTCCTATTAAACTGAGTGACTAAGTATAAAAGTCTCACAACATAGTCAAGATGAAAATATGAGGATCAACTTGGCAAAATTAAAATTTTATTAGCTTTTTCAACAGACCATTATGACCAGATGTATTGTTTTTGTTGTTGTTTTACTATAAGAACTCCTATATCAACTATATTTTCCAATAATAATGTCTGCATTGGATAGAGAATTGGACCTGCAGTCAGGAAGATCTGTGTTCAAATACAGCTTCAGACGCTTATTAGCTGTGTAATTTTGGGCAAGCCACTGAACACTGTTTGCCTCAGTTTTCACATCTGTAAAATGAGCTGGAGAAGGAAATGGCAAACCACTTCAATATTTTTGCCAAGAAAACCTTACGTGAGTTCACAAAGAGTTAGACGTGCCTCTAGCAACTGAACAGCAGCAACAAAATAAAAACCTGTTTAATAAGTCCTGGAAAGATGATCTACTTAATTAGAAGTAGGACCCACTCTAATGAAATACTTCTCAGTTGAAACAATGAAGTCATAATATTTGTATGGATCTATTCAGACTCTGGGAAGAAGAGTGAAATACATCTTAAGGGAACTTATTTCTCTATACCAAACAATGCAAGGTAAGAACTTTGAGATGCAAAACACCAAGATAAAATGCACAAAAGCTTTACAATCGCATGAAGAGAAAAAATTAAAAGGAAAAACAAGTCAACAAACTGAAGACCAATTCACCATTAGGTTGGTTCCTTCTTCACAGTGATTTCACTTGTTGTCAAAGCCCATGCTCTGGCCTGAAGTGATTCTGTAATCCATCTATGACAACTTTGGGTAATGTAAAAAAAAAACAAAAAACTCATTCTTGGAAATTCTGGGGACAGAGTAAAGATGGTAGAGAGATGTTATAATTGCCAAACTTTCCCCAAAGCCTGTCCTGCAAAACAACCACTGAAAATAGACAAATTGCATTCTGAACTGAAAATCAACAAAAAGGCCAAGTGTTGTTGTTTCATCCCAGAGCAGCTTTGTTAGAAAGAGATATATGTAGACACTGGGGTGGAGACTGGTGAAAAACACAGAGCATGGGTTATGATAGAAGTGACACCAGGTGTGAGTCTTGGAGGTAGAAGCTATAATGGCAGCAGTGGAAACATTGGACTCATCCAATTCTCAGGGATTTTAAGGTGACTTACCACCTGGTCATAAAGACATTCTAGTGTAGCCCTTTGCTAGCCCTTGCTGCAAGATCTGGTGCCATTTGGCAGTTCTATTCTTCATTGTCTAGTTTAGCACTTGAATTCCTGGGTAGATAGGAGAAAATACAGTTATGAAGGAGTAAGGATCTCCACCTGGGTAAAGATAGAGCAGGAAAAGAATGACAAGAAATGTATTCAGATCACACTTCCTTAGAAACAAGCAACCTGACCTATGGAAGCTCAGGTTAGGTATTCCTCCCAAAGATAAACACAGCCCATCAATAGTATAAAGTTCAAAGTCAAGAATAAAGCTAGAAAAAGAGAGAACAAATGATAAAAAAAAAAAGAATCTGATTATTAAAAAAATGTTCTATAGGGCAGCAACACAAAAGAAAACAATGACTTGAAAAGAATTACAAGCAAACCCTCAAAACAAATTCAATTTGGGCTCAAGTCTGTCAAGAATTCCAAGAAAGCCAAAGAAGGAGATAAAAAAAAGAATGAAAAAAAATTTAAAATTGAATGAGTTACCTAGAGAAATTTGGGTAAATAAATTGATTAGTGAAAGAAAATGTTGAAAAGAGAAATAGCAGCTTAGTAACAAAAGGGGGATCACTAAAGAAAATTACTTAAAAAACAGAATATTTTAAGTAGACTTTAATGATTCTCTGAGACTTTAAGGAATAACACCACAACTCAAAAGACAAAAATAAAAAATAAAAGAAAACTGTGAACTCTATCATGTAAAAGACCTGAAAAAATAGATCAATAATTTAATAATTATTGGAGTAGCTTGATTCCAAGATTTCTTAAAGGTCTAGGTTAGTATTTTAAGAAATTATGAAGGAAAACTACCCAGATATTATAAAACCAGAAGACAAAATAGAAATTGAAAGCACCCACCAATAACCTCCTGAAGAGAGATCTCTAAATGAAAAATGGCAAATTTCAGAGCTCCCATGTCAAGGAGAAAATATTGGAAACAGAAAGAATGAATTCAAATACCATAGCTCCACAGATATGATCACATAAGATTAAGCAGCTAGCAGTAAGAAGGAGCATAGTATTTAGAATATGATATTCCAAAGGGAAAAGATGCTAGGGTTATAACAAAGAATAACCTGTCCCACAAAACTTAGTACAATTCCGCAGGGATGGGACTTCCAAACATGGTCTGATTAAAAGACTGGAGTTGAATAGAAAAACTAATATTCAAGCCCAATAATAGTATAAACATTAAAAGGGAAATATGAAAGAGAAGTTACAGGGGACAGGGTAAAACAGATTATATTCCTATTTGCAAATATGATACACATCACTCCTAAGATCATCATTACCAATTATGTCAGTTAGTAGTCTACTTAGACTGAGAACTACTTAAACTGAGAACAACATGAGTATGAGTTTATTATGTTGGAATTACCTCAGGAAAAGAGTGGAAAGGTGAGAAAGAAGGATAGACTGGTAGGAAGTGCAAGGGAAAGGAAGTAAGGAGAAAATTATCTCCCACAGGCATCGTGTAAGGAACAGTATTTATCGCAATGCAGGTGGAAATGAGAGGGTGGTGTGGGAAATGCTGGAACCTCACTCTCATCTGAACTGCTTCTAAAAGGAAAGAATAAAGATATACACACAAAGATATGTTCTCTAGAGTATTGGATAAGAATATTAAGGAGTATAACTCATTCTCAGCCTTATATGGCACCTTCACAAAAACTTATCATGTATTAGGGTATAAAAATTTTCAAAAAAAGCAGTAAAAATAAATATATTAATGTACCTCTTCAGATCATAATGCAACAAAAATTACATAAAGAACCTTTGAAGAATGGACAAAAACTTAATTCGAGGCTACAATTTATCCTTGTATAGGTTCATTCCTGTGGTATCATTGGATAAACAGGACAGTCTTAAACTTAAAGACAGAAGAGAGAAAGTTGTAGAGGATCCATGACAAACACAAGTGGCAATACTAATAACAACTATTTAAGCTATCACAGTATGATCCATTAGAAAACATGAAAAGAAGATAAGAAAACAAAGTGCAACAGAAGAATTAGATGAGGGAGAAGGATTGGTAGTTGTGGTAACCAACTTTCATCTGGAATGGGTTTAAGAGGAAACAACACACACACACACACACACACACACACACACACACACACACACACACACACACACACACACACACACACACATATATATATATATATATATATATATATATATATATATATATATATATATATATATATATTTAGAAGAGTGATAATGGTAGGGGGAGAAGCCAAGATGGCAGAGTAGAAAGACTCATGTATGCTAGTTCCACATAAACAGCCCATAAATTTCCTTTAAAAAGAACACCCCACAAATTCTGGAGCAGAGCAAGCTGTGCAGAAACACAGTGGAAGAGATTCCCGTTCCAGAGAGCCCTGGAAAGCCATCCCCAGGGGTCTATCACACACCAGACAGCAGAGTCCACCCCTGCGCTGCCCTGGCCACGTGACCCCAGAGGAGTAGATCCGAGCAGGCTTCAGGGACAGAACCTCCAGCGGCCGTGAAGGTCTCTCCACCAACAGGAGCTACAGGTCAGTGAGAGAGACGTCTAGGCTGGCCGAGAGGGGAGTGGGGTGTCTCCGTGTCTTGGGCCCCCTCGGGAGGCAGTGGCAGAGGCAGCAGCGGCCCAGAACTCCCAGAGCAGCAGGCAGGAGCTCAGGGCCATTACCAAAGGTCTCCACATAAACCCCCTGAGGGAACTGAGCCTGGGAGGCAGCCCTGCCCCCACCTGAGCACCAGAACTTAAGCTCATATTGAATAGCAGCCGCACCCACAGCTGAAATCCCTGAGGCTGGGGCACAGAATTTGAATCTCAGACCCCAAGCACTAGCTGGGTGGATCTAGGCGGGGGTGGAGAGGAATCTCAGAAGTCAAGTAACTGGCTGGGAAAATGCCCAGAAAAGGGAAGAAAAATAAGACCATAGAAAGCTACTTTCTTGGGGTACTCAGATGTTCCTGCCTTTCATTTCTGATGACGAGGAACAATTCTTACCATCAGGGAAGGATGTGGAGGACAGGGCCTCTACATCTCAGACATCCAAGGTGTATGTCCAGTGGGCTCAGGCCATGGAAGTATTCAAAAAGGGTTTTGAAAATCAAGTTAGACAGGTGGAGGAAAAACTGGGAAAGGAAATGAGAGAGATGCAAGAAAAGCATGAAAAATGGGTCAATACCTTGGTAAAGGAGACCCAAAAAAATGCTGAAGAAAAAAACACCTTGAAAAATAGGCTCACTCAATTGGCAAAAGAGGTTCAAAAAGCCAATGAGGAGAAGAATTCTTTCAAAAGCAGAATTAGCCAAGTGGAAAAAGAGGTTCAAAAGCTCACTAAAGAAAGTAGTTCTCTCAAAATTGCAATGGAAGGCTACTGACTTAATGAGAAACCAAGAAATCAAAAAACAAAACCAAAAGAATGAAAAAATGGAGGATAAAGTGAAATAACTTTTCATGTTTCTCTTCATTTTTCTTTTTAAAAGTCATATTTTTCTATTCAACTCTGGCCTTCTCATCAAGAATGTTTGAAAGGGGGGGGGAGGAGCCAAGATGGCGGAGTAGAAAGACTCACATATGCTAGCTCTGAATCCACAGCCAAGAAATTTCCTGTAGAAAGAACTCCCCACAAATTATGGAGCTCTGCAAGTCATGCAGAAACAGAGTGGAAGAGTTTTCCATTCCAGAGAGCCCTGGAAAGCCATCCCCAGGGGTCCATCACACTACGGGGAGAGAAGCCCACCACTGCCCAGCCCTGGCCATATGGCCCCAGAAGAGCAGACTTCAGGGATGGAACATCCGGCAGCCATGAAGGTCCCTCCACCCACAGGCACACAGGTCAGTGAGAGAGACTTCTGGGATGGACGAGAGTGGAGCGGGGTGTGTCCATAATTCAGGTCCCCTGGGGAGGGAGTGGTGGAGGGAGTGGCAGAGGCAATGGCAGAGGCAGCGGTGGCAGCCTGGGACTCCAGCAGACAGGAGCTCAGAGCCATTATCGAAGGTCTCTGTATAAACCCCCTGAGGGAACTGAGCCTGAGAGACGGCCCTACCCCCACCCAAGCACCAGAACTTAAGTTCACATTGAATAGCAGGCCCTCTCGCCACAGATAGCCCTGAGACTGGGAAGTAGCATTTGAATCTCAGATCTCAAGCACCAGCTGGGGGGATCTAGGCGGGGGTGGAGAGGAATCTCAGAAGTCAAGTAACTGGCTGGGAAACTACCCAGAGAAAGGAAGCAAAATAAGACCATAGAGAGCTACTTTCTTGGGGAAGAGATGTTCCTTCTTCCCTTCATTTCTGATGAGGAAGTACAATGCTTGCCATCAGGGAAAGATGTGGAGGTTGGGGCCTCTCTATCCCAGACATCCCAGGTGGATGTCTGGTGGGCTCAGGTCATGGAACAGCTCAAAAAGGATTTTGAAAATCAAGTTAGACAGGTGGAGGAAAAACTGGGAAGAGAAATGAGAGAGATGCAAGAAAAGCATGAAAAACAGGTCAATACCTTGCTAAAGGAGACCCAAAAAAATGCTGAAGAAAATAGCACCTTGAAAAATAGGCTCATTCAATTGGCAAAAGAGGTTCAAAAAGCCAATGAGAAGAAGAATGCTTTCAAAAGAAGAATTAGCCAAATGGAAAAAGAGGTTCAAAAGCTCACTGAAGAAAATAGTTCTCTCAAGATTAGAATGGAACAGATGGAGTCTAACGACTTTCTGAGAAACCAAGAAATCAACTAAAAGAATGATAAAATGGAAGATAATGTCAAATATCTCATTGGAAAAACAACTGACCTGGAAAATAGATCCAGGAGAGATAATTTAAAAGTTATGGGACTACCTGAAAGCCATGATCAAAAAAAGAGCCTAGACATCATCTTTCATGAAATTATCAAGGAAAACTGCCCAGAGATTCTAGAACCAGAGGGCAAAATAAGTATTGAAGGAATCCACAGATTACCGCCTGAAAGAGATCCAAAAAGAGAAACTCCTAGGAACAATGTGGCCAAATTCCAGAATTCCCTGGTCAAGGAGAAAATATGCAAGCAGCTAGAAAGAAACAAGTCCAGTATTGTGGAAATACAATCAGGATAACACAAGATCTAGCAGCTTCTACGTTAAGGGATCAAAGGGTGTGGCATAGGATATTCCTGAAGTCAAAGGAACTAGGATTAAAACCAAGAATCACCTACCCAGCAAAACTTAGTATATTTCTTCAGGGAAAATATGGTCTTTCAATGAAACAGAGGACTTTCAAGCATTCTTGATGAAAAGACCAGAGCTGAAAAGAAAATTTGACTTTCAAACACAAGAATGAGAAGAAGCATGAAAAAGTAAACAGGAAGGAGAAGTCATAAGGGACTTACCAAAAGTGAACTGTTTACATTCCTACATGGAAAGACGATATTTGTAATGCTTGAAACTTTTCACTATCTGGGTAGTTGGTGGGATTACACACATACACATGCATACACACATATACGCATGCATGTACACACACATACACACATGCTTACCCACAGAGAGATAGAGAGCACAGAGTGGCTTGAATAGGATGGGGTCATATTTTTAAAAAATTAAGGTAAACTGGGGAGAGAAATATATTGGGAGGAGAGAAGGTGAAATATATGGGGCTAATTATCTCTCAGAGAAGAGGCAAGCAGGAGACCTTTTAGTGGAGGGAAAAAGAGGAGAGCTGAAAGAAAACCACGAAGTTTACTCTCATCACAATCCACTAGAGGACTGAATAAAATACACACTCATTTTGATGTGAAAACCTATCTTATAATACAGGAAAGTTGGGGAGAAGGAGATAAGCAGGGTCGGGGGGGATAATGGAAGGGTGGACAATGGGAGGAGGCTGCAATTTGAAGTCAACACTCTTGGGGAGGGACAGGATCAAAAGAGAGAATAGAAACAATAGGGGGCAGGATAGGATGGAGGGAAATATAGTTAGTCTTATACAACACGACTATTATGACAGTCATTTTCAAAACTACACAGATATGTCCTATATTGAATTTCCTGCCTTCCCAAAGGGAATGGGTGGGCAGTGAGGGATAGGGAGAAGTTGGAACTCAAAGTTTTAGTGTTGGAACTCAAAGTTTTAGGAACAACTGTTTAGTATTGTTCTTGCTACTAGGAAATAAGAAATGCAGCTAATGGGGAATAGAAAGTTATCTGACCCTACAGGACAAAAGATAAGATTGGGTCAAGGGAAGGGAGGGATGATAGAAGAGAGGGCAGATTGGTGATAGGGGAAATTAGAATGCTAGGTGTATTGGGGTGGGAGGAGGGGACAACTGGGTAGAAAATTTGGAACCCAAAATTTTGTGAAAATGAATGTAAAAAGTTTAATAAATAAATTTAGAAAAAAAAAAGAAAAAAATGTTTACAACAGCCCAGATAAATAAACCAAATAATAAAGATAGGAAGTCATTCAATCCATAGTGCCTACGATTTGCTGGGCACTATAATAAGAAGTAGGAATAGAAAGAAAGCAAAAACAGTCTCACTCTCTTCATTTTATAAGGGGAAATGAAACCTATTTATAACAATAAATACGCATACACAGAAAGATAGTTATAGAAAGATGTGCTGTACGTGTATTTATCTACTTGTGTATACATTTACATATACATGTTCTCTAAAACGTTTTATTATTAGAGAGGACAAAAGAACAGAGGAGAGAGAGAGGTGTCAGATCATCTCTCAACATGGAATTTGAATATATGAGTTATTTTTTTAGGAAACCAAGGGGTGGTGTCAAGGGAGGACAATATTCTAGGCATGGAGGAAAATGGTTAAAAATCCATGGAATCTTAGGATAGAATGTTCTATGTGAAGGACACAAGAAGGCAGATATTGTTGAATTTTAATGCATGTGGAGGAAAAGAAAGTCTAAGAAGAATTACAACTCTGGAAGAGATTATGCTGTGAAGTGCTTTACGTTACTATATTTGATCCTGGGAATAATAGAGAATCATTGGATTTCTTTGAATTGGGGCATAATATGATCAAGCAATAATTTTAGTTTCCTGGAGGATAGAAAGTTTTCTAGCAAGGTGATCAACCAGAAAGGTATTTTGATAATCCAGGAAAGAAGTAATAAGAACTTTCATCAAGGTTGTGGCTACATGAGCAGAGAAGGGGGTCATAAATATGAAAGATTTTGTGAAAGTTGAAATGACAAGTTGATAACAGATTGGGTAGGTCTACTGAGTGGTAGGGAGGTATACTGGATGATTTTGAGGTTGTGAACATGGGTGAGTGGGAGGATGGAAAGATCCTCAGATAAAAGAAATATAAGAGAAAATCTGAAGGAAAAGATAATGAATTCTGTTTTTGAAGAATATCGACATTGGTAAACTTAAATTATATCCTGTTTGAAATGTAAGAAAAGTAGATGGTGATGTGAGAATAGAGTTCAGGAGAGAGGTTAGAACTGGATGTATTGATTTGGAAATTATTGACATACAATTATTGACATACAAATGTAACCATAGTAGAGGATGAAATTACTCAATGAGAGTAATGAATTGTTCCTGTTACCAATGCTAGTTGGAGACTCCCTGAAGTAGTGTCCAAACTGATTACTTACTTTCTGGGGAAAACAAATCTAATCCAACTCTGGAAGTCTGAAAGAACAGACAATAGGCTTTAAAGCTAAGAAAAAGATATTGCTTGGCCTGGAGAAAGAAAAATATCAATGATAAGGAACATGTTTGCAGCAAGGACACTATAAAAAAAGCATCAGTGTAATTGATAAAGACAGAAAAGCTGACTGAAGATGTCTTTAAAAACCGATGAAAATGGCTATCTTTGTTGACAAGCACTTCACAACAACAATAAAAGCACAAAATGACTGAGAGTCATCTGAGGAAGGTAAATACATCATGATGAATTTGCCAAGCCTCCCTGAAATGGAAATAGAACAATTTCAAAGACTTCTGGAAAAGTACAAAATCAAAGCAAAAATATGGAATATTGACAGAAATTAGAAATTCTAACACAGTAATCAACAAGAATTAGTTAAGCACATGCTGTATTCCAGATACCGTACAAGTCACTATGGATGAATAAGTCGAAAGAAAAAGAGAAAAGAAACAGTAATTGTCCTCAGGAAGTCACATGTGACAGGCAAAAATATGGCATACACATGTATGCATACATATATGTTTACACGCATGCATACATATAAATATACATACATATGTGTGCATACATGCACACAACAGATACACAAGATCATTTTAGGAAGAAAGACATTAGTAAGGATGGAGATAAGGAAGAAGCCAACAACTGTAATCTGAGCTTATTTAATTTAATACAAGATAGAGAGAAATATATTTTATACTCTCAGATTGTCTGGGACTGAATAGAATGTATAGAAAAGAATAACAAAATGGAAAATTAAAAAAAAATCAGGAACAGAAGGAATGAAATAAATTTAATACAATAAAATAAAACCAAAACAATAATTTGAAAGAATATTTCAGAGATATATAAAACAAGAATATAGAACTTGAAAACAGAAGGCAACAAAACTAAGAATAATAGGATGTTTGTTTTTCTTCTAGAAAATGGAGACTGAGAGAATCACACAGTATCAACATAAAGTAAACCTAAGCTCAATTCATTAAGAAATGTTGTGGTCAAATTTCTGTAACATGGGAAAAAAAAAAACTTTTTCAAGCAACTAAAGGGTGGATATGGAATTTAAATTTCTACATAAAACCAATCAGAATCACGAAAGATTATTCTGTGTTCACAAAAACTCAAAGTAAAAATTGAATATAATACTTTAAGAAGAAAATAAATATTGGTAATCAAAAATAAGAAAGCCAAGCCTAATCATGAAAGGAAGTATTGCAGTGTTAAAAAAATAGACATTTTGGAAATAGCCCTTCAGATTAACACATTGAAATGTATTCAACATGCAGGTTAAACAAATAGGAGAAAGTTCAATAATTTCTAGTAGTAATGTAAGATTAAGAAATTTAAAAAAAAATGTTTTCATAAGTCTATAGCTTGACAAGCAGTTGAATTTGGTGTGGGAATAAATTTATGCTTGTGTTTTGAAATTATTAAAGAAGACACACTTGCATATTTTCTTAATGTAAATGAGGGGGTAAAACAAACATTTAAAGGGAGGTCAAAAATTCTAATGAGTGAAAAGCATAATGGGGAAAATAGGAACATAATATGTGGATTAATATTTTTGGGAAAGTACTCTGAACTCACAATTAAATCAAGACTACAGATAATAGGATGACTCTAATGTCCTATTTTTATTTTTTTATTTTTTGCCTTCAAATCTCTCAAAACATTAACTAAGCAGTGAGTGTAAGAATATGGGATTACAATTTTAGCCTAAACTTTCCAGATTTCAAGTGCATAATTGTATTATAGCCATAATCATACTGTTAGGAATCTCATTGTGGATATTATTGTAGTTATCTACCTGTGCCTATTCCATGCAGAATGTATAATATTTAGTATTAAATTAAACTGATTGATTGATAACAGCATCCATATGAAGAATTCACTTCAGTCGATTAAAATTCATTCTTGTAATCCTTAGGGTATCATATATATATGTCAGAGAGATATAACTTTCTGAGCAAATCATAATTATGGAGCTGTTAGTTCAAAGTTCAGCTCAATATTTCAGTAAATATATTGTTAAAATGAGAAATCTTGCTTTAAAATTAACAGCAGTTACATGAAACTTGGTTTGCAAATGATCTGCAGAAGAATTTCTGGTAAGCAGTTTCCCCAAATTTTCCTTTAAAGATGATTTTTTCTTCTAATTTTGCTGATCATTAGAACTCTTAAAAAGACTCTCCTTAGTAAATCCTAGAGTGATTTGAAAGTGGTTAGTATATAAATCCATAGTACGTTGGAAAAAATGCATGAAAATCTTATATATTCAAGATTATTTCATGTTACTATATGAGAAGACTGAATTGAATTATTATAATATTAGATTATATTAGAATTTAAGTTCTTTAAGTGTAGGGATTGTTTTATTCATTGTACGTGTATCTCTCCACTTAGGATAGTACCTGGCTGTCCTACCAGTTCTAAGGGATGAAAGAAATTACTGAAGTTGAATGGATCCGACTTGGGGGAATTATGCAGAAACGTGATTGAGTCACTAAAAATAAGGAAAAAGTAGAGTAAGCACTTATATCAATGAAATAATAAATATTTCAAAATATTAAATCGAAGTTAATCATACTATGGTGTATTTAAGCTTCACGCACACACACGCACATGCACACACACACATGTATCCGCATGCATGCACACACATACACATGCATGCACATACAGAGACAGAGAACACAGAGTGAATTTAATAGGATGGGATCATATCTTAAAAGAAATTAAGGTAAACGGTGAGAGAGAAATGCAGTGGGAGGAGAGAGGGTGAAATGGAGTGGGGTAAATTATCTCTCATTCAAGGGGCAAGCAGGAGACTTTTTAGTGGAGGGAAATAGAGGAGAGTTGAGAGAAAAACATGAAGTTTACCCTCATCTTATTCGACTAAAGGAAGGAGTAAAAAGGCACACTCATTTTGGTATGAAAACCTATCTTACAATACAGGAAAGTGGGGGAGAAGGAGATAAGTAGGGTGGGGGGGATGATGGAAGGGAGGGCAATGGGAGGAGGGAGCAATTTGAAGTCAACACGCTTGGGGAGGGACAGGTTCAAAAGACAGAATAGAAACAATGGGGGACAGGATAGGATGGAGGGAAATACAGTTAGTCTTACACAACACGACTATTATCGAAATCATTTGCAAAACTACACAGATATGGCCTATATTGAATTGCCTGCCTTCCCAAAGGGAATGGGTGGGGAGGGAGTGATGGGGAGAATTTGGAACTCAAAGTTTTAGGAACAACTATTTAGTATTGTTCTTGCTACCAGGAAATAAGAAATGCAGTCAATGTGGAATAGAAAGTCATCTGCTCCTATAGGACAAAAAAGACGATGGGGACAAGAGAAGGGAGGGATTATAGAAGAGAGGGCAGATTGGTGATAGGGAAAGTTAGAATGCTGGGTCTATTGGGGTGGGGAGAGGCGATAAATGGGGAGAAAATTTGGAACCCAAAATTTTGTGAAAATGAATGTAAAAAGTTAAATAAATTTATATTTTAAAAAAAGAAAAAATAGAAAGACAAAACTGATTTATTTCTTCTATTTTTCGTTTTCCCCTCCTTTTCACCAGACAATCAATTTTAAGTGACTTGGCCAGCGTCACACAGGTGGTAAGTGTTAAGTCTTTGAGGCTGAATTTTTAACTTAGGTCCTCCTGACTCCACGATAGTGTTCAATCCACTATGCCACGCAGCTGCCCCTAGAACTGCTTTATTTCAAAGAGTTCCAGAGCAGAAATACAAGTTATAAGTGTCTTCTTTTAGCATAAGGATTTCAGTATAAATAATCTGAAATTATAGATGAAGATAAATATATCCAAAAGTAATCTAGACTTTCTGATAAGTTTTTTGAAAAGTGAAGATAAGAAGTTTCGGTTTTCTTTTGTTTTTGGTAATTGAGCATACAAATTGTGGATTACATAGACTGAATATATTTATGTTTTAATTATTTCTGCATTTGAAAAAACATATACTTATGAATAATTGGATCAATAACTTTTTAAAGTAAATTCAATACCCCCAAACATAATTCAACTTATATTTAATAAATTAGTTATATCTGAAGTAATTATACTTACTATTTGTATAAATATTTTTAAAATATCATGTGCAAACTTGCATGAACTTTCATTTTTAAATGCCTCTTTACTTCTAAGTAGCGAAGGATTATAAAGATTTTCCAACATATTAAAATGAATATAATTAAAATATTGATAAGGATATTTTATTTTAGGGTAAATTGAGAATTATTTTCACAAATACATTGTGCTATTTCAGAATGATCCTTCTAATTTCTTTGTTGTTGGTTGTTATTAGAAAATTAAAAAAGTTTCAAAATAAGCTTCATTTTCTATTAAAAGAATATGTTCTAACATAAAACATTTACATACATGTTAATAGGTATACAGATATGCATAATTCTTAGTTCACCTTAGTCTACCTTTCTTAAGGTCTTCAGTTTTCATTAACTACCTTTGGATGTTTATAGCAGTATTCAAATTCTATTTCTATTCTAATTATTCTCTGTTGTCATTATTAGAAATAAAATGTTTTAAAATTATTTGCATTTTATATTGAAGTGAAAAAAAGACTTTTAATGAAATATCAAATTTGTTGCCACTCCAGCACTTCTTCCAAATATCTGCCAAAGTGATTTTTCTTTAAATGCACAATTGATCACGTTATTTCTCAGCTCAATACACTCCAGAGGCTTCCTATTGTCTCCAATATAAAACATTGTCATCAGTTTTCAAAACCCTCTGCTAGTTGGCCTTAAACCTATCTGTTCTTGTTCTATACCACTCTTGTTCTATTTCATTCTCTTTTCTACACATTTCAATTTAGTTAAATTGGCCTTGTCTCTGTTTTACACATCATAATCCATGTCTTATCTCTGTACTTTTGTATTAATCATGTCTCCTAATGAAGGGCACTCCCTTCTACCTCTGACAATAGAATATTTAATTCCCTTTAAGCTGTATTTGAGGCATTACTTTTTACAGTCTTCATTGTCCTTCCTGAATCTCTAATTCTTCATAACCTTTCATTACATTGCAATTAGCTGACTCATGCTAAAGTATACATGTAGATAGATTTATATAAAATATGCATATGTATGCAAACACATTAGTGTGATAATATATTTACATATCATATGTAGTATATACATGCATGATACTTACATGCCTATATATACATATCAGGGGGCAGCTAGGTGGTACAGTGGATAGAGCACGTGTGCAGGAGTAAGGAGGATTTGAGTTCAAATCTCACCTCCGACACTTGACATTCACTAGCCATATGATCTTGGGCAAGTCACTTAACCCCAACTGCATCATCCTGGGTCTTCTCCAGTCATCCTGATGAATATCTGTTCACTGGATTCAGATGACTTTAGAGGAGAAGTGAGGCTGATGACCTGCACAGCCCTCTCTCACTCAAAACAAACTCAAGTGCAAGTCATGCCATTATTTCTCTGATGGCATGGTCTTCTTCTGCAACAAAGGACCAACACACACATATCATAGATGTACACACATATATATAACATGCCTATACCTGTATAATCTGAGTTCAACTCCAGTATTCTAGTCTCAGACACTTACTAGCTTTGTGCTGATCTTCAAAAAATCACTTACCCCATTTTCATCAAGTATAAAATGGAATAATAATAGTGCCTACTTCCCAGGATTCCTGTGAGGATCAATTTAGGCAATATTTCTACAGTGCTTGACTGGCACATAGTATACTCTCTCTATGTATAATATAAATACTGAATATTATTCTCCTTATTGTTTTTTAATTCTTATTTTCATTATTTCACAATGTCTTATAATAGATGCTATTATGTTTATCTTAAACATCTTGATAAGATGCTCATTGTCAGAATCCTCTCAGGACATCAAGATTATTCAGCAACTCATAGAGAAGCTGTTTTCTGTGTTAATGGAAGTGGTTCCTACATTGTATGTTGGTGTAAGAAAACCTCAAAATTAACATGGCCTATGTTATTTTTTCTAGTAGAATGTTCAGTTTCATTGTGCAGTACTTGAAGGTAGTTGTGAGCTTCTCCATCTGTAAAGTGACTCAAAGAATGCTTCTGTACACTCCAGGCGGTTAGTGTAAAGGAAGTGTTCTAACAAGAAACAGAAATTAAGTTTCAATTAGGTCAAAAGATGAAAAAGAAAAAAAAAAAAAAAACGGGTCAGAGGTGGAGGAGGAAAAGATGATCCTTATCAGGATTTTGAAGAGTGGATGTAACACGCAGAAGAACAAAGGAAAGAAGTGGACAGCTTACCAACCAGTAAAAGGAAGAAGAAAACAGAAGTAATTTTTGGTTCTCTGCACAGGAGTCCCTAGGCAGGTATTTGTAGATCTGACAACAACATTAGGGAGAATCATTTTATTGTTGCTGTTGTTTTATTAGCTTGAGGGGGAAGTACTGAAGATAGTACTTGGAATTTTTGAAGACAATATCTTGTGGCTTTCTCATTTCTGCAGATTCTTCTGATCACAAATGGTACCACCAAAAGAAATCTAAAAAATTATTGTCAATAATCATGTCATTTTGGGCGAGAAACTGAAAACCCTTACGTTGTATTTTCTTGACAATTGTCCATTGAAGGCAAGGGATGAAAAGAGAACAAATTGTTTTGGGAGGTTAATAACTGATGAAGTAGTTGATATAAAGATATTTGGATTTCTGTATCAAAGCTTAAAGTACAATGACAGATTTTCTGGAAATAAATGAAGTATGCCTAGAAAAGGTTTGTAAGAATTTCAGTTAATAGCTGACATAATTCTATTCAAAGAATACAAATGATGGGGAAGGAAGAAGACTTCATACCAAAGACATATCCTAGATTACAACTACAAAGAGAAAAGAAAAATAACAGTTGAGTCATCCAGAAGTTCACAGGAGATAAAATTCAAGAAAGGATACTTAGCAAATCTCATATAACCTCAAATATCCGAAATTGAAGACAGCAAACTAAAGAAAATCAACGGGTTCAAAGCAAGAAGACAATTAGTCTCAGGTACCACTGAGACTTGGTAGAATAAAAAACATGATTATATGAGGCTCTGGAACTATATTCTTTATTTAAAGAAATAGAACAGGTAGACAAAAGGTGTGTTGGATGGGGAAAGGAATGGATAGTATCATAGCATAGAAACAAAAAAGCAACAAAGCCCAAAGCACACTCAAATTTTTGTTTTCCTTTTAAATGCACACACACACACACATACACACAGAGCACAACTATTTCTTCATTTAAGCAGCCTGTCTAATCTAAAGAAATGAGTTGGAGAAGGAAGAAGAGTAGAGAGGAAATGGACTCTAATGTCAGAAGCTGGGGGAGCCCAGCAAAACCAGCACTAGACCTTCTGAGGCAGCATCCACCTTACTGCTCCCCCATTTAAAAGGAAAACAAAAGCAAAACACCAAAACCAAAAGAGAAAAAAAAAGAAAAAAAAATATGCTGTTGTTTTTTGCTTTTAATTTTGATTTTTGCTCTCCAAATTATCTATGAGCATTCCAGTAGCCTCAGAAATTTGGTTTACTTTGTACAAAACAGAAAGTAACAAACAGTGCAGAAAAAAATGACATGAAATGAAATGAAAAGAAAGAATGAAGAACACTGTACAACTCCTGAAAGAAAGCTGATGGAGTCAAGATGGGAAATGGGATAAATTTGTGGGCAGGGCCAATATGGAAGTGTGTTTTGCTTAATTACATAATTCTTTTTTTTAAAGGATATTTGTTTTCTCATTGTTTACAATGTGTAAGCATGGCAGGAAAAAAAAACACATATTTGTTATTTTTTTTCCTAAATATAGAATTTTTACTCTAAAAAAGAACTCATTCTTCAGGGACTCCAAGAACCAGATTGTGGAAGCATAATGGCAACATCCTTCAAACCAAGATGACAAAGAAAGTGTATCCTAAGTGACTTGTAAGATACAATTCTTCAACAAAGTCTCCCCCTATGCCCTTGGTTTCGAGGAAATGAAAACGAAAGAGTTGGATGGGTAAGAATATTAGGAAACCACTATGAAGTTCTAGTTTTCTCTGTAAGAGAAACCTTACTCTGTAGAGTTAGGTTTCTTAACTTGGGACGTGTAAATATTTTAAAACAATAATTATATTTTAACATATTTGTTTTCATGTGTATATCTAGGCATTTTATGCAGCAAATAAAATTATTGTAAGAAATTGCCAATAACTTTAGTAGTTTTACAAAGGGACACATTGCAGGGAAAAATATTAAGGAACCCCATCAAACCATACTAACAAACACCTTTAAAATGATGAGGGCAACCCAGGGAGTTGAGCTTGATAAACATCAGAAAAATCACTCTTTCTTGTAAGTTGAGAGAGTCATTGTTGTGATGGAAAGACCACTTAAATTAAAGGCACAAATCTTAAGACATTGACTGGCTTACTGTCATAATTCTGGATAGCTGGGGAATTTGGGGAAAATTATTTAACTTTATCGGGTTTTCAGTTTATTCCATTTATTAATCTGTTGATGTTGGTGGTATTAATGAGAGAAAGGTAGAAAGATAAAAGTGCATGTTTGTGCATGTATGTAACCATATGGGTATAAATGTGTGTATACATATATACTCACATCTGTAAAACTATAGTGCAGTTTTAAACTATTAAAGCTTAAAGACTTTGGGGACACTATATTTCTGTGATCATGTGAATACATATAGTTATGCACACATGTATACACACAGAATTCATTACAAACATTGAAAGCTACATTAATGTATCCCTCACTTTCCCAGGAATAAAAGTTCTTTTTACTAACAAGACTGCTTGATTCATGAAAAAAATGATTAAATCTGAGCATGTAGAAATAGTTTTAAGGAATATATATGTATATATATATATACACACACACATATATGCACACACATATACACATGTTTATGTATATGTGTATATCTATGTGTATGCATGTGCAATGTGTATATAGGCATGTATATGTATGCTTGCATATATCTACCTGTCTAAATATCTATCTAAATTATGCACATATATTCCATATATAAATACAAAATAAAACAGACATATGTATAAATAAATATACATTATTATCCTTACACATGTACATTTGCATATGTGTATATTGGCATATACATACATGTATGCACATATTTGTGTGTATATGTACATAAACATATACTCCACAATTATGTATGCATAACTGTGTAATAGTTCACATTTTCTAGTTCCTGAAATTTGTAAAATGCTTTCCAAATATTATCATATTTAATTCTCACAACAGCATTGGGAGATGGGTACTATTATTGTCCCCACTTTACAGATGAAAAAGTCAGAGACAAACAAAAGTTAAGTGATTTTCCCATGGTCACACATCTAGGAAATATCTGAGGTTGAATTTGAACTCAGATATTCTTCACTCCAGGCATGTTCAGCACTCAATCTACTGCATCACCTACCTGCCTATAAATTTAAAATACATCCCCAAAGTCTTAGTACAGATATAAACTATTAAAGCTTAATGACCTTTGGGACACTGTGTACATTTGTGTGTATATGAATAACATATATATATATATATATATACATATATATGTATACATATGTGTGTTTATGCATATTTATGTGTTCATGTATATGCACATGTACACCCATATATATTCATATCTTTGTATACACAGAGTACATCATAAACATTGAAAGATACATAAATGTAGCCTACTCTCCCTCCAAAAAAGAGTTCTTTTATCAATAAGAAAATGTTAACCAGAGTGTTGGATTCATGGAAAATGGTTAAACCAATCTTAATGTGTAGAGATAGTGTCAGGGTCAATTTAAAAGTAAGAATTCTGTTTTGAAAGTTGATGTATTTATGTCTGAATTGTGCAGAGCTCCTTTTACCAAGTATGGAATTGTGCTCATAAAAGGTAATGGGATATAAATAAAGTGTTATGAATTATCATCTGAAAGATATATGTGTGGAGGCATCCAAATGGCAAAATTTATGATTAGTGAAATATTTCCTTATATGAGGAAAGTTATCTGAAGGTATTATGGGCAACATAGTTTTTCAATCAACAAAAAAATGCTTTTATGTCTCCTAGGCACTATGAAAAAATCTTGAGGCTTTTAAATTTTATTGAAATTCTAATAAAAATCATTCCCTTATCCCTTTGATGTCTTTCTTGCTATTATAATATAGCTTCTAATTCATGACTCATTCACTAGTAGATTTATAGTCCTGTCTCATCTGTTTTTCCATCTGTAAAAAGGAGACTTAATGGTGCCACCTAATTTTGTGAAGTGCAAATACCCAAGAATTATTCAAAATTTTCTTGCTTCTCAAATTTGTATCACTCATCCTCACCATGAATTAATATTAAGGGATCATTAATATTAAACTATCTCATGCACATAGCATTGTACCATGAACTTCATAAAACAACTGGTGTAGAGACAGACTGTACCTTCAGAAAACATATTATTTGAAATACTTATTCCTCTTAAAGAGCAGCTAGATGGCAGAGTGGATAGACTGCTGGGCCTGGGAGCAAAAAGACCTGAGTTCAAATTCAGCCTCAGGCACATTCGCTAGCTGGAATACACTGGGCAAGTCATTTAACTCTGTTTGCCTCAGTTTCCTCATCTTCAAAATTATCTGGAGAAGAAAATGTCAAACCATTCCAGTATTTCTGCCAAGAAAACCCTAAAATCAGAGACAAAATGATATCAGGAGACAGAAAAAGATGAACAGACAAGGACATAAAAAGGACATAAAAATAAGAATAAGGGATAGAGAGAGGGAAGCATGAGAGGGAATGTAGATCATAGATTCATCTCATCCATTTTGGTGTAAGTATATGTGTATATGTGTTCATATATATATATGTAATATATATACACACACATACATATATGTGAATCTATGTTTATAATATATTACTCTTTAAACTAATATTTTTATAAAGATTACTTCAATTAAATCCAATAAACATATCAAACGCCTATTATGTGTCAGGCACTGTGCTAAATGTCTGGGGAAAAGAAAAGCAAAAACACAAAAAAGAAAGATAATCCCTGTCTTCAAAGAATTCACAGTCTAATGAAGAATACATTAAACAAGAGAGAGCTACATGGGGAGGGGGGAGGGAGAAGGGGATATTCTCTGTGGGAACATAGCAATCCTAGAGGCAAAACCAAGCAGATCTACACATGAAAAATGAGTTAAATGATGCCTTGTTTCTTCTTTTTGAGGCAATTTAGTTTCCATTCCCCACTGTTCACTTATACATAGGGAGAATATTCATGAGAAAGTTATATATGACTATATGTATTATCATACATACAATATATAAAAAGATTATATAAGATAATAAAAAAATCCAGAGCTCAAAATTTGTAAAGAAGAACTTTCATTTATTACCTTTCCTGGAATTTAGTGTGGGGGTCCAATTCAAAGAAGTACATAAGGAATTAGTGACAATTGAATCTTACAGTGATACAATATATCTCAGAAAAAGCGAATAAAACCTGGACATGAGCTTTCCAAGTCTGATGTTGAGTAATAAAGTGTCCTTTTGAAGGATATTGCAGGTAGGGGAAGTTATTCATATATTTCATCAGGTAAGCATTTTTTGAATCTAAACTATGCAAATGCAAAGCAAAATTCATCAAAAATGATTCATTATAGAACAAATTAAACTCCAGCTCCTGGACATCATGTCATATAATTGCAACATCTTGAAGACTATGCTAAATTTTAGAACAACAATTGAGAGTAGAGTTATGAATTTTAGAGACTAGTCCTTCCGCTTAGGACCTAAAGACTTATATTACTATGAAGATCTTTAAAAGCACCAGGGGAAAAATATATATATACATATACATACATACATACATACATACATACATACATATATATATATGACATCACTATCTAGTACTTGGAAAGAACTAGATTGATTTTTAAGTTTCTTCTGAAGCGACAAATGACATTTAAAAAGGTTCAAATGACATAATTTCTTGGTAATTTAATCATATTTTTGACAATGCCTGGATGTTCATTAATAAAAGAATGATAATTTGGCATCTGTCTCTTAGACCAAAGACAATCTTTCTCAAATCAGAGAATCATGGCAGAAGGATCATGGCTTATGTGCCTTTTTTAGAAAAGGAGTGTTTTCGAGGGTGGGAAAGCAACTTTGAATGATTAACAATTAATGAGATAATGAATATTACAAAGTAGGGCTGAACTTTGTCATTTGCTTCTGTTAGCCCCAGCCTTGGGCAATCTAAAAAACTTTTCCCCAACTCAAACCTGAGTAAAACACAATGACTCTTCCACCTGAGTGGGGTCTGGATAGAGGAGAAAGTTAGCTCAACTTTCAGAGACTGTGGTCTTGAAATAAGGATAAAAGAAAGAGAGGGGAATCTGAATTTCCCCAAATAATTTGTTATTAATAAGCATTTCTCTCATAAGTTTAAAAAAATATCAGTAAAGTAGTGAATACATTCATATCAGGGAAAACAACAGGGAAGTGTGCCAAATTCTTCTTCATGCCCCTAGACATCATTCCATAGATAAAGTAGGTGAAAGTAACTATTCATGTATTTTTTCCCCTTCTGCACCACCAGTGAAATACAATTGCTGTTGTTGTGGACATGTGGAGTTATGACCTTCAGGTGACAGATTTTCAGACACACTTGAATCATCATTCTTTGTAGAAGGAAATGAAACTCCACTGTAACATGACGATCCCTTCTCTCCTTTGTGGAATGTGCCCCTCTCTTGGAATCCTACCTCTGTTTTCCACTCCAGTTATTATCTGCTTTTAAAATATCATATTATTTTTCTCAATCTGTGTAATTTAAATACATCTTTCCAACTTCAGTGCTGTGTCCTCCCTGAAATTTTCTCAAATCTGGCCAGCCAGAGGCCTTCTTTCTTCCATCTGAAATGCCAGAATACTTAGTGAATTTCTCATATGTCAATATTCTATATCGAATTGTAATTATTTGTGTGCATATCTTTTATTTCTCACTAGTTCTATAAGTTTTAATTTACTGAAGAAAATTGGGTTCCTAATACTATCATGAAAATTAAAAGGCTTGGGTCATATAAGGTCCAGAATAATGCTGGGGTCATCTCTGTGCTGACTCCTTGGTAAAGGAATGTCTCTAGTAGTGCTTGTAGCAATATAGAACCATTAGAAGCATCTGGGGATTTTTTAGCCACCTGGAGCAATCTTGGGAAGGAGTCTTTAGAAAATGAATCCTCAGATTTTCATAAATTATGATACATCATAGTTCTATTTCCATAAAACAGCCAGAATAAATTGAGTGCAGTATTCGGCAGTTATACACAGACAGTACCACAGAAGTATTACACTATCCCCCTTCCAACTCCCCTTCTTTTTCTCACTTCCTGTTCGATAAAATCTAAGTCAGTTTGAGTGAAATCTATTTTTTCTGTGCTAAGGGGCATTGTGGTCAAATGGTAGTGCTTTATTTATTTTTTAGCATTTTTATAATTGTGTACCATAGTGTTTTTAGGTAGGAGTTGCCTGATAGCATATATGTGTGTGTACATATATAAACACTAACATATATACACAAATACACATGTGTATATACACATATGTACATGTGAACTTGGATGAAAATATGTATACATACGTACCTAATTTTTATCCAAGTTCATGTACCTCTTGACATCAGTGTCCTAATCTATGTCTACCAAGTTAAGCACCTTTGTCCTGAAGTCTTTTAATTTTTTTAGCATTAGATGACTAACTGAAACGTACTTCATTCCCCTCAGAGGATTTACCTGACTTCTTTGACCCAGACTCGTCTCTTTATTCTTTATAGTCAGGACCATACAAATAGTACATCATTGTTCTTTACTTGTTTCATCTATGTTTGCTTTTTATCCTCAGCTATTTGGTCAGTTCTATATAGTATGCAACATTTGTAGTTTTCACAACGTCTGCATTTGAGGAAATGTAATCACTCGATAAGCATTGATTAATAGTCTGCTATGAGTAGTGATCAGGATAAAATACAGATTATGAAATACTTCAATAATAGAAATTTAGAGTTACAGCACATCATCATAGAAAAACCAAGTAAATAAAATCTGTTCAAAATAGTGAGAAAACCATGGAACTATGCCAAAAGAACTGGAGCCTTGATTTTGCAATTAACTATCATTGTCTTACAAATATCGTTGTATCTTTAACCATTATTGTTTCTGAATGACAGTTTCCTTATAGTCAAAATGACAAAGTAAGAGAAATTCACTTTAAGCTATTAAATTCCATAATTGTTAGTAAGAAAGCTTACTGTCTACTATGTATCTCATAGATGTTCGCTCATTTTGAAATAATTGAAATGTTTCTAAACCTTTAATCCTTGTGGTATTATCAGGATCTAGTTATTGTAAAATGTCTACTTATATTAACTCAGTAATCCGTTTTTTTTCTTTGTGGTGGCAAAGAATTGGTCAAACAATAGGTGTCCATCAGTTGTATAATGGCTGAACAAGCTGTGATATACAACTGTAGTGACCTATTACTCTGTCAACAATGTATATATGTGTATACATATATGCAAGGGTCTGTATATGTGTTTGTGTTTATATTCACACACATACATACATATATTAGACTAGAACAATAAGTGAGAACAATATAATGAAACTTAAAACTATGTAATGACCAAATGTGACCTTAAAGAAGAGTTGAGAAAATTTACTTTTCATTGTAGTAGAGGGGGCCAGTGAGTACTATATGTGATAAAAACAGGGGTTTGTGGATTTGATGAACTGTTATTTTTTCTATTTATTCAAACTTTGGATATAAAGGTAGGGGAGATGTTGAAGTAAATACACATACATTAATACACAGTCAAAAAGGAAAGGAATCAGTAAAACAACAGCAAAATCTGCTTTTGACCCTTTAGTATTCCTTCTGCTTCACTAGTTTTAGGTGCTCTTTAATGCTCCTTTTTAATGCTCCCTTCTACCACACAAGGGAAAGAAGAAAAGACAAGGAGATAAAGATGAAGTCAGGCAATTTCACTACCTGCCAGGCACTCTAATAAAATGTTAGTGGAAGAGAGTGTTGAAACTATTGCCTCAAATGAGGTTTTTGTGTTCTCTGCAAATTAAATTTGCCCATGCTTTCTATCCTTCCCATTATCATGGATTACCATGACCTGACAGTGTAGAAACTTTTTTTTTTTGGCAGCCATTTTATTATGATGAATGAGTTAAGTTCAGTCAATTGGTCCAGACAGTTTTCATAAAACTTCTAAAATGTAATCACTCCAGAGCATTTCATTATAGGAAAATGAACAGTACCCTAGAAGAACAGCAGCCATGCTGTAAGATAAAACTGAAGGTTTAAAACTTTTGCCACATTGAAAAGAGTGAAACCTGGCATGCTTAGGGAATGTGGTTGTCATATTAAAATTTCAGGCAACTAAGTTTTGTCAGGGGTCTAGGTGGCTAGTAGAATACCAGAAATGTACAGTCTCAGGAAACATGGCACAAAAGCATGAAAATAGTAATAAAATAAATAATAATAACTAGCGCTTCATATGTATATGTAGATACGTATATCCATTTTTGCATAGAGAGAGAAAACTTAAAATTTGAAAGGCAATTTAACTCATGCTATCATTAAAATAAACTATGAAAACAGCATTTTAAAGAAGATGCTTTTAATATCTTCATTTTACAGTTGGGAAAAGTGAGATACAGAAAGTTTCATACCTGCAATGCCTGTCTAACAAGGAGTTATACAACTTTTTTAACCACACTAAACAGCACATTCCACTTTTGAAAAGTTCAAATACTACTAAGTTTCCCTTATATTGAGCCTACATTTGCTCTTTTAGTATTCCCTCTGCTTGCTCCTGTTTTACCATCTTAGACCAGACAGAACAAATCTATTTCCATCTCCACATGATAACTCTCTCAATTACTATTCATTTTGCCCAAGTCTTGGGTTCTAAGCGTGAGGTTAATGAATGAAAAGTTCTGTATATCATTTAAATATGAAGAATTGTAAAAAGAATAGGTTAAATGCACTAAGCCCTGCTTTTGAGAAAATCTTTTGTAAATAAAAATTAAGAAGGGTGTAGGTACAAGTTCTATGAATTTGGGGACTTCAATGAACTCCACTGTTACATGCAATAATACTGCACACCTACATGGTTGTTCCCATATAACTCTCCATGGTATTGTTGCTTTTAGTAAAGTTTTTTTTTTGTTCTTTTCTTTTGATTTGGGTTTTTGCTTTGTTGATGTAATCTCTTTAGATAATAAAGTCATATTTGCACACCTAGCCTAAAACAACTTTTGAAATAAAGATAGCTTTTCGGTTCTCCCGAAATATTCTTTTTTTCCAAAGCAGTCATTTCCAGTTTCTTCAGCATATTGTCATACAACATGAACTTGATGTCCTTCACTATATTGGTTGCCTTCTTTTCTCCATTCCTAACTTTCTTGGACTTTCTCTTCATGTTTCAGAAAAGTTTTCATTCTGGAAGTTTACTTCAGTCCTAGAATACATAGAATAGAAGTTCTCTCCATTCCTATAGCCTCTCTCCTCAGCTAGATGGCTGCTCCCTGACCTTCCATATTGAGGAAGGCATGCATGCCAACTATGTTCTCTAACTTCTCTTCCATTCCAAACCCCTGCTCCTTGAAAAATTTGCATTGTCTTCATCCCTCTCCCTTCTTTCAACTTCCATTTATGTGTTGTTTTCCCCACATCTTAGACTGGACACCCTTGGGTGCAAAGACTTTCTCTCTGCTTGTATTTATTATTCCAGAGTTGAATAGTGACTAGCACGTAGAAATGATTTGTCAAATGCTTATTGACTGACTGCCTAGTCTAGCTATGAAGGATTTTGTCAAAGTCCTTTCTAAAATGTAGCAATCATAACTGAATGCAGGTCTTCCGATATGGCGTAAGCATTAAGGTATTGAGGCTATCTCACGGTTTTCTTTTCCTTTATTTTTTTAAGACAAAATTATGAATTTTTTTCTCAGAACTTCTGATTTATGACTTTGCTGTTGTTTTGTCTGTCCCAGGATTTCTTTGTTACAAGAAACTTCCAGTGATGACCATCCTACCAATGCATATTTGCAATGGCTCTGAAATTTGGAACCTCAGTAATCAAAAAGTTGAGAGGTTAAATGACTTATTCAGAATCATATGTTCTTTATACTTCTGTTATAGCAGCAGTATCCTAACCTCCCTCCAGTTCTATACAAGTTAGGCCGTTTCTTTTCCTTTTAAGGTGTTGAGGCATTTCTTTAGGCTTGGCATCTAGGTAGATAGAGCAGTGGACCTGCAGTCTAGAAAATCTTAGCTCAAACCTAACCTCACATACTTCCTGGTTGTGTAACCCTGAGCATGACACTCAACTTCCCTTTGCCTAAGTATCATCATCTGAAAATTGGGGATGACAATAGTAACTTCCTCCCAAACTGGTTATGAGTCTCAAATGTCATAATAATTCTAACATGCTTAGCACAGTACCTGGAATATAGTATATGCTGTATAAATGTTAGCTATTATCGATTGACTAAGGAGTCCGTAATGAGTACAAAGAAACCAATTCCTTCTCTAGGGGGTTCTGAAGTTTGTGTGGTGGATAACAGGCAATGGAAGTTCATCCAAGTAAATCAACTCAAAGTATCGTCAGAGCTTATCCTTGTTGAATATATTCTTCTATGGCTAATAAATATATTTTGTTAAATGTTGGATGCTTTATTATGCTCTCATTTTGGTCTTATATTAAACCTGAATGTGTTTTCCTCTAAAATTAGCAGTAAAAAAGTCACTTACTTAATGGCTTTTAGAAAAAAGTGTTTGGCAAGGTGATACACTAAGTATAGTTAGTACAAAGCACTCCCCACCAAAAGTCTGTGACACACTCTCCCACAAGTGTATAGAGAGTGCAGGGTAAAGAGGGCTCAAACTTAGAGATAATATATTGCAGGGATAACTCTCAGTCCCTGATTGCTGCAAGTCTTTTTCTCCCACTTGCAGAGTGCTCAAGGAGTTCCCCTTAAATATGATGAGTCTATGTCCACTTGTCCTTTTCTCCTGATGTAGAGACTGCTTGATTGTGGGAGACATTATTAGATCAACAGTGAGAAGATGGAAGCCACTGATAACCTAGGGGTATGAAATTAGGATAGGATTTTGGTAGGAAGTTAGGAGGGTCAGCAGTCCTAAGACTCTCCAAAGGTCCTCCAGTTTCACCTCCTCCAGTGGTCAAAAGGGAGCTATGAAATGTGGTCAAGGCAGAGGCTGAGGGCACTCCTTCCACTGCAGGTGTTTCTTCAAAGACACAATTGCTTAATTAAAAATATTTCCCTTTTTCAGATAATGGTTTTATAAAAGTTCTGGAAGTTTCTAAATCCCTCAGTTTATTGAAACATTTATCTGGCACCATTTTACTTCCTCAAATGAAATTCAAAGCATTGTTTTCCACAATGTATCTTAAGGCATATGAGTGCCTGAGAATTATTTTCGCCTACTTAAGGAAATAAGACTAAAATAGGATGCAGTGGTTTCAACCACAGCTTTAGGCAGATATCTGCAAAGATTAGTAGGCTACCAATGACATACCAATGACATATCTCCTCTTAGCCTATCTATCTAAGGACTCATATGTCTCCTTAATTTTTTTTCAGGTTTGGACAAGGAACTTTGAGGCTTCCTTATTTAGGTCTAGCAATTTATGAATCTGTGATATAGGTGAGTGTGATTCAGATGAATTAAAGTGTAGATAGCCTTTTGACTTAATGCATAGGTGAGATAACTGCTTTAAGCTACCTGATTGGATGTGGAAAAGAGCCCTCTACTAAATCGATATGAAGATTCTCTGGTGAATTTCCAAAGGACTTATAACCTCCTCCAAAAGGAGAAGGCCAATTGGCAGATTAATTGTCTCTGATAGGTCCAGGATTGGCGTTGGTCTGTGCCAGCTTATTCTAGACACTCAGTTAATATCTGCTTGGATTGAAATTTTTCTAATACATTAGGTTTTGGAAGATCAATCAGCAAAATTTACTAAGTACCTACTATGTGCTAGTCAAATTCTTTGGGAGGAACTAATCTATATAAAACCCACCACTTCCTTTCCCTCCCCTTCAATATGCTTGCTACTCTATTTTTCCTGTTATCATTTTATACTGAATGATTTTATAGTTTAAAATGAGGAGTCATTGTTCACCTTGCTCTTAACTGCCTTTTTCAGCTTTGTAGTGTCACAATGCTTTGGATAGAGGGCCTCTATTAAATTGTCTAACCAACCAAAAGGGAAGTTTCAACTCCCAAATCAAAAGTTCATGACTTTCCAGGCATATAATATATGTAATACTGGTCCCACTGAAACCTAAAATAAAGATTGTGGATGCACAAATTGCCTCACATCCATTTGGTAATACAAAGACATTGTCTTTCTTTGGTAAGGCAGTAATTCATAATCAAGGAAGTATTTATGATAAGGAGGATTTTTGTTTCCTTAAGACTTACTGAGATTTATTTTTATTAATAATAATGATTGCTAATATTTATGTTGACATTTAATGTTTTCAGGATGTTTGCATAAATTATCTTTTTTGATCCTTAAAGCAATCCTATGAAATCAGAGTGATTTCAATCAGCATTTTATAGATATTGAGACAGGAAGTAGAACACTGGATCAGAATCTAGGTTCTAATCCTGGATCAAACACTTAATGCATGTCCTTGGACAAGTTAATTATTTGATATTCCTGGGTCTCAGTTTCCTTATTAGTAAAATGAAGAAGTTAGATTTGATAACTTATAGGTCCCTTCAATCTCCATATTTATAATCCTGTAACCTCTATTACCTCTTCAAGTCTTCAGTTCTATGTTCCTAGTCTCTCATTTCAATATACGTTTCTTTCAATCCTAGGAATTCTTTTAATGTATGATAATCCAGTATTCAAGGTTTCACACTCAAGATGAACTGGAAAATAAATGCTACTTCTGTGGAAGAGATATAGGGTGGAGTGAGAAAGAACATTCATCTTGCTATTTCACTTTGGCATAATATGAAGGCAAAAGAAAAAAAAAGGAGCCTACTATACTTGGAAAGGTCAGTACAATAAATTCCAATTAACTAGATTTTTATTTTTATGCACTTGCCTTTTGTGAGAAAAAGGTCAGTGATGAGAAAACAAATTGCCTAGGGATTTATTAAAAATAAAAGTAACTTCTCAAAAATACTCTGAGATAGGGATATAACCCCACAAGTCTCATATTGATAAAACTGAGCAATGACTACTGACCATGATGTACTGCAAGAATCATATACTTTTTGAGTTGAATGGTACCTCAGTGGCCATGTAGTCTAACTCATATTCAAAATGAAGTTCTCCATAATGCAGCTGAAAAGTAATCTTCTGCTTGAAGAACTCCAGTAAGAGGCAGCTTTTCAAGGCAGCCCTGTTGGGGGCTAAGTGCCTTAAACCCAGGTGCCCCTCCACCCGTGAGAGAACCACACCCCCTGTAACGGCTCCCCGGTTTCCAAACTTCCCCTTGGTAACCTTCCGAACTCGCACCTGGACGACCTTTGTGGGCCCCCTCATCTACCAATAGAATAGTGACTAGATAGATACTTCCACCAATAGGATGATGACAAGAATCTGCTGTTGCTAAGGCTAAGCGTATGCTTCTACTATATAAGCTGTACCCTGAGCTCAATAAACTGAGACCTTGACAAAATCTGCTTGGCCTCGCTCCTTTTCTCGCCCGTTTCTCTTTCAGGCTGGGTTCCCCTCAACCCCCGGAATAACTGAGTCCCGCTGGACGGGACACAGCCCATTCCACTTTTAGATTGCTCTAGTAGTTATGAAGTATTATTTGCTTGTTTCACCTGATACCAGGAGAAAAGAGTCTTTCTGACAACTCCTATCCATTCTATCTCTGTTCCTTATTTTTGACTTTCACAACATATTGCTTACTCATATTGAATCCTTAATCTACTATACTCACTAGATCACAGGTATCAAATTGGTGGGTACAGTCAGCAATACTTCCAGTATAGTCCAAATCAAGTTAAAATGTAACTGGGAAATACTGAACAATTATATATATATATATATATATATATATATATATAATTAGTACATAGATGTCAATAAGTGGTTTTCTAAGTCAATATTAATCAAAAAAGTTGCTTAAGAACAGTTTAGTGGCCCTGTTGTTATCTGAGTTTAACATCACTATGCTGGATGGTTTTCAGGCCAACTAACATCTACCCATGTCTATCCTTTCTTGTCTTTTTGAAGTTGATCTTGTGAACCCAAGCATAGCTAAGTGTAGTTTACTACTACCTATTTTCATCATGTTTCATCTTGCTGCATAAAGTCTAATGCTTTTACCTTTTATAATCTTTTTGAAGCCTGAATCTAACATTATTAATCAACAAATGATTGGTACAGATCAAGCACAGATTTACAACACTTCAAAATAATTCCTTTAATAATATTTTCCAAAATTTAACCAGCAATTAAATTCACACTTATTTAGCTATAATCTGAAGACCAATTTCTCTTCCCTTTTGGAAAAAATTAGGACATAAACTCACTTTTTAGTCTTGACACACATCTATTATTCTCCATGATTTTTTTCCTCAAAATCACTGATAGCACATCAGTAATTATGTCTGCCAGTTCTTCAAGCATGTTGAAGAGAAGCTTCTGACCTTTCTTTGTGCTTATCTTATTTCTGCATATTTAAGTCAATGAATCCTCATTATTGTCATTATTTTCAAATGTCTAAGTTATTTGTTTGGAGAGCTCACCACTTTCTTCTTGAGGAGAATTGTTTATAACTATATCATCAGAAATATATGAATATATGTATATATATATGTATATACATATGTGTGTATGCATGTATATAACATATATGTGTGTGTGTATATATATATATATATATATATATATATATATATAGAGAGAGAGAGAGAGAGAGAGAGAGAGAGAGATATGTTTGCCTGCAAACTTCCTATGTCTCTTGGCCTGAAGTCTTAGAATTTCAGGTCGTGGGACACTGCTCCTACATATCCTTTCTCTGGAATCAAGTGAATCTATTCTTACAAAATCTAATGTAAGGGATTATATGACTACAGGTAACACCTATGAAGAAAAAGTTTACCAAAGTTCATCTCCCAAAATATAAGATTATAGCTTTAGTAAGGCACATACTTCCCATGACTCATTTCTATGACAGTTGTAGTCATCACTCAGTCCTCAAACTTTCCAAAATATGAGAGAAAAACAAAATAAAAGAAAAAATCTAGGGCCCTGACTTTGTCATCATTTTATCTTAATGTGATATCATTAACATTAATGAGCAAAATCCTCAAAACGCTTTATCAAGTTCCAGGGACTAATCATCAGCAAATTATAATACTGCCTTTTTATGGTTTTGTACCATTGATTCATTTTACCTTATGGCTACACTGACCTAAGTTTTGCCAGCTTGGCATTCATGGGTATTATTTAGGTATAGCCTCCCTTCTGATAGTAACTGGGGAATCTGGTTTGAGCCACATGAATGACTATTTTTTTAGTACCTACATTTCTTGAAACAAAAATTAGTTATGATAAGAGATGAGTCATATGTGACCTTATATTCCTAAATGATAATGCTGAAAAGAGTAAAGTTAATTCTAATTTGCATGAAGACCCATCCTTAAACCCATATGAGGCATTTCCCTGCTCCCTCTTCCCTCCCCTTTCTCATTTCATTTTTTCTTAAAAAAAAAATCCTTTTGGTTAATATTGCAGTGTTACACACTAAACAATGTGATGAAAAAGAATGAGTAATTCTGACATCATGGATAAATAACCTAGGAATGCTATATTTTCTGTAATAGGAAAAAGGGAGGCAGAAAAAGTCATTGCTTATGTTAGCAATTACTGGCTAATTTTCATACTCCAATCGATCTTTCCATGATACTTTACAGCAGTTTCTCATGATATGCCTACCTGGGTCTTTCCTCATCCTTACCAGTAGCGATGCTGTTTGAAATACAATACCTCATTATTTTTTTCTTCCAGTGGTATCACTGGTTAATTTCCAGACTTTCCTAGTAAATACTTGCTAGTTGACAGCCAGTGTATCTATTCATGTATAACACAAGCTCTATTTTGTTGTTTGTTTGTTTGTTTTCCACTATTTAATAGCACTTTCAGCTTAAAATTTATTTCCAGTAAAATGAACATAAAATCCTCCAATCTTTACCAAAAGACAATTTTCCAAGGTGGAAAATTATGTTTAGTCAAATGTATTAAAGCAATATCAATAGAAATACCAATCAATTTCATCCAAATTAATCCTCTTTTAGAATAAAAGACAAATTTGCATTAAAATAATCTTCATCTTCAAAGGCACAAGGCAGCACTGATATGATATGCTAGAATATATTCTGAAAATGTAAGTATGTTTATATGCATACTTGTATGACAACACTTGCTCAATCCAACTGGTTTTTATTTTTTATGCTTTCTATTTATTTATATACCACGTAGCATCTGTCATGGGCTTTTTAACAGGATTGCTTTTAGTATGGCACAAAGGAGTTCTCTTAAAGACATTGTACAGAAAAACCTGGAATGAAATATAGATATTTTTTAAAACAGATTTCAAGTGAACATCTAACTCAATTGATTGCTTTATCTATACATTCAGTGACTGAAGGATTCAGAGAACTATTCCAACTGTGATTGTTGGCAAAAGATCAGTGAGATCTTTATCCAGTGCCTGGCATGACACCCTACCCATGGTAGCACTCAATAAATGCATGTGGAACAAAATTGAATTGGATTGGATTGACATCAGCATAATCAATGATACTGGTTCTTACATACTGTTAAGAAACTGATGAATCTAGCCTCCAAATCCAATTAGAAAGCTTCATTCTTAGGATTGGTGAGAGGCTTGATAGTATAGGAATAGAACTGCATTTGAAGTCAGAAAGAAGGGCTTGAATCCTGGCCTTTCAAACTGTATTAAGAAAAGCAAAATGTCCTGAATGAGGGAGGTGAGCCACATAGACAAAGTATCATGGTCTAGTCTAACATGTTTTATGATAATGGTAGTCACTTGTAGGAACTGCCTACTTTTTCTTGAGAGGTGTGAGAGAGTCTTCAAATAGGAAGGAGGCTCCTAAACTCATTTCCATTCTCTCCTTTCTCTCCCAAAGTTGAGTTTAATCTGAAACTGCAGCAGTATACTGATGTGATTATATCCAACACCAGAGTACTAAAATTGATGCAATTTATTCAGTTTTCAATGATATTTACTAATCACTTACCATGGGCAAGGTATTATAGTTTGTGCTGTGGGGAAAACAGAGATGAGTCTACATGATATGGTCTATGCCAATATAATGTAATAAGTGAAATAGGCTACTGATATTGTTGTGCAGTCATTTACAGTTGTGCTGACTCTTTGTGATCCCATTTGGGTTTTTCTTGGGAAAAATACTAAAGTTCAATGTCCTTCTCCAGCACATTTTACAAATGAAGAAATGGAGGCAAACAGAGTTAAGTGACTTGCCCAGGGTCACACAGCTAGCAAGTGTCTGAGGCTAGTTTTTAACTCAGCAAATGAGTCTTCCTGATTTCAAGCCCAGTGCTTCATCCACCGTGCATTTAGCTGCCCAGATCATGATAGATATAAATATAATTTAAGGAAGAATATGACATGCAGCCAATGTGCGATAGAAACAAAGTGCAAAGTAGAAAATGGACTTAGAAGAAGGGTACATTCTGACTGCAGCCACAGAAGCTATTAGTGTGTAACATGTCATAGATATAAGGAAGCAACAGAAAGGTTCCAGAAATGATAAATTTGATAAAAACTTGCTTTATAAAATGGAAGGCTATTCATAAAAGGAAACAAGCCTTATTAATTTCAGCTTTATCTTTAATGAAACTCAAATATTTAAAGCCTAAAATATATGGCTAAAAGTTATTCTAAGTTTATGACATGCACATTAGAAAAATGAAAAGCTCTACAAGTTAATTTTGATATTCGTTTAAGGCTACACTGCCCCTGTTACACTCACTAATTTAAGAGGTTGCTTTTCAGTATAGTCTATCTCCATGATCCAGAATAGAAATTAACAAAGAAAATCATGGGTTTATGTTCCATAAAAAATTGGGGAATACTGAATTGTTAGTTATTGCTCAGCTTGAGCTGTCACTATAAACATATAAAAGGCAGTAAGATTATGTTAATTGTAGAAATGGTTTAATGAATGGAAGTCATTTATTAAGTGCTTACTATGTTCCAGCTGATGTACTAAGTAAGGATGAATACAAATATAAGAATAGAAAATCGATGTCCTCAATATTTGTTACAGAATAAGGAAAATCAAAAAGGAGACATAATATATGGAACAGATTTTTGATCTGAGTACTCCGGGAAGATAAGTGGGTGTTTATTGCGGTAAATTAACATGGTCTTTCAAGAAGTAATCACTCTACTGATTTGATTACTGTGCCCAAAGGGAGTGAAAAGTACAGCTCAGGGAGTCAGATAAATGACAAGATGATTTGGGTGGAAAGGTAGACATCTGGATGGATTGTGGAGATGAAGCATAGTTGTTGAGGTTTTTTTTTTCTTCCCCTAGGACCTACTAATAAATATACTCAAGAGAGTGGATTACTGTTCTTTGAACTCATTTATCCTTAATCAACAGGGTTTGACTCTAGAATAGGAACTTTAAAATCCCAAGGGCCTGATTCTAGAGATCCAGACGCAGTATAGGTACACTGGTCAAGGAGGAGAGAAGCACACTGGGAGGTTGACAGGGAGATGCCAGTTGTAGACAAAATAATGTTTGTTAGATTATTTTTTGTGTTCATACAGAGAGATGGAAAAAGGTGCACCTGTGATCCTGTGCATATCATTAATGCTTTAGGAACAGCCTCAGTTTAAATTTCTTATTTGAGAAAAGGAGCACGTGAATAACCTGGGATTCAAAAGTAATAGCACTATGCTAATATGAAACAAAAAAAAAAAAAGGACAAAGATAATGAAGTAAAAGGATAAGAATTAGTAGGGGTTATTAGTGCTGAAGACTGACCTTTTAATGCTTCAATTTCTGAGTATACTAGGGCTTTGATAGTGGCCATACTTCTGATGTTGCCACTTATATTGCCTGAAGGACGCTGACCTTCCTTTCTCTATTGTGATGGCAATCAAATAAGGATCTTTTTGCTGTTTTTGTGTATAAGAAGAAGCATAATGCCTCTTAATAATGTGATTGAGGAGGACCTTCCACATTGATGGGTCTGTCCATTGTAAGAAACTTGATTGTGGAGTTGTTTTGTAGCACCTTCCCATTGATGGGTCTGTCCATTGTAAGAGACTTGATTGTGGAGTTGTTTTGTAGCACCTTCCCATTGATGGGTCTGTCCATTGTAAGAAACTTGATTGTGGAGTTGTTTTGTAGGAGGGTCTTTTTGTACCTTTTTTTTTTCTGTTGAGGCACTAGGTCAGAGGATTACATCATCTGGCTCTAAAAATGGTATCAATAGTCTGAGGGTGAGGTTTTATTTTAGTGCTTAGTTTTTATAAGAAGGTTTGAGCGGCAGACAGGGACTCTGAGAAGCCACTTTCAGGAGTCCCCCAGCTTTGAAAACACAGATGTCAGTGCTTTGATCTCTGGTAACTATGGTCAAAGAAGGGAAAGTGGAACTGGTGACCTTGCACATCTCTCTCTCTCTCACTCAAAACAAAGTCAAATGCAAATCATTTCTCTGATGTCATGGTCTTCTTTGAAAATGAAGGATGAGCACAGACATGTAAGTAGACTGAGTTGCCTGAATGGGGACCCAGATAGCTGGGTAACTCAACTTATCCACTCCCTTCTGGGCCCCCTTCCTTCTCCTCTCCAAAGGAAGGTATATTTGGATGGTCAGAGGAAGCCCAATTAACTTGAGGTTTATTGGTTATATTTCTTTGTGTCTCCTTCTTCTTCTTCTTCTTCTTCTTCTTCTTCTTCTTCTTCTTCTTCTTCTTCCTCTTCTTCTTCTTCTTCCTCTTCTTCTTCTTCTTCTTCTTCTTCTTCTTCCTCCTCTTCTTCTTCTTCTTCTTCTTCTTCTTCTTCTTCTTCTTCTTCTTCTTCTTCTTCTTCTTCTTCTCTCGCTCTCCCTCTCTCTCTCTTTTTCTTTCTTTCTTTTTTCCCCAAAACCTTAAACCAAGTGCACTCTGATTTCCATAGGTTTTACACCAATAACTCCATGCCCAAACTGCACTGTTTTCCTTCTGTTTTCTGGACTCTCCTGGCTTCACAGTGATTATCAATAGTAATTGTTGCTATTTTCTTCCCAGTTTAGCTTACTCATTTTTTTCTTTTGATCATTAAAGGGGCAATTCCCTGATTACCTCTTAGAGAGGCTTATTCACTGAATGGCCTTACCTCACTCTAAATGAGTTCCTGAATAGGCCAAGTCTCCTATTACATCCTGGGTCTTCTCCAGTTATCCTGATGAATATTCGGTCACTGGATCCAGATGATTCAGGAAAGGAAAGTGAGACTGATGATTTTGCACAGCCCTGCTCACTCAAAACAAAGTCAAGTGCAAGTCATGTCATCATTTCTCTGATGTTATGGTCTTCTTTGAAAATGAAGGATGAACACAGGTAACTATGGTCAGACTGTTGAACCTGTCTCTTGAATTATGGTCAGGCTAAAAAAGCCATGCCTTTTGAGTTTTTTACTTCTCTGTATTTAGTTTGAAGTTCAGGGTGCTGACTCTCCTGAACAAAGTGAATGATATATGTGCTAAGCTAAAGGAATGATACATGTGCTTTATTAAAGTGATTGTTAACTCCTCAAAAGTTGCCTTTTCTTTTATGAATGCATATCTAAGAACCAGTGATAGCAGATGCCCCGTGAATGTTGGAGTACCTACTGTTACACCTAAGGAAGAGGGATGGGATCCCTGTTGCTGAGGTATGTGTTTCAGACTTGCTGAAAACAAAACAAAACAAAAAATCTGCCCTCAAATGCACTGTAGCTGGAGGTTCTTTTTATAGCCATGTTGAGCACTCATGAATCTAAGGAAAAAGGAGTTTTCTAATAATGAGGCACAAGTTGAGACTCCCAGCACTTGTCTTTGAGTCCTGAATCACAGTGATCACAGCGATATGTTCATCAGGATATCAGGGAATCTGACAAGAAGTGTATTCTCAGTCATGGCTAGCAATTTGTGGATCTAACATGATAGAGGAAGCCCTCAGTTAAGTCTCAAGATACCCAACAGAGTCCTTTAAAGTCCTGAATCACAGTATCATGTTTATCAGGATATCAGGACAACAACCTGGATAGAGGAGCTTTATTCTGAACAATGATTCATGAGTGATGGGGAGGAAGTTCAGAGGTCCCCACTTCTGCAAGACAGGTTCATAAACTGGAGCATGCCATTCAATGATCCAACTCTTACTCTCTCCAGGATTTATAAAAGGTAGCTGCCAGTCTGCCTATTCTTGGGGTCAAGGTTTTCAGTCATATCTTTAGTCAATAACTCACTGACAATAGGAGAAATACCCATGGTCAGCTCTGATCTGCTGTCTCTTTGGCCAACTGTTTCATTTGGAAACTGTCAAAAAAGGCTTACTCTGAGGCATTTCAAGAAGCTTTATTAGTGATTCATTAACACTTACCAGCACTATCTGCTGGGTAAACAGCAGTAGTTCCAAAAGGAGCAAGCAGAGAAACAGTGAAAGCTAAATTAAGATAGGTGAGAAGAAGTAGGGCAGAGCTTGAGGGAGTCTTATTCTAGGGTTTAGGTGATCCATGATGGATGAGGAGGGAAGCCTTTTGACATTAGCTGAAAGTGGTAGAGAATCAAGCAGTTCAAGGATTGTCAGCAATTGCTCCATTGGTTGGGAGTTTATATGGTATTTCTTTGGAGGACACTCTCCTCTTTGACTATCTGGATGGTAATGAGTCATTTATCCTTGCTTCTCACCAAAGAAGGAGAAGTTTCTCTTGAACCTCAAAATAGGATAAGACAATTCTCTCTGAGCATTTGAACAACTATAGGTCTTATCTCCAGTTGTAGAGTAGCTAAGATCAATCCTAAATCCCAGTTTTGGGGTTACATTGGAAGTGCTGGCTTTATTTCAGAATGGTAACCTATCAGAGTACATAGTCAGGGGAGGCCAAAGCATGGGGTTAGGGGTAGAAAATGGAAATTGTATCACAAGTGAAAGTTACAAATTAGGACTTAAATGTGGAGATAAAGGTTGAGATATCAGAAAATTCTCTAGATTAAGAAATAGCAAATAATTTTATAGAGAAACATATTCTTTTCTCAACTTGTTTCTAAATATAAGGAATTTATAGAAAATAATAGGACAAAATTTCCATCATTCCAATTACTTCTACCACTTGAACACAGGAAGGGGGAAAACAAACAGGAAAACTTCTGCTGTACCCCATTCAGTTTCTTCAAATAAAAAATAGGAAGTGGGGAATAGTAATTAAATGTTTTAATTAAATCTATTGTGGGAAAATTCTGACATATAGCCAAAATTGGTAAAAAGAAAAAAATAATGATGGCAGAATCTTTCGAAAGAGACCTTTAAAATCATTTACTTTGCTTCATAGATTTGTTTTTCTTTTCCTCAGTTCAAGGAAGTACACTTAAGTAAAAATACATTTTAAAAAATCTTATCTGAACTAAATGGACTAATCATTTCTTATGCTTTAATTAAACAAGACTAAATTAATTGGCATCCCTCTCTTATAAATAGATTCAGTTTTCTGTACTAATTACAAATAAAGATTCATTTTAGCTTGTATATATGATGGCAAAATCTCCCTGTGAAAAATCATTAAAATATATGTGTTCACTGAATTAAAACTGTATACTTTTGAATAGTTGGTTACACGATTTGTCCTTCTTCCTTGATTAAATTCCTTTCTCTGGAAAATGCTAGTCTAATACAACAATCACCCCAGAACTTAGCCTCCCCTAGACTATCACTTAGAATTCCAAATTCATTATGAGTTTTTCCACCATTTCCTTTCTTCCTTATTAAATAGAACATGAACATAACATGCTTCTCCCATTTTTTTCCTTTTCTACATTTCACAGCTTTCTATTAGATAATTCTATCCTAGATGAATTTCTTCTTTACTCATACACATACACTCAGTTTAAATTTGTTTCTTGCAGCTCTTCTTGCCCAGTAACCATAGGAAAATGTATCTTTTAGCTTTCCAGTGCCTTGAAGTCACCAGCTATCAAGCATGCCTTGAAGTTTCTTTCATATTTTTCTCAGAAGTCTCTATCTTCCTGTGCATGTGTACTAGTATTCTAGGTCATTATTTTATTTATTATATTACTCGGCTTTATTATATTTTACTGACATATGTAATAGTAATATTTAGTGATCATAGCTGAATATGTGCCTTCTAACGTTCAAAAGTTTTAGAAGAGTTAAACCAAACAAATAGAAAGCCTGACCTTTTGCAAAAAAACAAACTATTTGACTGGGGTCTGAAAACCTTGGCTCTATACTGGCACAACTAATGCAGGTAATATTCAATAAAGTAGTACTAATCTTTCTGCTATTTTAAAACTATTACTATTAGTTTATAAGAATGCATCATTTGATAAATATATAACTTGGTGCTCATAACTTTGAGGTTGATACTGTAAGTCTTGCTATTCTTATTTCATAGGTGAAGAAACAGACTTGGGGAAACTACATAACTCTCTGAAAATCATTACTTGGCCAATTAGCTCTAGAACCAAAAGGAATTAACTATTTATAAAGGAAACATTAATTGATATTCAATCCTTTCAAGTAGGCAGATAGCAAAACACATACAAAAAAAATTCACCTAAAGCTATATCATACAGTCTAATTAAAAATGCTTATCAAAAGGAGCATAGAAGTATACCAAATTATATCAGTACATTCACTCGTTGATCAACATGAAATTTGTAGAAGATGAAAAAAATAGGATGAGATTTTTTAAAGTAGTTTTCATGGAAAGTAACAAGAAGACCCCTTGGAGAAAAGGTTCAACAAATTTTTGAGTCCATATATAGAATTATTACTATGTCTCATAGAGTTTCTAGACACTAGAAGTCTTTTTTTCCCCTTTGGTTCCTGTCAGCATGATAAAAATCAGAAAACTTTTGGAATGAAATTGAATATTACATGTTTGCAAATCTGATGTCAGAATTCCGTTGGAATATATAAAAAAAAAGCATTGTTGAGACTCAAACATTGTATTTTAAGCAAATTACTATAATTAGCCTTTTTAGTGTACCCTGTCTCCAGAGAAGAATACAACACTCAATTACATATGGCTCACAGAGCATCATGTTGTATTCTAAAATTAATGAGAAGAAAATAAGTACATGCTTTGTTATTTCTCACTTGGTGTTGCTTGTGAAAACATATTCATGTATCTGCAGGCCCCTAGTAGTGGGCTGATTCAAATCTGTTTCATCTTTCCTTGGCAAGTTGACATACTGGACTTTTGAGAGAGCCTACATAGAGAAAATATGTACATTGCCATGTTTTATTTCTGTCAGAAACCTATCAACAACTGCAGCTGCCTAGTACTGTCACCTAGCCTGAAGTCTGCTTTAGGCTTACTGAAAAGTGACATGTGGAGATATTTACATGTCCCTAGGCTGCACTTCTGCTGTCATTGGTCTGCCAGATATAAAGTTGGAAACACTTAAAATAAGATTCAGGATTATTGACTTCTCTATTTCAGAGAGTCCTATCCCATATGCTTTTAAAATAGTAAGTCTTTTTGAATTGTTTACACCTATTTCAGGGCTGGGAGAACTTTTCTCTATTCCAAACTTGATGTTATCCAAGATAACTTAGTACAAGGGATTTATGAGGCCTTCCAGAATCAATGTAGTGGAGAACATAATATTCCATCTTGCTTGAATTGGGTCATAAAGATCAAAAAGAATGCTTTCACTGACTATAAAGTGGTGATTTGATTGATAGCTCTGATCTAAGAGAAAATTTGCATTAAAATATCTAATTTGTAAATAAGAATAAATAATCATGTATCACTGCAATATTCCCTCTATGAACAATTTAACAGTAATTGGCATCCGTTGATTCATATGAAATAGCAAACTGATGTTGTGCATAAAGTTCTGTATTGAGTGTTGGAATCCCTCTCAGACATTTACTAGCTGTATCACATCACTTAATCTCTCTCACCTTCAATTTTGTTATATGTAAAAATTGTATAGTTATCATACCTATATCACAGAGTTGTGAGGAACCAATAATTAAATGTAAAAATTCTTGATATACATTAAAGCTCTATATAAATGTTAACAATAAAATTATGTTAGTAATATTGTTAGTTATATTACAATATTACTCTATCACCATTTTCTCCCTGTTTCTATAGCAGGATTTTTTTTTATATTTTATTTTATATTTATATTGAATATGCTTTCACCACTCATTCCTTTATTCAGTAGCCATTTATCAAGCATCTTCTATGCAGAAAATATGGTGCTGGCTTCTGGGGATAAATGAATGAATGAATAAATATAAAAGCATTTGTTAAGTCTTTATTATTGTACCAGGAGCATTGTGAAGGTCAATACAAATACCTACAAGCTAGGCAGTTTTTGACCCCAAAGAATTAACATTTTACAGAGGAAGATAAAGTATAAAGGGGAGCTAAAAGTAGTGAGTATGTGTTTGAAAATGACTGGTAAGTGTTACGCTGGCTTAGGTCTGGGAAAGAAAAGGGGGAAGTTATCAGTGAGCAGAATTCAAGTTTGGATGGGTAAAGGATAAGGAGCACAGTTAAAATTTGGGATGAGCTTAAGACAGTTAAGACCTGGTGCTACCTCACTTCACATCCCCATACTCACCCACATATCCTACAAACCCCACCTCCAAGACACACACACACACACACACACACACTTACACACATGCACACATGCAACCTCCCCTCATGAAATGATTGAAAGGGATGTGATGTATGAACAAACTTGTGATACCATATAGGACTGCTAGTGTTCTGAACAGGAACATAAACCAGTTAAGTTGTGCTATGTGGAGTCAAAGAAAGGAAAAGAAATGATTGAGGCAATCAAGGACATCTTGCTGTAAGAGATCATTTTTGTTGGATCTTAAAAATTGCATGGTATTATAAGAGGTGGATGTGGAGGTGAGGAGAGTTGAAGAGAGAGGATATTCCAAGCATAAAGAATGACATGAACAAAGGCATGGGAACAGGAAGACACTGACCATGTATAAGGGCATAGACTAGTTGAGTGTCACAGGAGACTAGCTCATATAGTGGGTGGTTGTTGTGTTTATTCTTAATGCTTGAAGAGGACCATGACATCAAGATGATGACATGACTTGCAATTGACTTTGATTTGAGTGAAGGAGGGCTGTGCAAGGTCACCAAACTCACTTTCTTCTCCTGAGTCATCTGGGTCCAGTGACCTGATATCATGAGGACCACTGGAGATGGCCCAGGATGCAATGTGAGATCCTGGTCTTTTTAGTCTAAGACCTTATCACATTCTCACTTTGAGTGAAATAAGAAATATGTGATAACTGTGGAAAAGTTGTGAAGCAATAGACTATGGAAGGTCTTAAAAGCCAAATGACTGAACTTAGAATGTGAGTTCCTTGTGAAGAACACGTGCCTTTCTTTTCTATTTATAAATCTAATACATAACATTATGCTCAGCATGTAAGTGATTAATAAATACCTTTTCATTCATTTTCAGATCTGAAGGATATTACTATGATGGTGATGTAAAAGACAGAATGGAGGGGGCAGAGATTAGTGGTGGGGAGCCCAGTTAAGAGAATGGTACAGAAATTTCTCTTAATGTGTAGTTGCTTCTTGGCCAGAAGTACTGATTTAGGAACAATGTTGCATATTGAAATGCAGAGTTGAAGGTTAGCATAGCTACAAAGGTCCTTGCAGGATTTAAAATATACAGATTTCTATCAATTTTTGTTTTCATTAAAAAAGGGAGCATGGAAAAGAAAACAGAAATATTTCAAATTGTTTTACAAATATTTTACAAATATACTCTTTAAAAGTTTTTAAGGTTACTTTCTCAATATCCATAATGTTTTGAATGGCAAATGTTACCATCAAGATGAAAGGAATGACTAAAGACAAATTATCAGGATAATACAGTGTCTTTTAAATATATACTTTTTTGAGTTTTGCAGAATACAACAGTTGAATGAGCATAATGAGGGGACATAGCTCTTTGAAGGAAAGCCTGCCGTCTGCTGAAGCTGCTGGTAATTAGATTTTCATGCCTAGGCCCCATTCTTATTTGACTTCACAAATTTTTATTTGAATACAAAATGTTACAAAGCATATGGACATCCATAGTAATCCATATGTCACAGTTATCTTTTTAGGATTCAAACAATGAAAAAATTACAGAAATAATTTAATGGTGAAGTAGATGACTTTAAGCAGTACCTCAGATTTAATACGTATGCCAGGGGCTCTAGAGGAGTGATGTGGTACTTTTTTATCTCCGTTGTTTCTCTTTCCCCTTGTATGTCTTAGGATCATGAAATGATATTTAGAAAATTCCATTGAGAATAAAACTTTTAAAATTTGTTTTAAAATTTTATTTATTTTTTCATTTTTAACACAGTTCATATCACATAAAACAATTACAACTTTTGGTCAGGTGATGCCTCTTTGTTTTTTTTCAATTTTTTCAAACATTAACCAAGACACAAATAGTATTTATGTATGCTAACTTCACAAGCCATTGACCTAATTGTCTCCACAGTATTACTAAGAATTAAAGGACCCTAACTTATTGTTGCTGGTCTAAAGTCCTAAGCCTAATAGTTTAATTTTAGGCTTAATCTTGGATGTTCCCCTACAAACAATCTATAATTTAATAGATCTAGTATTAAGCTTACAAACCGTTTGACTATAGGAAATCACCCCTAAAAGTAGGGACATTGCAGGGAAATAATATCTCCCCAACTTCATGCCACTTCCAGGTAGGAGTAGATTGTCAACTTGCATTCAGTGAGGCTTAAAGTCTGCCAGGTATCAGTGGGGAAATTGTCAGGAGAATCTTACCTCAGCCCAGGCTGAACAGCTGCTCTCCCACCCTTCCCATGAGATCACCTTTTTCAGTTCATACCAGCATCTCACAGGCTTACTGACATCATGGATTGAAGGTTCAGATCACCTTTCTTGCTACCCAAACCTGGAGTTACACTCAGAAGAACAGTCAGTTAATATAGTTCCATAGTATCTTAAAATAGCAAGTTCCAACAACCAGGTTTCAAATATGACTGTATTTCACTTTGGCTAAGGAACATATTTTGAGGCAAGTCTTAAGTGCCTTACATGCCTTTCTATACATGTTCTAGTTCCTGGTTAAATAGCAATCATAAAATCAAATTTACCATTAAAACCTGAACTTTTCCACCCGTGCCAAATTTTACCTGAGGTTACCTCCCTCTAGGAAATTTAAACTAAAGCTCTTTTCCCCAAACTAAAGATATCTTTCATTTATTCTCAGTAATTAATTCAGTTCATTGTTTTAATACTGATTGCTTTTACCTCACTTTGTAATATGTCCAATTTTTCTCCCCATCACTCCCCTCCCCCTGCTTCCTAAGACTTTGCATTCTGATTACTCCTTCCCTCAATATACCCTCCCTTCTACCACACTCCACTCTTCCCTTATCCCCATCTTCTCTCTTTTCTTGTAGGGCAAGATAAATTTCTATACTCCATTCCCTATATTTCTTATTTCCTGGTTATATGCAATAAAAATTCTCAACATTCATTTCTAATACTTTGAATTCCAACTTCTCTTGCTCCCTCCCTCCCTCTGTACCCATCCCCACTGAAAAGGCAAGCAATTCAATACAGACTAAACATGTGTTGTTTTTCAAAAGACTTCCATAATAATCATGCTGTGTAATACTAACTATATTGTCCTCTATTTTACTCTATCCTCCCTTATTTTTTTACTTTTTTTATTCTCTCATTTGACCTTGTCCCTTCCCAAAAGTGTTTATTTCTAGTTACTCCTTTTCCCCATTTGCCCTCCCTTCTATCTTTCCCTTCACTCCACTTCTCATCTCTTCCCCTACTTTCCTGTAGTGTAAGATAGATTTTCAAATCAAAGTTAGTGAGCATGTTATTCCCTCCTTCACCCATATGTGGAAAAAGCAATTTCAATCCCCTCTCCCCTTCTCCCTTTTCTCCTCCATTGAACATAATTTTTCTAATCTCTTTTTTGAGTTATAGCTTGCCCCATTCCATTTCTCCCTTTCTCTTCCCAGTATTTTCTTCCCTCACCCCTTAAATTTTATTTTATTATTTGTGTGTGTGTGTATAATCTCTTCTCATTCAACACAACATGTACTCTCTGTTTATATATGTGTATGTATGTATGTGTGTGTGCATGCACGTGTGTACAATCCCTCCACCTACCCAAATACTGAGAAAATATTCAAAAGTTATATTTTCTTTCCATGTAGGAATATAAACACTTCAGCTTTAGGAAGTCTTTTATGATGTCTCTTTCCTGTTTACCTTTTCATGCTTCTCTTGATTCTTTTGTTGGAAAGTCAAATTTTCTATACAGTTTCTTGTCTTTTCATCAATATGAATGCTTCAAAGTTCTCTATATCACTGAATGACCATTTGTTCCCTTGAAATATTATACTCAGTTTTGCTGATTCTTGACTCTAATTCCAGGTCCTTTGACTTCTGGAATATCCTATTCCAAGCCCTTTGGTCCTTTACTGTTGAAGCTACTGTTGAAAGATCTCCTGTGTTATTCTGATTGTATTTTCACAATACTTGAATTCTTTCTTTCTAGCTGTTTGCAGGATTTTCTCCTTGACCTGGGAACTCTGAAATTTGGCCACAATGTTAATAGGAGTTTCTCTTTTTGACCTATTACCAGAGGTGATTTGCCTGATAATTTCATGGGAGATAATGTCTAAGCTCTTTTTTTGATCATGGTTTTCAGGTAGTTCTGTAATTTGTAAACTGTTTCTCCTGAATCTATTTTCCAGGTCAGTTATTTTTCCAGTGAGATGTTTCACATTATCTTCTATTTTTCAAACTTTTGGTTTTGTTTTTTAACTACTTGGTTTATTTCATAGTCATTTATTTCCCTAAACTCAGTTCTGTCTTTCAATGAATTATTTTGTTCAGTGAGCTTTTGAGCCTTCTCCTCCATTTGACTAATTCTGCTTTTTAAAGCTTCCTTCTTCTCAGTGGATTTTTAGACCTCTTTTTCCAATTGAGTTAGCTCCTTTTTAAAGGTGTTATTTTCCTCAGCATTTTTTTGGTTCTCCTTTAATAAGCTGCTAACTTGCTTTTTAAGCTTTTTTATTGCCTGAGACTAGTTTAAGTTTCCTTTGGAGGCCCTGGAGGCAGGGGCCTTGAGTTCCTGTGACAGTATGCCTTGTTCTTCCTCATCCAAATGGATGGAAGGAGACAGCTGTTCATCAAGAAAGTAACCTTCTATGGTCTTTTTTTTTCCCCCTTTTTGGGCACTTTCCCAGCCAGTTACTTGACTTCTGATTTTCCTCTCCACAACCACCTTGCCTCCAGTTCTGCCAAGCCAGCACTGAGGGCTGAAATTCAGATGAGCTGCTCTAATTCTCTAAGGGCTTTTGGCAGGGGCAGGGCTGCTATTCAATGTGAGATTAAAATCAGCTGCTCAGGTGGAGTCAGGGTCATCACAGAGGGCTCAGTTCCCTCAGGGGTTTTCCGTAAGGCCTTCAGCAATGGATGTGGGCTGTTGTCTGCCTTGGGAGTCCCCTGTCAGCTGCTGCCTCCTGAGGAGGCCTGAGTTATGGGGACCTCTTGCTCCCTTCTTGGCCAGCCCAAAAACCCTCTCACTGACTTTTAGCACCTGTGGGTTGAGGGATCTGCACTCCTGCTGGAGATTCTGCCCCTGAAGTCTGCTGGATCCTTCTATTCCCGGTGCGTTGCGGGCAACACTGGGCTGAGCTCTGCATCTGGTGTAACAGACCTTTCCCGTTAGTCTTTCAGGTCACTCTAGGCTAGAAATCTCCTCCACTCCAGTGTTCTGTGGTTTCTGCTTTTCTAAAATTTGTTGAAACTCCTTCTGTACAGGTATTTTATGGGCTGTTGGGGTATGTGCATCTTTCTACTCTACCATCTTGGCTCCACTCCTGGGAGAATAAAACTCTTGTAATGAGAGGTAACTTATCATTAAGTGCAAATGACAGCAACTTTCATCTCCATGCTTTTATAGAAATAATATCATCACATTTTTTTTCTTTACTAGAAAGAACTGACAGCTTATATTGAAACCCAGGTGTTTGGGAATAAGCCACAAGGCAATTTAAGTAATATAACAGCAAATTATATGACCATGTATTAAGTAAGTGGAAAACTATCCTCTAGAACATTTCCTACATTAACTACAACAATTGTGTTAAGAAAAATGTTCCAAATGAGAGGAAATTAATTAAAGTAGATAGTGTGGATGAAACTATTGGAATATTCCCCCTCTCAAAAAAAAAAAACAAACAAACAAAAAAAACCTTTCTAACACTTTATATTCATTAATCTAAATTATATTTATATATATATATATATATATATATATATATATATATATATATATATATATATATAAAATCTTTGCAAGGTTTAGAAATGTGTATAATGCAACTCTATCTCACAGCCATCCACTTAGAGATTTTAGCTTAAAGTTGATCAAGTCCCAACAGTAGAAATATCAAAGACACACACAAAAAACCTTTTCTCCTATTCTCTCATACTAGTGTCTAGTGAATGCTTATTGAACTGAATAGGAAAAGCCATGGAATTGGATGATTTGCATATCCCTGAATATCTTATAAATTTTTGCAAACCGTGAAAATCAGACCTAACATTAGCATAGTAGAGTCAGAATTGTGTAGGGTGTGATAGCTGACCCTGTGGTTATGAAGATCTTATTCCAATTCTATTTCTTAAATATAATGACTGTGTGTAACTGAGTAAGTTACTTAAGTATTGGGCTTACTAGGCAGCCCTCTAAGAATTTTTGTGGCAGAGAAAACACTGACCTGAATTAGTAGAGAATGTTTCATCACCTGGGAGTTCCTTCTGCACATGGAATCACATTTCCAAGTCCTTTGACCCCTTTAAATAACAATTTAAAGTTTACATAGTCCTTTGAGAGTACAACTGGGCTTTGTATAGGCCCAGATCACCTGCAATGGAGGCACCCATGTGGAAAATGACACTAATTTGCTTCTGAGAGAAGATATCCTAAATTTCCCTTACTGTTTGGATCATAGCAGACTAGTACTGTTCCAGCTACATAGCTGGAACAAACTGCATCTTTAAAATAACCAGACTGGGGCAGCCTAGTTCTCTCTCCTCAGTAGCATCCAGGAGGTGAATTAGTTCCTATTTATCTCTGTACATAGGTGGTTTTTGCATATTTATTTGCTTATTGTCTCCACCATTAGATTGGAAACTCACTTAGAGATGGAACTATTGTTACTTTTCTAATTTGTTTATTTAATTCTAAACATTGAGCATAATGTGTAACACACAATATGTGCCTGAAAATGTTTATTGATTAAGTGACTAACTTTCAAACATAACAATTTGTTCAACTATTTCTCAATCAATAGGAGTATTTATTTCTAATTCTTTGCTATGACAAAAAGTGATGCTGTAAATATTTCAGTAAATAAGGAGACTTTTTTTTTTAAATCTGTGTGGGGCTGTTCTTTATCCATAATCTGGGACTTAGATATAATGACCTTTAAATGACATAAAGGTATGCCTCTATGATTCTGTGATCCTTATCTTATAATAATAAGCTCATTAGAGCTTCTCCAAACCAATCTCAACTAATACTTGAATGAGATCAGTTAGCCCTTGGCCTATACTATATGCATTTTTGGCTTGGGAGAAACTGCTAGACCTTGATCTCTACTGATATAGCCTTTAAGAATCTAGAACCACCTTCAAACAATGATCAGAGGAGAATTTGTTCATTCCATGCCAGAAGAAAATTTGTGAACAAATATGACTATTAAGTTTAAAATGGGTCTCCTTTATGTATATATGAACTACATGTATATTCCATATGTTCATGTGTATACACACAATATGTATATATATTTGCACATGTATAGATACATACACACATAAGTTTTATATCTGGTCTATTGTTCAGATTTTAAAAAAATATATCTACTATTTATAAAAGCATAAAATTTTACATTTTTAAATATATATATATATATATGAAAACTATCAGCAGAGAATACCATATTTTCACAATCTATTAAAAACTGCAAAACTTTGGACATACTGTGATATTCATTACTTCATCTGGTTGCTAGTGATTGCAGCAGTTTCTACTGCTTTTAAATTTTAAGACTGAACAAAAATTTCTGTATGGTTCACAGACTAAAGCACCAAAGTAGAAAATTTTTAAGGTAGATTAAAACACAAGAACCAGGAACAATATATATCTGAGTGCCCCTAACAGTGAAAGAAATTGACTAAACTTCATGAAGCAACTCCATAAGCTTTGTCCCCCAGGATCATTCCTTAAAGATTAGAAAATGGTCAGTATAATTCCATTACTCTTTTTAACCGAGGTCTTAGGATAGAGTAGCAATTTATAGATATTAGTTTCCCTTTGGTCACAGAACAATTAATAAGCTTATATTAATAAAACAGATTTGTGAACATAAGGAAAACATAGTTAAAACCAACATGATTTAGGAAAACAATGGTATCTTTCCTCTTAACACTTTTGAAATTCATTTAGGATATTGTTATGTGAAAGAAAAGGGGAAAAATATAGAGTATGGCCTTAGAATTTCAGAGAATTTATTTCATGTACTATTGGTAAAATCAATATTGAATATAAATTCTAACAAACATTTCGCCATTTTCAAAATAGTCTTTTTGAATTGGGAAATAGACTAAAATAATTTCTGATAAATTTGCTATGGAAAATTACATTTTTCAGTTAACAATGCATTTTTCTACAAAGTTAAAATTATTCCTGAAAATATCTAAGTGTGAGTGTTTGTGTGTTGAATTTAGGTAGTATTGTGTGTGTATTAATGTGTGTATGAGAGAGGTAGAAACAGACAGACAGAGAGACAGAGAGACAGAGGGAGCTACAGAGAGAGACAGAGAGAGATTATACCTTTTTATTTGCTATTATTTGTTTTTTGTTATTTATTTCTTAGTAAAGGGGAAAGTATATTGAGAACTTAGAAGGGGAAAAAAGTGAAAAATTCAATGAAATATTGTTTCAGCTATAAGTATACAGAAAGCAGCACATGAGGACAGACTTAAATTTCATCCTGTCCTAACATCCTAATATGCATATGTAGTACTCAGGACACCATCATATTTGTTCCCAGAGAGCTACCTTGATTTGGAATATACTGTGGGTTAGCATCTGCTCAAATATATAGCTCTTGAGAATTGTACTTGAACTAAAACAACCACACATTAATTATAGCAAAATGCATTGGATCAAAGAGTACAGCAAGATAAGTAACAAGAAATATTCTTCATACATGAAGTTTCAAATTCCCTCAATATTTAACACAAGGGACAGAGCCAAGTGAGTAAAAGAACAGACTTGCTAGCACTCTCCACCCCCAAACCGAACCAAATACCTGTAAAAAATGAGTAACCAAATTCTGGAGGGGCAGAACCCACAGAATGATGGAGTGAAGTAAATCTCCAGGCCAAGACAACCTGGAAGGTCGAAAGGAAGCATCTATCACATTTTGCTATGAACACAGCACAATCTAGCATGGGCTGTGCCAGCACAGACAGAACCTGAGCAGACCTCAGGGGGACTGAAGCACCTGTACCTGTGGCAATTTACAGACTTCACAACCCAAAAACACTGAGAATAAATTGGAAGATCAGTTGAAAAAATCTGTCAGGCCTGTGTGAGACAGTAAAGTGGTCCAATGATAGAGTAGCTAGAGGAGCCAGTGGCAGCTCCAGCAGCAATAGCAGTGGCAATGGTAGCAGTTGTTTCTGGAGTTTTAGGACGGCAGATTATGAGAGAGATCAAATACACCCCCATCCCCACTGGAAGCAGAGAATTACCTTGACAAAGAGCTCAAAAGTCAAGTAAACGGCTGAGGAAATGAGCAAAAACCAGAAAAAGAAACAGACTATAGAATCTTACCTTGCTGACAAGGAAGACCAAAACATGCAACCAGAAGAAGAGAACAAAGTCAAAACTCCTAGAACAAAAGCCTCCAAGAAAAATGTGCATTGGTCTCAGGCCATAGAACAGCTCAAAAATTATTGTAAAATCAGGTAAGAGAAGTAGAGAGAAATTTGGGAAGAGAAATGAGAGTGATACAAAAAAAATCATGAAAACTGAGTCTGTCTGTTAATGAGCCCCACCCCCCCCCTGAAAAATGTTGAAGAAAATAACACCATAAAAATGGACTAACCCAAATAGCAGAAGAGGTCCAAAAAGCCATTGAGGAGAAGAATGCCTTAAAAGCAGGATTGGCCAGATGGAAAGGAGGTCCAAAAGCTCACTGATGAAAACAATTCCTTCAAAAATAGAATGGAGCAAATAGAAGCTAGTGACTTTATGAAAAATCAAGAAACTATAAAGCAAAAGAAAAAGAGTAAAAAAAAAAAAAAAGTAGACAATGTGGAATATCTCCCTGGATGAACCACTGACCTGAAAAATAGATCAGCATGAGATGATTTAAAAATTATTGGACAACCTGAATGCCATAATCAAAGAAAGAGTCTAGACATCATCTTTCAAGGAATTATCAGGGACAAGTGCCCTGATATACTATAACCAGAGGGTAAAACAGATATTGAAACAATCCACAGATCAACTCTTGAAAGAGATGCCTAAAGGAAATCTCCTAGGAATATTGTAGCCAAATTCCAGTACTCCCAGGTGAAGGAGAAAACATTGGAAGAAACTGGAAAGAAACAATACAAGTATTGTGGAAACAAATCAGGATAACAGAAGATCTATTAGCTTCTATATTAAGGTACCAAAGGGCTTGGAATATGATCTTCCAGAGGTCAAAGGAGCTGGGATTAAAACGAAAATCACCTACCCAGCAAAACTGAATATACTACTTCTGGATAAAAGTGGTGATTCAATGAAATAGAGAACTTTCAAGCATTCTTGCTAAAAAGACCAGAGCTAAATTGAATATTTGATTTTCAAATGCAAGAATCAAGAGACGTATGAAAAGGCAAACAGAAAAGTGGAATCATAAGGAACTTAATAAAGTTGAACTGTTTACATTCCTACATGGAAAGATAGTATTTATAACTCTTGAGACTTTTCTCAGTATTAGGATAGTTAGGGGGATTATAGAGATTATATACATACATATACACACATACATATATATGTATATATACATATATGTACATATATATGTATATACATACATATATGTACATATATATGTGTGTATATATATATATATATATATATATATATATATATATATATAAATTTGGAAGAGAAGGAAAGGTTAACTAGAATGGGGTAAATTATCTGTCACATAAAAGAGGCAAGAAAAAGCATTTTCCATGGAGGGGAACAGGGGGAGGTGAGAATGAAATAGTGAACCTTACTCTCCTTGGATTTGCTTTAAGGACAGAATAACACACACACTCCCTTTGTTATGAAAATCAATTTTACACTTAGGAAAGTAGGATGGAAGTGAATAAATGGATGGTGGGGGGATTATAGAAGGGAGGGCAAATGGAAGGAAGAGGTAATTGGAAGTAATACTTTTGCGGAGTGACAGGGTCAAAAGAGAGAATAAAATAAATGTGGGGACAGGATAGGATGGAGGGAAAATATAGTTGGTCTTTCACTACATGACTTTTATGGAAGTGTTTTGCATGACTACGTATGTATAACCTATATAGAATTGCTTGCCTTCTAAATGGCAGTGAGCAGGGAGGAAGGAAGGAAGAGAATTTGGAACTCAAAGTTTTAAAAATGAATGTTAAAAATTGTCTTTACATGCAACTGGGAAGTAAGACATACAGGCAATGGGATATAAAAATCTATCTTGCCCTACAGGAAAATAGAGGGGAAGGAAAAGGTATAATGGAGGAAGGTCAGGTTGGAGAAAGGGTAATAAGAATGCACACTCTCTTGGGATGGGCACAGGGGATAGATGGGGAGAAAACTTGGAACTCAAAATCTTGTGGAAGTGAATGTTGAAAATTAAAAATTAATTAATTAGTTAATTTAAAAAATAAATAATAATGGAAAGATAAAATAATTAACACAGGCTTTAGTGAGAAAAGGGTCACATGAGACTACACCTTCTTGTGTAGGGGACACATGTGGCTAGGGAATATACATGAAAAAGGACACAATGTAGGCAAATCTTGCGGTAAGAACTCAAATGACAAGAGTCAATTCAAGCTTCTTATTATGCTTCAGCACTACGGATGTCCACTGGTAAGATTGCTTGCCAGAAAAATTACTCTCTGTGAGACACTTCTGCATTATATCTACATTATCTCTTACTGTTGCCATATGTTGGATGACAGCTGAGATACTTGTCCTCTTACGCATGGAGAAGCATAACTTTCACCAAGAAACCCAGGCTATTGCAGTCACACCTAGTCAATCAGCTCACAAAAAAAAACAAAGCAAAACAAACAAATAAAAAGCAAAACAAAACAGTACAATTCTAGTTTAGATTAAACCAGTCCATGCACACATACACACACACACACACCCACACACGTGCACGCACACACACACGCACACGCACACACACACAGACACAGACACACACACACACTTTTGGTAGGAGTCTCCTGTTTAAATTTTTTTGTTTCCAAATTTCTTTTATTTCTACTATAACCCTGAGGCACTAGCCTGAGCACTTTTTAAAAATTACTTTGAGGATTTCACTAAGCAAAATTCAAAAGGTGTTCTATGGAACTGGGATTGGGTAATTCTTTTTAACTTCAGGTCACTTTAATAGCATTGTCATGCAAGTTAAATCAAGAATAATTCCAGATATACTTGACACTTGACTGATTAATCACCTTCAACCAAAATTATTGTAACCCCTTTCCCCACTCTCTTAGAATTAATTTGTATTGTTTTCTTTTCACATGGTGGCTTTACCTGATGTAACTTGAGATGAAGAAATATTTTCAGAGATACTTTTAGATGGATAAATTATCTTTTCCTCTTTATCCATAGGACTAAATACCCATTTACCCTAGGTAAACAACTGCTCTCTGGTATCTTATGAGTGGTAATTTACTAATTAACTACCTTTCTGGGTATATAGAATGTAGATAAACATTTAAGGTATCACATTCTAATAAGAATAAAGCTGTACGTAAATAGAAGAAATTTTAATGCAAATAATATATAATTCCTAAGAAGTTCTGACAAAATAATTATACCCTATGCAAATCAAGGGGCTAACTATACCTTTGGAGTTTCTATGGCAACCAAGAAAAAAAGTGTAGTAGAGCAGGTTGGGCCGCACATATTTAATATATAAAAGGATAAAAATCTTAGCACCTGCATTGATGTCTGAAATTCTCCCAGAGATTTGCATGAGTTTTGAAAATTCAAAAATAGTTCAGTCAGTCAAACTGTATTTGAATAATCATGTGATACATGGAAACTAAACCAGATGTCTGACCTTAAATTATTGGAACCTGAGTTTTTTATGCTATCTAACCTATAGGAAAATCTGAGAATCTTGTTTGAATTCATCTGGATGCTTGAAATGTCTGGTATTTCAATCAGCCATGGTCGATTGGACTAGTCATGAGGAAAGTTCCTACTGGGTACTCGCCAAGTTATATTCATCCCTTATTGTCAACGTGCTACTAGGAACTCCTGGGTGAGCTACCGTATAGATAGTTCTGCTTTATTGCTATTTATTGAGGCTATTGAATGTTCTCATTGACTTCCATGAAGAGTGTCAAATGAGCAAAATGGGATAGTGAAATGAGTTCTGTTCTTAAAATCAAATGACCAAAGATTAGGCCCAGCTCTTTCACTTGTGAGTGACATGATCCTGACCAAGTCACAACTTCTCTAATATTTAGTTTTCACATCTATAAAATGGGATAACTCTCGTAATATTTATCTGGGAGATAGCATGGTTCAGAGAGTCAAACACCAGCAAATCATTACTAGACCCACAGCACTTGTGAGTGCAACAGAGGCAGATTAAAATGTAATTGAAAAATATTTAACAAAATAAATAAAATACAACAAAATATAGCTAACATTACATTTAAGAACCAAGTAATTATGAGGCCAGCAGGAGTGCTAATATAGGCAAAGGGATCAAGTAGAAGGTTAGTGTAATCAACTAGGTTTCAATCAATGAATTTGTAAATAGTAATGGTAGGAGTGGCCAAAGAGAGACAGGATATATGCCTTCTCCATAAATGTAAAAATGAAAGGATTTGTCAAATTATTGGATATATGGGGAGGGAGAAAGGAAAATTGAGAGTAACACATAGGTGCAAACTTAGGTGACTATGTAGATAATTTTTTCGGGGGTGATAAAAAGAAAGTTAGGAAGAGAGGAGCATTTGTGGGGAAAAGAGAACAGCTCCTGTTTAGGATATTTATGAAACATACAGTAAAAGCTGTCTAATAAGTTGTTGGAGATATAAGACTAGAGAGCAGGATAGAAGATAGTTAAAATCAGTAGGTCTGAAGAATCATCTACTTGTAGATGCTAATTGAATCCATGAGAGCTAATGAGTACACTAAAACAAAACTGAGGAGGGGAGGAAGCATGTATATTATTTTTAATGTAGCTGAATGATCCAAGTGAGGGATTTTTGAAGATAGAGGTGTTTGCGATTGTGGGTGTGTTTGTAGTGAGTAGAGAAACTGTCATGAGAGACTAGGGATAATACAGGGGGTAATTTGCTGAATTTGAGACAGAATGAGATCACTTGGGCACAGAGAGTAGTTTGGTTTGGCGATGAGTAGGACCACCTTTTCCTATGAGATAGGAGAGGACATAGGAGCTGAAGGAATCTGAGTCGTGTGGGAATGAGTAGAGGAGCAGAAAACGGAGCTCTTAGTTAATAAACTTATTTTTTTTTCAGTGAAATATAGGATAAGGTTCTCAGATGAGATCGTGGGAGAAGGGGGAGCAATGGGAAGTTTGAAAAGGCTTGGAAATGTTTGGAAAGGCCTCAGTCACAAATAAAAGAGTGAATAAAATAAAGAAAAAAGGAGTCGTAAATAGAGCAACATAAAAGGTTTACACTTCAGTAGTCAGATCAGAATACTGATTATGTGATGTTAATTTCTAGGGCAACCAATCATCATGGTTTCAACAGTTTTACCTGACTTCATTCACCTTCATGTGAGTGGGTAAAAAGGCAAGACCTTATAGAAGTAAACCGAGGCTGAGATTTGACAGGGCAAGATGTTCAACAGGATAAGGGGGCAAGGAACTTGAAAGAAAGGAGAAATTGAACTGGTCCACAAAAGGGTCAAGATGAGAAGGGCAAAAGAGTATAGCCAGGGCTGGCCTAGGAAAGAATTAAAGGGTGGAAGGACTGGGGGTTGCAGTGAGAATGATAATAAAAGTTTAAAGTATCAAGGCAAGGAAAGGGGTGGAATCACAACAGATAAAGATATTTAAATAAAGAGTTTTAGAGTTCATTAATATGTAAGTAGAACATGTATGATACATGGCAAGATCAAAGGTTTAAGTACCCTATTCTGAGAGTGACAAGAGTTGGAGAGGAAAAAAAATAATAAGAATGGTTAGTGGTGGGTAGAAAATTGAATTTGAACAATAGTAGTCAAGGATTCAGAATCAGTGGAATGGGAGGAAAGTGTGTGAGTGTTCGTCCCTTGTTGCTGTAGAAGACCATGACGTCAGAGAAATGATGACATGACTTGCACTTGACTTTGTTTTGAGTGAGGAAGGGCTGTGCAGGTCAGCAGCCTCACTTCTCCTCCAGAGTCATCTGAATCCAGTGACCAGATATTCATCAGGATGACTGGAGATGACCCAGGATGAGGCAGTTGGGGTTAAGTGACTTGCCCAAGGTCACACAGCTAGTGAGTGTTAAGTATCTGAGGTGAGATTTGAACTCAAGTCCTCCTGATTCCTATACTGGTGCTCTAACCACTGCACCACCTAGCTGCCCTAATGGGGAGTGTATAACAGGATTGAAGTATGTTAATTATTTAAGTATGAATTCAGGTTGATTATTATTTTCCATAAATATATTGACTGGAATCCCTTAGACATTAAGATATATGTAGCTGGAAAGTGGCAAGGGAAAAGCAGGAATAAGAGGCTGCCTTTGTATTGTAACTGCTATGGAGTTAAAAGAGGGTGGAGATAGTGGTTGCAGTCTGACAAAATGACTGCCCAAGGAGGTTAGGAAGTTCCCCTTCTTCCCAGACCAGCATAGTCATAGCTGTTACTATGGAGTTATAGGTGACCTGAGAGGCTGATTGGAGCTGATATGATCTACCAGTGATTAAACCTCCCTCAATTTTAACATCTATAAAATGGGGATATCTAACAGAATTATTTTGAGGCTCAAATGAGATATCAAATGACAAAAAGATAGAAAGAAGCAACAATGCAATAATGACTTCAATGTTGAAAATAATAGAAATCATTTGATTCTTTTGACAGCAGAATATAATTTTGGGGATATCACATTGGTGCGATTAATATTGCACTTTTGTATATATATATATATATATATGCATAAGCACAGCATAAAGACACTATAATAAATGTATATTAATTGATTAATAAATGTATGCGGGATGAATGAAAGGGTAGATGGAAAAATTATTTTTAGGAAATAAATGCTTACAATAAAGCATGTATGATTTTATAATACACTTCTACTTTTTTTAATTTGCATTCTGATTGCACATCTCACTATATGACATTTGCTTCCCAAAAGAATCACAACGACATTAATGCCTGAAATTGATCTAGCTTTTTTTTCTCTCTCTCTCTAGATCTTATAATTACTTTCCTCCTACATATCCTAGCATTCATCAAGAACTTTTCCATGCCTTGGTCAATGCATTCCCTCAGGTCGGCCAAACCCCAAAGACTGGTACATTATAATGGATATTTATTGATCTTCTGTTGAAAATTTTGGCTATTAATGTCAGCGTTTGAATTCTTTGTGAGTTAACAGAATTATTCTTGCCAAAAATAACTTGACTTATTTCTGCTCATACACTCTCTACTCAAATCCCTTGGTACTTTGTGGCTGAAGTCAATAGAAGTATGTGTTTAATAACTTGAGAAAGTTAAACTGTCTCTTTTCCACATTTTTCTGTGTGTGTGTGTGTGTGTGTGTGTGTATTCTCTTGACTTTACAAGCCTACTTGTGAGACAAATAGAAATTATATAAACATATATGGATATTTGAAGGTAGGGAAAGGAGAAGGGAACAAGTGAATGGATTATAAATATGCTAGAGAAGTCTTTCCAATTTAATACACAAGCATAACATTTAGAAACAGACTGGTATCTTTACAACTCCAGCCAGAATTTGTGGATGCTCACAAGGGTTGCCTGACATTAAGAAGAGCCATTCAGATGGGTAGTTTACAAAAGTAAAGAGAAGCAAAAAGAAGTATCAACACAGTTGTATTTTAACTTGAACTGCACACAAAATTGGTTTAAGATATGCACTACCAACACATTGCAATGTGACTTAGTTTTCTATGAATTATGAAATCTATTTCTTCACATACACATACATGTTTATACCTTTCTAAAAGTCCTTTTAATAGCCAATAGTTTTTATAGGAAAATGAGCTTATGCTAGCAGATGTGTCTCCTATGATATCAATTAATGAATTATGAAAAAAATCATTCAAATATAAGAAATGCAAAAAATGTTATTTGATAAAGGTCTCATCTGGGAATCAAGCAAGCTTGTATATAATCTTAAGGAAATCTCTTTGTCACATCTCCCAAATTATAAAATTACTTTCAGTGTTTCCATATAATTGATTTTAATATTGTTTAAAAATAATGAACTTATAATTGTCATTTACAATATTTACCAAGTATTTCTTTGCAATTTGCTAAGCCTTAGAGATGCAGGAAACTATATGACATACATAGTCCCTGTCATTGGAGAGTTCAATCAATAAGCACTTAAGGGCCTAATATGGGCTGAGTTCTGTGCTAAGTACTAGGGATACAAATGCAATAAGTAAAAAATTCCATACTCTCAAATAGCTTACAAACTGTGTGTATAGATACATTTATGTTTATATGTATATATATATATATATATATATATACATATATATAACTACATGTATGCATATATATACAATAGGTGTATATATACAATGTGCATAGATATGTGTGCATGTTTACATTCATATATACATACATATATATATATACACACACACACATACATGTAGCATTAATCTTATTGGATAAAAATACCAATGCATGCATAAGTATTTCTCAGATAACTGTAACAGCACATTGAAATACAAATGATTCATATGAGATTATCAGGAGAGAAGACAAAAACAATACAAATAGCTGAACAACCACTCAGAACAGTAGACATTACATGCCAAATGTGTAGTACAGACCATAGGTGCTATTAGGTTCACAGGTAGGAATTGTCATTGGGGGCTGAATTCACCAGGAGGCAAGAGAGAGATTTCATGTAAGTGGTAGGGTTAGATTAAGCCTTGACATTTTGGTGAGTATGAGAGTTTGGATGAAAGAATCAAGTAGTAGTGAGTTATGATGCAAGAGTTCGTATGTCTTGGTGATTGATGGGATGTTGGAAGAAAGTCAGAGGATGAAATAAAAGCTAGTTCCAAGTTTTGGATCCATTTCTTAGAGTATGATGTAGTGTGTGTGTGTGTGTGTGTGTGTGTGTGTGTGTGTGTGTGTGTGTGTTTGTTTGGGGTTGGAATTGGAGTTCCAGTGAGATTTAAATAACACCTAAAGATTTTCAGAGGCTTAGGGACAGAGACATTGACAGGTAAAGAGGAGAGCCTTCAGAAGGAAAAAAAAAATAGACATTTCCTCAAAAGAATGGGAAGAATGAGTATCTCAATTGTGTTTGAAGAGGCCAATAAAACAATGAAATACCTCCAGAGTATAGACTCCATTACTACACCCTCCTCCCAAGACATGCATCTCTGTAAGATACTAAAAGGGTATGGAAGTTGAAAATAACTATTAATAATTTAAGCTAAACCTAGCTAACATTCATGTAGTGCTTACTATGTCCCAGGCACTGTGATAAATGCTTTGCAATTATCATCTCTTTTTATCCTCATAACAAGCCTAAAAGGCAGATGCTATTATTATTCCCATTAACAGACAAGTAAATTAAGTCAAAAAAGGGATTAAGTGACTTGCCCAGATGCTATTATTATTCCCATTAACAGACAAGCAAATTAAGTCAAAAAAGGGATTAAGTGACTTGCCCAGGGTCACAAGGAAGTTTCTAAGACCATATTTGAACTCACATCTTCCTGCCTCAAGACCCATCAGTCTATTCACAACACCACCTAAACAAAAATGTTGCAGGTTCAGCAGTGAAAGTTCTTTTGAGTGAGGAAGAATGTGTCAAAATGTTTACCTTAGTTATAAGAGCTCAGTAACACTCTAGCTGAAGAGAGCACAGTGTCACTCTCCCAGCCCAGCCAGAGGTAGGTAGCCTTTGCTAGTGGCTGAAGGTAGGAAAAAGACTGCAACTGTCCACCCGAGAGCAATCTACAAAGATCAATAGATCAATGGGTCCAGAAAAGACTGTCCTCCTTGAGTACAGCTTTGACCTTGTCTACAAATTAGGACTTTTCGCAGCCCTGGAGTGAATTGTCTAGCCTAGTCTAACAGCAGATAGATACCTCCAACTGAGAAATCTGAGGAGGAACAAAACCACCTGACTTGATGAATTGTGCTCTATAAAGAGCCAATCCTGCACAGGACCAGCACAACCAAACAGTGAAGTTATAGTGAACTTCAAGAAGACCTTCTGGAGAGAAAACAAAAACAAAAGCAAAACATTAATGCCCTAATGTACCAGAGTTGTGTATTTTCTTGTCCATGTGTGCTCCTTATTTGTGTACTTCATTATAGTATACTTCAATTTGTTCACCCTCTTTCTGAATTCTGGGCTCTGGATGTGTTTGTGGGACAGTATAAACCTGGTAATTGGAAAAATACTTTGCAACTATTGTCCTTGCTGTAATATCTGAGAAAATGTCTTCGCTAAAGAACTAAGTCTACTGGCAGAAAAATGCGCAGAATGCTGGTGTGGGATGGTCATGTAGCATTTATGAGAATAACCATCTGCAAGGTTATTCCTAGAACCCTGGGAGCAGTAACAACCCTTCTTTTGGGGAAGCATTTCTGTAATGGTGGGATGTAAACAATTACTCTCTGAAGGGTACTTTCTGCATTATTGACATATGACATACTCTAGGGCCATAGACATGATTTTACATGTCTATTTTTTCACTACACACATATAATTTTTGTTTTTTGATTATATTCCTTCACTCAATCTTTCCAGTGGGAACATAAAAAACTTTACTTATCTTGAGAGAACTGTTGTTTTTTTTTTTTTTTTTTTCCTGGAAATAACAGAAAATGTGTGTCTAGCTCTTCACCAAAATGGTAGAGGGCCTTCATTGTCTTGTGGTGGTGGGAAGTTATCAGTAAAGGTCAATTTTACAGTTTGCTGCTCCACATGGTAGCTCTGTTCCTTGTTGTTTCCTCTTCTCTGACTGCTGTCTGATCTCAGATCTTCTCTACTTGATCCTGGACCTCTTCCTCTTCTCCCCAGCCTGATCCCAGGATACCTCAGCCTGTCCAGGAATACTTCTACAGATACTGACTTTCATTTCTGTAAATCTCACTTTGATCCATAGTCTTCTCTTCCCTTCAGTCTCTTCCTTGCTGCTACCATTTTTCTGGCCATAGTATTTCCTCCTCTCCTAGTGCCATTTAGTGCAATGCCTTCTAATATAGGATATTGAGATCAAGTTTCTGTATGCTGTTGCTCTTTAAGATCACATCCACATAACTGAGAGGGAAGGGGAAAGGATGTATCAGAAAAAAAGACTTTCATGGAGGAGTAACAAATAGCTCTCATTCCACTCACTGTCTAGAAGTTTTAGGGCACCTCTGCATGAATCATTATCTCATTTGACCCTTATAACCAATCTGTGATTAACATAAGGCTGATATCATCCAAATTTCATAATTGAGCTGACTGAAAATAAGAGATATCAAATATTTTTCCAAAGGTTAAACACATAACAAGTGAATAAAACCTTTTTGAAAACCCAGTCTGTGAGCTCTTTTTTTATAGTACCCAGCCTCTAACTGCCTATGCTAAATAAATATTCATTGAATGACTTCTGAATGATATGATGAGGAAGTGCTGTCTCTTGAAGAGATTTCACTTAATTAGCTTATTATAACCTAACTGTCTAAAAACATCAATCACTCTTTAAGCTGTTGAAAGAGACTGAAGGAAGTGTATTATGAGTGTGTGTGTGTGTGTGTTTTGGGGGAGGGAATCCCTGGATTGAGACTGTGACCAACCAAAAGCATAAATCTGAGGCTTGCCCCTTAAGTGGTCTAATCTTCAGTTTCCTCTTTTGTGACATCATTGGAACTGGACTAGAATTTCCTTCCATTGCTAAATTCCATCACTGTATGAGCTTCTCTTGAATTCTTTCATTTCACCATCAATCTCAAGTCACCTTCAATGTGTGTAGGACTTACTGTTTTCTTCCTAGTTTTCCACCATCTTCACTAATCTCTTTTAAAATAAAGTGTGACAGCCACACCATCTGTGATCTCTGAGCCTTCCATAACCTTCAGATATCACCTGTAGTTGCCAGGGAAAGCAAGAACTTTGCCTAAGTTCTGTCCTCACACAGAAGGTTCATTCTCTTCTGTGGGAAGACCTCTGACCTTGTCTAGACCTGCTTTTGGCAGCTAGCAGCTTCTTGCATCCCAGGGAGCCAGTCACTACTTCTAATTAGGAAATCTCACTAGCAGACCCTGCCCAGGTGATCAGAATAGTAAATAGGGAATCTGACACAGTTGAAGGAACTATCATATGCCTGTGAAATGGAAGTGACAATGACAATATTTTGTAGAATAAATCATGCTCAAAACTTTAAAAGCATTTATTGGGTATTCTGCTAAAAATATAATGCTATATATATGGATAGACACTGACTCGCATGTGATATACTATAATATATTCTATTAAGAATGGGATTGTGGAAGTATGTAAGCTCCAAAGTTATTCTGACTAATTGAACTTGTGTTTTACTTTGATATTTTTCTTTTAGTTTATTGTCAAACTTTATAATAAGCCTGCACACTCACTTTTGTTCGTGATTATGTAGTATAGAAGAAAGTTTCCAAGTTTCCAAGTCTTAAGCAACAATGTTTTTCATCTGGGACAAGCATCACAAACAAGGACCAGGGGAAGAAAATCAACTGGAATCCATCCTCCAGAAGGAGATATCATGCCCTGGGATACCAGTAGGTTTCTAACAGGCTAAAGTTGGTGAAAGTACCCCTAGAACCAGACTGTCTTTGTTGCTGATACAGGAAAGGCAGACAGGGGAAGAAGCATGCCTTGAAATGGTGGTGACTGAGTCTTCTAAATATCTTGACATTAGGATAAGATTTGGTTACTCCAATCTAGTTATAGATCTGACTAGACTAACAAAAAAATTCTAGTCTTCACTGTGCCACTAACCACTTATATGAACTTGGACCCATTTAACTTCTGCAGTTTTTAATTTCTTCTATTGAACTAAATGACTCCTAAGGTATCATTTGTATGTAATAGCTTGCAATTTTATCATGTAGTTATCATGTACCAGTTTGTTTCATAGCTTTCATTGCCATAATTTCAGTTTTATCCACTCCACCACTATCACCCCCTATACACACACACTCCAACCTATAAATTTCATGTTGGCAGGTATCATGTCTTATTCATGCCTCATATTTTCCCCCATGAGAAGCACAATTGTTTGTGAGAGGGAGCTGTTTCGTAGATATTTCTTGCAAGGAAAGAAGCATAGATGTGCATAATATATGATTTGGTTGTTCCTAGGAATTTCTTTTTTTGGGAGTAGGGAAGCAGGGTCAATAGTAATCCTTTCTGTACAGCATTGCCTGTGTTCCAAGTATGTGGAAGGAAATCAGGCATGAAGAAAGAAAGATATGAAGGAGATAATAAAAAAGAAGGAAGGAAAGGGGGAAAGAGAACAGGACATAGCTTTATTGCCACACACAAGACAGCCTAACTAACATTATTTTATACTAATGCCATTAACACTTAAGTAGACTCCACCAGGATAGGTACAACCATAATGTATCATTAATTCATTGAAATGAATTTGAAATTTATATTTATTTATTGTTAGCAAGATGTTCTGCACTTTGGGGGAGATACAACTTCATATAATAAACACTCTTATTTTCATTGAGCATATAGTATGGTTTGGAAATATGACATATACAGATAATAATAATTTAAAGCATAAAACAGAACAGTAGATGATCTCTGAGGACAAGACCATTCCTAGACAGAGGAGGTTTAAAGGATAATGTGGCATTTGGATTAGGCCAAAAAGAATGATTTAGGAGTGAAGAATACTCTAAAAAACAACTGCAACTATCTCCCCCTCTTCCCCCATTACTACAACACATTTTTAAGATTTTAAGGTTTAGAAAGAAACATGAACACATCTCTCATTTGATCCAAATGACAAAGTTGCAAGTTAGGGGTTATTATTCTTACTTTACAGATGTGGAAAGTGAGGCTGAAAGAGATTGTCTTGCTTATGGCCACACAGGTATTAAATATCAGAAGTATCAATTAAACCTAAGTATTCCTGACCTTCAGGCTAGTGCTTTGGTGAGAGCAAAGAAACAGGTCAGAAAATATAGAACATGTTTACATGACAGAAAATAGTCAAGTCTTTTGTTGGGGGTGGGAATGGTGGTGGCAAAGAGTAGAATGAAGGAAGCCTAGCATGCCAAGAACCAATTCTGATAAGTTCCTTTTTTAGCTCCCCAGACTGCAAACTTGCCAAATCACCATGATCTCCATCACAGAAGCGTTTCTCAAAAGGATCAGAAAAAAATAAAAAAATAAAAAAAACTTTCATTTTCCTACATTCCCCTCCAAGTCTTTTTGCTTCCCCAACATTTTCCCACAACTGTCAAAATGAAGATGCCAAGTCAACATTCACTACAACAAATATTAATTATTTATATGTACGGCAGAATTGAAAGAACCTGAAATTAAAGGCTCTAAAGTTAAAAGACTTGGGTTCAAATCCTATTTCTGATGTGTATTACCTTGTGGCGTTTGATAAGTCACTTAATCTTCCTCGTCCTCAATTTCCTCATTGATTTGGACTAGATCTAGATAGAGAGCTTCTGAACTCCTTTCAAGCTCCAAAGTTATAATCTTTTGACTCTTATTCTAAGTATAAATGACTACACCTTAATACCTATTTGCTTGACAGCCCACAGTTTCTTCTGCTTTAAAGATTTCTTGGAAACTTCTCTTCTCTCTTGCAAAGAGTATAGATTTAGCCTTTGGTAAAAATGAACTTTCAGTACTATCTGGTGGAAGGATTTCCTTCCTTATACACCTAGACTATAAAGAAGATTTAAATAAACAAAAAAGGCAGTCAATAATCTTACCTTGTCTTATTTATTTTATACAAATGAAAAGCAACTTTGTCATCAACATAGTTTACAATGTTTAAAATAATAGCAATGAAATTCACAGCTAGAATGACTAACTTGATAAACAGGACATGAGAAAGCTGCAATGATGATTTAAGAAATGAATATTTCTATGTTTAGTGAAGAGTGAAATATAGTTTTTGCGATGCAACTACAGTTCTGTTGATTTTTTTTTTTGTAAATTAGAATCACAGTCAAAAGAGAAGTCAAAATAAAGACAAGTCCAAAGGTTTAAAGAATTCCCACAAATGTACATTTTCAGAGCTACTAATCACTTTATTTTGTTCTCTCTTTTTCAATTGGCAGTATTTATTAAGCACCTACACTGTGCCTCTTCCTGTATTCGTGAGTTCAGTGCAATAAGTCAAAAAGCAAGTTAAGCAAAATTGATGTATGATACATGCATGAATTCAAGGAACTTCCCATCTAGCAAAGTAGTCAGGACATATACAAATAAATATCACAAGATTTATACATATTCAAGACCATGACATTATTCAGTTATAGAACAAAATTCTTCTCATCATAGTTAAATTGAATACTTAATGCAATGTAATTGTTGTATTCTGGACCAGAAAGGACAAAGACTTCAAAATCAGCTTCTGACACTAAGTATATAACACTGAGAAACTCATTTAGCTTTCCTGAGCCTCAGTTTCCTCATATGAAAAATGGGAATAATGCTTGTATTACATTCTTCACATATCATGGTCAGGATGAAATCAACTAATGTACAGTATTATTTTTTGGTCAGGTCTTACTGGACACATTTTTGGGAAGACAAACTAATCAGCACTTTCTTCCATGAACCAAATGATGAATTTCATGTTAAGAAAAATTAAGTTTGGGGGGAGGAGCCAAGATGGCGGAGTAGAAAGACATATATGTTAGCTCTGAATCCACAGCCCATAAATTTCCTGTAAAAAGAACTCCCCACAAATTCTGGAGCAGTGGAACCCGTGCAGAAACACACTAGAAGAGATTTCCATTCCAGAGAGCCCTAGAAAGCTGTCCCCAGGGGTCCGTCTTGCTCCGGACATGGAGCCCAGCCCTGCCCAGCCCTGGCCACACTGCCCCAGAGGAGCAGATCTGAGCAGGCTTCAGGGACAGAATCTCCGGCAGCCGGGACGGTCCCAACACCCACAGGTACTCCAGGTCAGTGAGAGAGACTTCTGGGCTGGCCTAGAGGGGAGTGGGTTGTCTCCCTGACTCGAGCCCCCTCAGGAGGCAGTGGCAGAGGGAGCAGCAGAGGTAGCAGCAGCAGCCTGGGACTCCCCAAGGAGTCAGGAGCTCCATTACCACAGGTCTCTGCATAAACCCCCTGAGGGAACTGAGCCTGGGAGACAACACTGCCCCCACCAGCTCCATTACTGAAGGTCTCTGCATAAAGCCCCTGAGGGAACTGAGCCTTAGAGGCAGCCCTGCCCCCAATCAAGCACAAGAACTTAAGCTCACATTGAATAGCAGCCACTCCCACCACGGATACCTCTGAGACTGGGAAGCAACATTTGAGTCTCAGACACCAAGCACTAGCTGGGCAGATGTAGGCAGGGGTGGAGAGGATTCTCAGAAGTCAAGTAACTGGCTGGGAAAATGCCCAGAAAAAGGAAGCAAAATGAGACCATAGAGAGCTACTTTCTTGGGGAAGAGATGTTCCTTCCTCCCATTATTTCTGATAAGAAAGTACAATGCTTGCCATCAGGGAAGGACGTGGAGGTCGGAGCCTCTCTATCCCAGACATCCGAGGTGGATGCCCAGTGGGCTCAGGCCATGGAAGAGCTCAAAAAGGATTTTGAAAAGCAAGTTAGACAGGTGGAGGAAAAACTGGGAAGAGAAATGAGAGAGATGCAAGAAAAGCATGAAAAATGGGTGAATATCTTGGTAAAGGAGACCCAAAAAAATGCTGAATAAAATAATACCTTGAAAAACAGGCTAACTCAATTGGCAAAAGAGGATCAAAAAGTCAATGAGGAGAAGAATGCTTTCAAAAGCAGAATTAGACAAAAGGAAAAAGAGGTTCAAAAGCTCACTGGAGAAAATAGCTCTCTCAAGATTAGAATGGAACAGATGGAGTCTAATGACTTTCTGAGAAACCAAGAAATCACCAAACAAAAACCAAAAGCATGAAAAAATGGAAAAGAATGTGAAAGATCTCATGGGAAAAACAACTGACCTGGAAAATAGATCCAGGACAGACAATTCAAAAATTAGGGGACTACCTGAAAGCCATGATCAAAAAAGAGCCTAGACATCATCTTTCATGAAATTATCAAGGAAAACTGCCCTGAGATTCTAGTACCAGAGGGCAAAATAAGTATTGAAGGAATCCACAGATTACCGCCTGAAAGAGATCCAAAAAGAGAAACTCCTAGGAACATTGTGGCCAAATTCCAGAATTCCCACGTCAAGGAGAAAATATTGCAAACAGCTAGAAAGAAACAATTCCAGTATTGTGGAAATACAATCAGGATGACACAAGTTCTAGCAGCTTCTACATTAAGGGATTAAAGGGCATGTAATAGGATATTCCAGAAGTCAAAGGAACTAGGACTCAAACCAAGAATCACCTACCCAGCAAAACTGAGTATAATACTTCAGGGGGAAAATATGGTCTTTCAATGAAACAGAGGACTTTCAAGCATTCTTGGTGAAAAGACCAGAGCTGAAAAGAAAATTTGACTTTCAAACACAAGAATGAGAAGAAGCATAAAAAAGTAAACAGCAAAGAGAAGGTCATAAGGGACTTACCAGAGGTGAACTGTTTACATTCATACATGGAAAGACAATATTTGTAACTCTTAAAAAGTTTCAGTATCTGGGTAGTTGGTGGGACCACACACAGATGTACACACATGCACACACGCATACACACATGTACATGCACGCACACACACACATACACACATGCACCCACACACAGAGACAGAGAGCACAGAGTGAATTGAATAGGATGGGACCATATCTTAAAAGAAATTAATGTAAATGGTGAGAGAGAAATGTAGTGGGAAGAGAGAGGATGAAATGCAATGGGGTAAATTATCTCTCATTCAAGAGGCAAGCAGGAGATTTTTAGTGGAGGGAAAAAGAGGAGAGCTGAGAAAAAAAACATGAAGTTTACCCTCATCACATTCGACTAGAGGAAGGAGTAAAATGCACACTCATTTTGGTATGAAAACATATCTTACAGTATAGGAAAGTGGGGGAGAAGGAGATAAGCAGGGAGGGAGGGATGATGGAAGGGAGGGCAATGGGAGAAGGGAGCAATTTGAAGTCAACACTTGGGGAGGGACAGGATCAAAGACAGAATAGAAACAATGGGGGGCAGAATAGGATGGAGGGATATACAGTTAGTCTTACACAACCCAACTGTTATCGAAGTCACTTGCAAAACTACATAAATATGGCCTATATTGAATTGCCTGCCTTCCCAAAGGGAATGGGTGGGGAGGGAGGGATAGGAAGAATTTAGAACTCAAAGTTTTAGGAACAACTGTTTAGTATTGTTGTTGCTACTAGGAAATAAGAAATACAGTTAATGGGGAATAGAAAGTTATCTGGCCCTACAGGACAAAAGAGAAGCTGGGGATAAGAGAAGGGAGGGATGATAGAAGAGAGGGCAGATTGGTGATAGGGAAAATTAGAATGGTTGGTGTATTTGGGGTGGGGGGAGGGGATAAAACGGGAGAAAATTTGGATCCCAAAATTGTGTGAAAATGAATGTAAAAAGTTAAATAAATAAATTTATATTAAAAAAAAGAAAAATTAAGTTTGCAAAAGGCACTGTGATAGATACCAGGAATAAAAAAAATAAATAAATAAATAGTGATTGCCCTCAAGGCATATACATTTTAATGGGACTTGGGATATATTATGTATATCAATAAATAAATAATTTCAAGAGCAAAAAATAATAGCATTTGGGAGGATCAGAAGATGCATTATGTAAGAGGTAGCTTTGAAGGAGGCAGCCAGATATGAAAAAATCACTTTGACAAAGGTATGGAGGCTAGAAAAGAATTGTCTGATACAGGGAATAACTAGTGGATCAATTTGACCACAATAGAGAGTACATGAAAGGAAATAATACTAAGATTATTTCTTTAAAGCTAAAAGTGATGAGAATCTTAAGTCTTCTCCCTCTTGCTTAGTTTATTGATGAAGGAAATGAGTGAAGAAGCCCTTAAGAAATTTCCGTAGGCCCCACACCTAGTGTCTGAAGAATAATTTGGAGAAAAGTTGTCCTAATTTCTAGTACCCATATGCCTTGCCATGCTGTCTCTCAAATTAATTCAGTAGATGCCAGTGTCATATGATAGCATGAAATAGTACAGTAAAGTAGGCAAAAGTTAGACTTTAAAGCCCATTAAATGCAAAACATTGGATTTTTCATTTTACTCTGTGAAAACATGAATCCATTATAGACTTCTTAACTAGGAGATGATGTGATCAGATATGTCTGAACATCATTTTGGGAATTGAAAGTAAAATGATTTGGAGAGTGGAAATACTGGCATCAATTAGACAACCTAAAAAAGCTACACTAATAGTTCAGGGGAGAAGTGATCAGTTCTGAATAAGATAAGAGAATATCCGAATGGAAAGAAGGGAACAGGTTAGAAAATGTTGTGAAGATAGAATTGACAAGGCATGTAATCAGATTAAGAAGTGGATGGTAAGGGAGAATTCAAGGATGATTCCAAGGTTGTGAACCTTAAATAACTGGAAAGACTGCGATGCCATCTACAGAAATGAGGAATTTTTAAGGAGAGATAGGTGTGGAGGTGATACAGATTTAAAGATTATTTTGATGGTTTGGAATTGAGATGTCAATGGAATATCCAATAGGTATTTAGTCATTGAGAATTGGAGTTCGTCAGAGGAATTGTAACAGACATAAAGATTTCAGTGTCATCTGCATAGAAATTGTAATTGAACTAATAGTAGCTGATGGATTTATTAAAGGAGAGATGATAGGGAGAGAAGAGAAAAAAGAATATGATAGATATTTTGTGAGTGGGAGAAGAAAGAAGGTCCAGCAAAGGATACTGAGAAAGAAGGTTGGACTAGAGAAGAGAAATCCAAGGAAATTGTCATGGAAATTAAAGAAGAAAGCAATGAGAAAATGGGTTGGTCAAAAATGTTAAAATTGCAGAAACATTAGCTATAATAAGAACTAAAAAATACCATTGAATCTAGCAGTTAAGAAATTGATGGTAAGTTTAGAGAGAAAAATTGCTGTCTAGTGGTTGATTTAGAAACCAGATTGAAAGCATTTGAGACATGAATGACTGATTAAGAAATAAAATCAAGGTACGTTGACAGTCCTTTGCACAAATTTGGCTTCAGAATGGAGAATATATTTAGGATACCAGCCTAGGGTAATGGAAAAGGTCCAATATGTCATTTTTATGATGGATGAGTCTTGGGCATGCCTTAGGAGTCAGTAGATGAAAAAATGAGAAAAAAAAAACCTAAAAAGTGATCAGCAGGTCATGTTCTTGAAGGAAATGGGAGAAAAGTGGGGTCAAGAGTATAAGTGGAAGGAATAGGCTTGGCAAGAAGATTATTAAGAGATGACTATCAACCAAGACAGATCAAAAAATATGCATAACTTAGTAGAACATTTACTGAATTTTTGTGACAAAAAGTCACTCAGTCAGACAAATGGAGGAAAGAATGGGAGATTACAAAAACAAAGATTGAGCTGTGTGGTAAGGGAATCAAACACTAGAAACCTGTGAAATTTGGAACTAAACACACACACATATGTGTGTTTAGATATGATTATGTTTTTAACATTAAATGTCAATGGATCTAACATGATAAATTTCCAGGAAAATACCTATCTATATTTCTAGCTACATCATCTAAGCCTATATCTATATCAAAATATATAAAGAATCAATTAACTTAAAATCCTATTTGGCACTACATTTTGCACTTAAAGTTTCCAATATTATTTGTATATGCATATATATTATGTTGCAAGGAAAGACAATTTCATTTTGTCCCCGTTTCCACTAGCATTTTTTTAAATTTTCTATAAGACAGACAGTGCAGTGAAATGTCCAAGAGAGGAGAAACAGTTAGAAAATAAAAACTAGGGTTCTTTTGATTTGCTGGGCATTAAAGGGGAAGAAGAGATTTTGAAATGTTAAAAGTAGACCTGGCAGCAGTCGATGAAAAGTCGCACTTATCCCTTTCTCTAACTTACACTTTGCGATAGATGAGCTGCCACGTTCTGTATCATGGGGAACCTCTGTATAAGCCTCTTTTCAGGTGGGGACAATTTGTAAATGTTTAGGGATACTGAATCCATATGCAGCCTTTGTGTTTGAGAGCTGGTGGTCAGGTTTAGGAAAGGGAACTCCATTCCAGCTTTTGCTCTCACTGTGTGTATCCTGTGAAAAACTGGGCTTCTACCAGCATGTTTATGTGATATAAGCAGTTGCTTTAGCTACGGGACAAAGTCATTTGGTATTTTACTATATTTTCCAGTTCTGTATTCAACCTCCCATGGACCAACAATCTCCAAAATAATCATTGTAAAACTATTTTGTTTGATACCTCTTGTGTTTGATGAGTCCAGAGAAAATACCAGATTCATTCTTTACATTTTTATGTGATTTTCCAAATCAAAGCTAACACCATTCTGTGGAAAGTCATTGCAGAATGAAAAACCAGGTGAAATTGCAATAGCTTCAAAATAAAAATACAGTTCTTCACGATTATAAAGCACTGACATAATTCACATAAAATGCAGTCTTTTATTGGAGAATTGAATGAAGGTTTGGGGAAGACTTTTTTTTACTATAATTGCAGCTTTGCTCAATGACACCTGAAGAACTTCTCAAATTCATTTTTCTTTTAATATAAATATTTCTTACTGGTTGCAATTGATTTCAAGCCTATTTATGGAATCGGAGATATATTTCATATACACATATGTAGGTACTTTTTATGTGTGCTTACACAAATACACATTCCATATATGCACAAATATTCTCTACATGCACATAGATGTATATGTGAATATTTGGTACTGAAATTTGTAGAAGTTTGTAATGTGAATTCGAGTTTCTGTACATCTTGATTCATTCACTCTGGGTATAATTGATTGGAAAATAAATAATTATAAGGATGGTGATAATGATGGTAGAGCATAAATAACCACTGATAAAGTGATTAAGTTCCCTCCACTATTCACAAAGATGTTTTTTTGTTTGTTTTGTTGTGGTTTTTTTGTTTGTTTTTTAACCACAACAACCCTCTGTTGCAGGGAAAACTAGTGTATTATGTCTATTTTACAGGTTGGGAAATTTATTCTTTAAAAGTATAAATGACTCATCCAGGGACACAACTTCCAAATGTCTGATATAGGTCATTAAATTTAGAATTGGAAGGTAGCTTAGAACTCACATAGTCCTATCCTTTTATTTTACAAATGAACAAACTAAGGCATATAGATATGGAAAGGGCTTGCCTAAGTGTGTGTAATTATTGAATAATAAAAATAGTATTCAAGCTGATGTAATTGGAGTCCAGATTCATTCCTTGATCCACTATATCAGGTTACAAAGGTCTTCTTTGTAACTAACTTTGTAACTAACTATAGCAATAGTTAGCATTTACATAGCACTCTAATGTTATATAAGTGCTTCATATATGTCATCACATTTAATTCTTACAACAATCCTGTAGGTTACTTGTAATTGGTATGCCCATTTTATAGATATGGAAGCTAAATCTAAAGAGTGGTTAAATGACTTGCCCTTAAATAATTTACAGATAGTAAATATCTGGAATAGGTCTTCCTCACTCCAAGCAAACACTGTCTTTCAACTAGCTGTTAATAATTCTGTACATACTTTGCAAGGTGTGTATGTGTGTGTGTGTGTGTGTGTGAGAGAGAGAGAGAGAGAGAGACAGAGACAGAGACAGAGAGAGACAGAGACAGAGAGACAGAGACAGAGAGAGAGAGAGAGAGAGAGAGAGAGAGAGAGAGAGAGAGAGAGAGAGAGAGAGAGAGAGAGAGAGAGAGAGGCTTTTGAGGGGGTGGTGGTAGAGACTTTTGAGAGACCAAAATGGAATCATATTTTGTATAGTGTCTTCTTGCTGCAATTTTGAAAATAACATCAATACTCAGACCATGAAACAACTGAAAAGTTCATCCTTAAATGGCTGAAGCAGATATCTTCAAATCACAAATATTTTCCAAAAACCATTATTCAAAAAGTAAATATAAACCTGTTTTCTGAATCCTGAAAATTTTGTCATAACAAAGCCAACTGCATAGCCTCAACATTATGTCACAAAGCAGCCCTTGGAATTTAAGAAGAAATAAAGAAAAAAAATAAAAAGTACCTATATCCCAGCCTGGATAGAGCATGAAACAAGATTGAACCAGTATTCATTCTGAATTTCACTTCTACCCTCATTGAGACATACACTTTCCACACATCATTATACTCCTTTCTCTTGAAGGATTAGAAAATATCCACATCATATTTGTAAGCTCCAGAACAGTTTATTTGTTCCTAATCATTTTATTTTACTTCCTCTTTTTGGCTTTCTTCATGAATATTTCTTTCTCTCATTTTTCTTACATCTTTGTAAATTATTTCAAAACTAGAACACATTATGAGTATTGTTACTCACTTTACAAATCCTCCTAATGAAGACAATAACCAATAGAATAATTACTCTAAATAAGTTTGAAATCAATGCTGATGAATCATGGGAGCTCTCATGTGTCTGCAGAATTCTGCCTCTTGATATATCTGTCTCATCTATAAGCAAAAGCAGTAATAGTTTTGCTTCATTTTTTTCACCCTCCCAGCACTCACTTTACCAAACGTATCATTTTCCACAATTGAGATTCTCCTCTACATGAATCTGATATTTTCTTTACAGAGGTTACAGAAATAAGTGAATGTGTGGAGATCCTGAATACGGAGAGGGATTGGCTATTGAGCATGTGAGCAAGGAACTATTCACCACCATATTGATTTTCCAAACTATAAGAGAGGAAGAAACAGAATTCTAGTAAAATATGGGTGGGGGACAGGATATTTGTATCAAAAAAATTCAACTCTAACAGTGAAAGAGATAACACTACCCATCACCTACATACAAAGGGCTCATGAACTGACTGGCCACATACTCAAAAAGATGTGTATGTGTTTGTGTGTGTGTGTGTGTGTGTATAGATATAGATATCTACATTTATATGTCTATACACACATATCTACAAATATATTTATATGTATGTGTATTACATAAGTTTATGTATATATATGTGCACATATTTATATATTATTCTTATTTATATTATATATAAAAGAGTCACTTTATGACTGGAAATGTTGTAATGGAAACTGCATAATCCAGTCAATTAACAATAATGAAAATGATAATGATGATAATAATGATGATGGTAATGTTGATAATGAAAAGAAAGATATACCCACAGGCTTATCCTACATTTATACAAATACTTAACTATATGTTTTTTTTCCCAAAACATTGAATTGAAAATATGAATTGCATCCTAGATTTGACACTGACTGGATTTGAGTTAGTTCACTCCTCTGAGCCTCAACTCACTTCCCTCATTTGAAAATCAAGGAATTAAGTCTGGTGAACTCTAACGTACATAATAAAGTCCAGGAGTACTTTGTTGCTCATAGAGCATTGGTCTTCAACATGGAGTCCAAGGATCTCCAATGGGTCAATAGATGAATACAGAAGGATTCATGAATTTGTACTTTAAAAAATATTTTAATAAAATATTTAATGTATTTTGCTTTGTTTAGAAAACTATGTTTTTCATTCTTGCATTTAAATATGTTTTTTTTTTTTTTTCTTGAGAGGTTTTATAGGCATGAGTATGCCAAATAATTCAGGGTCAAACTCACCACTTTTTAATTTATTTATTTAACTTTTTTACATTCATTTTCACAAAATTTTGGGTTCCAAATTTTCTCCTCATTTGTCTCCTCCCCCTACCCCAATACACCGAGCATTCTAATTGCCCCTATCACCAATCTGCCCTCTCTTCTATCATCTCTCCCTTCCCTGTTCCCATCTTCTGTTTTGTCCTGTAGGGCCAGATAACTTTCTATTCCCCAGTACCTATATTTCTTATTTCCTAGTAGCAAGACCAATACTCAACAGTTGTTCCTAAAACTTTGAGTTCCAAATTCTCCCCATCCCTCCCTCCCCACCCATTCCCTTTGGGAAGACAGGCAATTCAATATAGGCCATATCTATGCAGTTTTGCAAATGACTCCCATAATACTCGTGTTGTGTAAGACTAACTATATTTCCCTCCATCCTATTCTGCCCCCCCCCCATTCCTTCTATTCTCTCTTTTGGTCCTGTCCCTCCCCAAGAGTGTTGATTTAAAATTGCTCCCTCCTCCCATTGCCCTCCCTTCTATCATCCCCCCACCCTGTTTATCTCCTACTCCCCCACTTCCCTGTATTGTAAGTTAGGTTTTCATACCAAAATGAGTGTGCATTTTATTCCTTCCTTTAGTCAAATGTGATGAGAGTAAACTTTGTTTTTTTCTCTCAGCTCCCCTCTTTTTCCCTGCACTAAAAAGTCTCCTGCTTGCCTCTTCTATGAGAGATAATTTGCCCCATTCAGTTTCTTCCTCTCTTCTCCCAATATATTCCTCTCTCACCACTTACCTTAATTTTTTTAAAGATATGATACCATACTATTCAATTCACTCTGTGCTCTGTCTCTGTGTGCATGTGTTTATGTGTGTGTCTGTGTGTCTGGGTGTTATCCCACCAACTACCCAGATACTGAAAAGTTTCAAGAGTTACAAATATTGTCTTTCCTTGTAGTAATCTAAAGAGTTCAACTTTAGTAACTCCCTTATGACCTCTCTTTGCTGTTTACCTTTTTATGCTTCTCATCATTCTTGTGTTTGAAAGTAAAATTTCCTTTTCAGCTCTGGTCTTTTCATCAAGAATGCTTGAAAGTTCTCTATTTCATTGAATGATCATTTTTCCCCTGAAGTATTGTACTCAGTTTTGCTGGGTAGGTGATTCTTGGTTTGAGTCCTACTTCCTTTGGCTTCTAGAATATCCTATTCCACGCCCTTCGATTTCTTAAGGTAGAAGCTGCTAGATCTTGTGTTATCCTGATTGTATTTCCACAATACTTGAATTGTGTCTTTCAGGCTGCTTGTGATATTTTCTCCTTGACCTGGGAGTTCTGGAATTTGGCCACAATGTTGCTAGGAGTTTCTCTTTTTGGATCTCTTTCAGGTGGTGATTAGTGGATTCCTTAAATACTTATTTTGCCCTCTAGTTCTAGAATCTCAGGGCAGTTTTCCTTGATAATTTCATGAAAGATGGTGTCGAGGCTCTTTTTTTGATCATGACTTTCAGGTAGTCCCACAATTTTTAAATTGCCTCTCCTGGATCTATTTTCCAGGTCAGTTGTTTTTCCCATGAGATATTTCACATTATCTACCATTTTTTTCATTCTTTTGGTTTTGTTTTGTGATTTCTTGGTTTCTCATAAATTCGTTAGCCTCCATCTGTTCCATTCTAATTTTTAAAGAATTATTTTCTTCAGTGAGCTTTTGAACCTCCTTTTCTAGTTGGCTAATTCTGCTTTTGAAAGCATTCTTCTCCTCATTGGCTTTTTGAACCTCTTTTGCCAATTGAGTTAGCCTGTTTTTCAAGGTGTTATTTTCTTCAGCATTTTTTTGTGTCTACTTTAGGAAGGTGTTGACCGGCTTTTCATGCTTTTCTTCATCTCTCTCATTTCTCTTCCCAGTTTTTCCTCCACTTCTCTCACTTGATTTTCAAAATCTTTTTGAGCTCTTCCATGGCCTGAGCCCATTGAATACTTATTTTGGATGTTTGGGATGCAGAAGCCTTGACTTCTATGTCTTTCCCTGATTGTAAGCATTGTTCTTCCTCATCTGCAAGGGTGGGAGGAGATATCTGTTCACCAAGAAAGTAACCTTCTATGGTCTTATTTTTTTTCCCTTTTCTGGGCATTTTCCCAGTCAGTTTCTTGACTTCTGAGTTTCCTCTCCACCCCCACCTTACCTCCAGGTCCGTCCAGCTAGTGCTTGAGGGCTGAGATTCAAATGCTGCTTCCCAGCCTCAGGGCTTTCAGGGAGGGCAGGGCTGCTATGCAGTGTGAGATTAAGTCCAGGGGCTCAGGTGGGTGCAGGGCCATGGCACAGGGCTTAGTTCCCTCAGGGGGCTTATGTGGAGACTTTCAATAATGGATCTGGGCCCCTCCCCGCTTTGGGAGCCCCTGTCTGGTGCTGTCTCCGCTGCTGGCTCCCGAGGGGGCCTGACATATGGAGACACCCCGCTCCCCTTTTGGCAACCTGAAAAGGCCCTCTCACTGACCTTTGGTGCCTGTGGGTGGAGGGACCTGCGCTGCTGCTGGAGATTCTGTCCCTGCAGCCTGCTCGGTTCTGGTCCTCTCAGTGTCTCGTGGGCAAGGCAGGGCTGGGCTCTGCTCTGGGTCTGGTGTGCAACAGATCTTTAGTGTCGATTTTTCAGGGCTCTCTGGAAAAGAAATCTCCTCCACTCTGTTGTTGTGTGGCTTCCACTGCTCCAGAATTTGTTGGGAGTTTTTCTTTACAGGTATTTTATGGGCTGTGGGTTAGGAGCTAGCATATGTGTACCTTTCTACTCCACCATCTTGGCTCCTCCCCACAAATCACCTCTTTTGTTTTGCATTTATAACCTAGCTTCAGACCTTTCTAGTCTTATACATTGTTCCTCTTTACACACTATAATCCAACCAAACTGAACTTCAGACTTCCTAGCATGTGATATAGCATCTCCCATCTCCATGCCTTTTCACAGACTATCCTATGTATATGAATGGCATAATCCTTACTTCTATCATTATAATCCTTAGCATCTTCCATAACATAGGTCCAACAACACCGTGAATTTGTCATCTATGGAAATTATTTGCACTTATATGTTTGTTTATTGTATCTCTTGGTAAAATGTAAGTTCCTTAAATGGAGAGATTATTTTTTGCAATTTTGTTATTACTGGCAGTGCTTAGCCCAATAACTAGCATTTAAAACACGCACACACACACACACACACGTGTCTCTGTGTGTGTATGCATTGATTGATTCTAGTTCTTTTGTTCTTAGACTAGTCCAAAACTATTGTAATAGAAATAAGGAATACTATGGAATCTCCTGCTAAAGTAATCGTGGATAATCAACATTTTAATCACTATTCTTTTCCATCACATTTTCTGCTTACAAATTCTCAAAGAACACCACAAGAATATTCATTGCCCTGTTTTGCCACAAATTCTTTTCATCATAAAGCTCTTCATAGATGTTGATGTAAACATGAATCATGTCTTTTTAATGATTTATATTGTGAATTTTCATGAAGTTTAGTATTTGTATAATTAGTAATATGTATGGCAGGCAAGATAGAAGAGTTAATGAATCAATACTCCCAACTCCACCCAGACCCTCATAAAGTTACAAGGAATGAAAGCCTGGAAGAATATGTTATCTTGATAAGCATATTTTCTTCTGTGAAAACAGAAAAAAGTTGATGCTATATACATTGTTAATGGGTTTTTTACTTCTTCTACCAAACACACAATTAGAATTAAATGAAAACTGGCACAAATATCTCATTCCTTGATCTGTAGTCATTTTACTGAATTTTACTGAATTACTCTGTCCCTTATACCCAGATACCCTGATACCTTTCTCTAAAACACAGTATCATATAATAAGCATTTTAGAATATTTGTTGCAATTATAGCACAAAGTAGCAAGGGAGTATTTGAGTTTTGTATTCCCTGTACAAAGGATCTTATATAACTATAACATTCAAGCTACATCTTTGTGTGTACATTAGAAAAACCTTTAAAACACACAAGCTTAGGTAATTTAATAGTTTTTTTAAGCAGACAGCCCCTTTATTAAAAAAAAAAGTTAATCCCCCTTTTTTAGTCTTGCTTGTCCTTGATTTTGTTCCTTCATTTGGCACAATTTTTCATTTCTTCTTTCTGCAAAGACCCTCATCCCTTCACCTCTTGCTTTCTCCTGACCTTTCTAATCATACCTACTTTGTCACCTTCATTAGCTAATTTTCCTTTCTTGAATCCTAAGATTCGTGTTTCCAACTTTAACTCTGTTTTCTTTTTACTTTCTTTTTATATTTTCCCTTGTTTAATTTCATTATTTTTATGGCTTAATCTGTATACAAATGACTCCCAAATTAATAACTCCAGTCCTGGGTTTACTCCTAGATTTCCAAATCGTATTTTCAACTGCCTACAGAATATCATTACTTTTATTTTTTCCTGGTATTTTTAATTCAACCTGTTCCAAATTGAGCTTATTTTCATTCCTTTGAAATTTATTCCTCCTGACTTTCTTAGTGCAGTCAGTGACATTGCCATGGACCTTATTATATGTTCTTGAAAGCTCAATGTTATTTTTAACCTTTCCTTGTCTTTCCCCACTAAATTCAATAAGTTTGCAAGTCTTTCTAATTTTACTTCTGAAACATCACTTGCTTTCATCCATTCTCCTCTATTTCTGTTCTCCCCACTTAAGTTATGCAGTCTCTAATTATCAAATACCTGAAAGATTTTGATCATCACCTTTCCAATCATCCATAGTTTAGTATAGCTCCCTTTTAAGCTATCATTTCCAGCCATTTCTATAAACAATTAGCATGAATAGATGTGGTAATGACCTAAAGTCTTCAAAAGTTCTGACTTTCTGCTGGAAAAAGTTCAAATTTCATAGTCTGGCAATCTGATACCAACCTATCTTTTTAGTTTTCTCTCATACTAGTGCTCTTCTTGGAATTCTGTACTTGAGTCATCTCCTATATATGACATCCTGTGTAGATGTTTTATAGATTCTGCATTTGGTTATAACATTCCCTGTGCCTGAGATGCCTTATCCCAATGTTCTCCTAGTTGCAATCCTACTCACTCATTAAATCACAGATCTAATGCTACCTTCTCCAATAACTCTTCCCTTATTTTGTGGTTTTCGGCAAAAATCTTTACATGATGAATGCAGCAGTGAGCTTATACTTTCTTGGCCTTCTTCCTATACCTAATTGGATAGTTTTAATTTTTTTTCTTCCTCAGTTCTTAGAACAGATCTTTGAACATAATAACTGATTCATAAAAGTTGACAGATTGAAGGATTGAAGTGGCTATATACCAACTTTATGAATACATATGTAAATACATTCTGATCACTTAGCATGTATGTTTTTTTGTATGACATAGGCACAGGGAAAATGTGACCTAGTGAATTAGCTTCATAAGTTGATAGTTTTTAAAACACTGAAAATATTTGGTAGAAAAATTCAGGGATAATTTATTAATTAGATATAATTTATGCTTTCCTAATTTTTTTTATTTCTTGTTTATTAATTCTGACCTTAACTCTGATGAATTTATATCCTGACTATGCAAAGGAGCTAAGGGAAAAATAAGAAACCAAAACAATTCTTCTCTTGTCTGTTAAAGTTTAATGTTTTAAAATGTTATTTCGTATTTGCTATATCAATTACCAACCAATAATTACTTCAAAGAAAGTATTCATGATATATAAACAGTGAAGCTCCTATGTAACCTCTAAGATGTCAGTCTTCCTAATTCTTAGTTCTGGAGCCATGTCTTTACATATATTGCAGCCATTCTCACCTTTTTCCCCCTATCTTTTCCATTGAGGTTGACAAGTTTTAGAGTCTATACTGATTTAAATTGGAAGACATTAAAAAATTATTAAAAGAATTTCCTCTGCCAATTAAGTCTCAACAACCAGAATTAGCGTACAAGCTACAGTTATTTAAATGGTGTTTTTTTCTAACATATATTATCAAGTATGACACTGCATTATAATGAACCCAAATATCCATCGAAATAATGTATCTTGTTGCCTTTAGGAAAATAATGGAATATACTGTACAAAATCTTTTATTGGACTCTTATGGAATACTTGTGAATTATCCTTTTATTTTGCAAAACTTTCTTCTCATTTTATTTCTGGCAAGAATGTCATGAATAATATGATTTATTCCCATAAAAAATGTCAGCTTGACAACTAGTTCATGGTCTCAGAGAGTATTATTATCCAAATTAAAGGTTATTGATAGACTAAAATTATATGTTTCTTGGTAAATTTTATCTCCTTTTCCACACTTCTGCCACTTCAGAAACAAAACAGCATGTTATATGATAGTAGACTTCCACGTTTAAAAAAAATCATTTTCAGATGACATACTTATCCTTAATTTTCTTGTTACATGGGGAGAGAGAGAGAAAGAGAGAGAGAGAGAGAGAGAGAGAGAGAGAGAGAGAGAGAGAGAGAGAGAGATTTTTTTCTACCCGAACTCTCCTCTTTTCAGTTTCCGTATTACTGTTGAGGGTAGCACCATTCTCCTAATTACTGAGGCTTACAATATAGGTGTTATCTTTAACTTCTCATTGTCACCCACCCCATATATTCAATGTTTCATTGAAGAAAAGTCTAAAATACTTATGTTGGTTGAGTATCTATTGTAAAGCAATTACTTTTGGTATTTTCCGAGGCATCAATTGATTTATTAATATAGATTTTTCTCATTTATTAAAACGTACCAGATATTTACAGATGTAAAATAAATATATTAAAGTCAATTCAATAAAACAAATTTTGATGTTATCTAATGGTATATTCAGTATTACATATCCATAGACCTCCACTTCAGCAATGAAGAAATGACCATTTTTTCCACTCTTCTCTAGTGCTAAGCTTACTCATTCTTAATTCATAGCCTAAATCTCAATTTACTTTTGTTTCCATAGTTAGAGATAATTCAAATACAATTTTTAAACATCAATCACTGCAAAGAAGATTTATATTTTACAATTTTACCAAGGCAACATTAGAAAAATAATACATGGAAGGGTCAATGACACTATTTCCTACATGTAAGTGCTTCAAGGAAATGAATTATTTCTTAGTTTAACAATAACATTTTAGTTTCATTGGCATATGACAGTTCTCTAGGAAATCTTGAAGAACAATTTACTAGTAAAGTAGATTGCTTCAAGCTGATATTATATGCATTTTGAAAGCCAACAGTATCAAGTAATTCAAAATTGTTTTTCCCCCTATAGAAGTCTAGCTTATTATTACTAGCTTATTTTAAGAGTCAGCATCTTACATATGGATGGTGTAGTATAGGCAATAACTCATTTGAATTCTCCTAGTATTCCCTTCTAAACAACTGTATAATAATGCCTCAGATTGAATGCAAGAGAGGGAATACCAGTACAAGGTCAGGGTGAAACAATTTCCTGCCCAAGACAATTTAAGTGTTTGGCAGCAAAGGTCTGCGACACGGGGGTTGTCATTGCTTTGGAGCACAATGCACACAAAAGCAATACCAGCACCTGACTTTAGAGATGACTACAGCAGTGGAAGAAGTTTTAGCAGTTCACAGGTCATAGATGATAAAAGGAGATGTCAACTGGTTATAGACATTACCAGGGACTCTTTACAGGTCCTAGTTTCAGAAACCTTTTGAAATTTTCTATATGTAAGTCTGGTTTCCAGTTTCATGGCAAGGAGGAACATTAATTGTTGACTAATTTAACTTTTAATTATAAGTAGGCTTAACAACAATCACAGAAACAAACAACTTGCTAAAGAAAGTGTGGTAATCAGAGGAAAATTTTTACCTCTAAATGTCTATATTAATAAAATAGAAAAGGAGAAGAACAATGATTTGAGTATGTAATTTAAAAAATACCTGAAAAAAAATAAAAATCACCAGCTAAACAAAAAATTAAAAATCCTAAACATAAAAGATGTAATCAATAAAAAAAAATTGAATGTAAGAAACACGCTAAATTAATAAATACAATGTGCAGCTGGTTTTATTAAAAATCAATAAAATGGATAAATCTTTAGTTAATACCATTTTCAAAAAGAAAAAAAAACAAATCATTACCATAAAAAATTTTAAATAGTGAATATACCACTAATGAAAATGAAAACAAAGCAATTGTGATATATATATATATATATATATATATATATATATATATATATATATATATATATATGTCAGATTTAAATAACTAGAGAAATATTAACTGTTCTTGGGTGGGCAGAGCCATTATAATAAAAGTGACAAATCTACCTAAACAACTCCAGTTATTCAATGCTATACCAATTAAATTATTAAAATAATTATTTTATTGAACTGTACAAACAACTTAAAAATTCATTTAAAAGAGCAAAATTTTGAAAATATCAAAGATTGTTTAAAAAACATAAAGGAAAGGAGACTAGTAATAATGGATTGAAAACTATATATTATAAAGAGGTAATCATCAAAACTATCCATTAATGTCTAATAAATTTTTTCAAAGGTAGATCAGTGGAACAGAGAACAAATATAGTGTGCAGTAGTAAATTATAGTAACTACTATGTTCTATGAAGTGATGAGCAGGTTGATTTTAGGGGAAAGAATTTTGTAAAATAATGAAGAGTGGAGGGGGCAGAGTCAAGATGGTGGAGTAGAAAGATGCATGTATATGAGCCACGAACCCACAGCCCATAGATTTAATGTAAGAAGAGATCCCCAGAAGTTCTGGATCACTGCAGGGGGTGCAGAAACATAGTGGAAGAGATTTCTGATTCAGAGAGCCGTGGAGAGCCATCCCCAGGGTCTGTCCTGCCCAAGAAAGTGGACCCCACCCCAGCGCTGCCCTGGCTGTGGCCCCAGAGAAACTGATCCAAGCAGGCTTCAGGGACGGAAGCTCTGGCGGCCTGGAAGGTCCCTCCGCTCACAGACGCTGCAGGTCAGTGACAGACACGCCCGGGCTGGCCAAGAGGGGAGCAGGGTGTCTCCGTGGCTCAGGGCCCTCTCAGGAGGAAGCGGCAGAGGCAGAGGCAGGGGCAGGAAGTAGCAGAGGCAGGGGTGGCAGCGGAGGCAGTGGCGGCAAGGCCATGGCGGCCTGGGACTCCCCCAGCAGCAGGCAGGATCTTCAATACTGAAAGTCTCTCCATAAAGTCCCTGAAGGAACTGAGCCTGCGAGGCGGACCTGCCCCCACCCCAGCACCAGAACTTAAGCTCACATTGAAGAGCAGCAGCGCCTGCCGCCGAAAGCCCATTGGAATCTCAGACCACAAGCACTAGCTGGGCGGATCTAGGCGGGGGTGAACAGGAATCTCAGAAGTCAAGTAACTGGCTGGGAAAATGACTAGAAAAGGGAAGAAAAACAAGACTATAGAGAGTTTTTTTGAACAGATGCAAATGATCCCGACTTTCGGATCTGACGACGACGAGGACATATTCTTGCCATCAGGGAAAGACGTGGAGGGCGGAGCCTCGGTACCCCAGACATCCCAGGGGGATGTCGGGTGGGCTCAGGCCTTGGAAGAGCTCAAAAAGGATTTTGAAAAGCAAGTTAGACAGGTGGAGGAAAAACTGGGAAGAGAAAGGAGAGAGATGCAAGAAAAGCATGAAAAATGGGTCAATACCTTGCTAAAGGAGACCCAAAAAAAATGCTGAAGAAAATAACACCTTGAAAAATAGGGTAACTCAATTGTCAAAAGAGGTTCAAAAAGCCAATGAGGAGAAGAATGCTTTCAAAAGCAGAATTAGCCAAATGGAAAAAGAGGTTCAAAAGCTCACTGAAGAGACTTCTCTCAAGATTAGAATGGAACAGATGGAGTCTAATGACTTTACAAGAAACCAAGAAATCACCAAACAAAACCAAAAGAATGAAAAAATGGAGGGGAATGTGAAATATCTCATGGGAAAAACAACTGACCTGGAAAATAGATCCAGGAGAGACAATTTAAAAATTATGAGACTACCTGAAACACATGATCAAAAAAGAGCCTAGATATCATCTTCCATGAAATTATCGAGGAAAACTGCCCTAACATTCTACAACCAGAGGGCAAAATAAGTATTGAAAGAATCCATCGATCCCCACCTGAAAGAGATCCAAAAAGAGAAACTCCTAGGAACATTGTGGCCAAATTCCAGAACTCCCAGGTCAAGGAGAAAATCTTACAAGCAGCTAGAAAGAAACAATTCCAGTATTGTGGAAATAAAATCAGGATAATTCGAAATCTAGCAGCTTCTACATTAAGGGATAGAAGGGCGTGGAATAGGATATTCCATAAGTCAAAGGAACTAGGACTCAAACCAAGAATAACCTACCCAGCAAAACTGAGTATAATACTTCAGGGAAAAATATGGTCTTTCAATGAAACAGAGGATTTTCAAACATTCTTGATGAAAAGACCAGAGCTGAAAAGAAAATTTGACTTTCAAACACAATAATGAGAAGAAGCATGAAAAAGTTAACAGCAAAGAGAAGACTTAAGGGACTTACCATAAGTGAACTGTTTACATTCCTACATGGAAAGACAATATTTGTAACTCTTAAAACTTTTCAGTATCTGGGTAGTTAGTGGAACCACACACACACATGTACATGCATGCACACACATACACATACACACATGCACACACATACAGAGACAGAGAGCACAGAGTGAACTGACTAGGATGGGACTATATCTTAAAAAAATTAAGGTAAATGGTGAGAGAGAAATGTGGTGGGAGGAAAGAGGGTGAAATTGAATGGGGTAACTATATGTCATTTAAGAGGCAAGTAGGAGACTTTTTAGTGGAGGGAAAAAGAGGAGAGCTGAGAAAAAAAAAACAAGAAGTTTACCCTCATCACATTTGAGTAAAGGAAGGAATAAAATGCACACTCATTTTGGTATGAAAACCTATTTTATGGTATAGGAAAGTGGGGGAAAAGGAGATAAGGAAGGGTGGGGGGATGATGGAAGGGAGGGCAAAGGGAGGAGGGAACAATTTGAAGTCAACATTGGGGGAGGGACAGGATCAAAAGCCAGAAGAGAAACAATGAGGGACAGGATAGGATGGAGGGTAATTCAGTTAGTCTTACACAACACGACTCTCATGGAAGTCATTTGCAAAACTACACAGAAATGGCCTATCTTGAATTACCTGCCTTCCCAAAGGGAATGGGTGGGGAGGGAGGGATGGGGAGAATTTGGAACTCAAAGTTTTAGGAACAACTCTTTAGTATTGTTGTTGCTACTAGGAAAGAAGACATACAGTTGATGAGGAATAGAAAGTCATCTGGCCCTACAGGACAAAAGAGAAGATGGGGACAAGAGAAGGGAGGGATGACAGAAGAGAGGGCAGATTGGTGATAGGGAAAATTAGAATGGTTGGTGTATTGGGGTGGGGGGAGGGGATAAAAGGGGAGAAAATTTGGAACCCAAAATTTTGTGAAAACGAATGTAAAAAGTTAAATAAATAAATAAATATTTAAAAAAATAATGAAGAATGTAATGAGTAGAACCAGGATAATAATATATACAGAACCAGCAATATTGGTGAAAACATAACTGAATTACTGCTATTCTGACTATTAAAAACATTCAATTTAACCACCGGGGACATATGAAGGAAGATGCTCTCTATCTCCAGAGAAAGAGTTGTTTAGTAGAAGTACAGTATGTATTAAGTATCTACATTTATATTTATCATCTATCAATCAATTGATCCATCTACATGCAGATATAGATAGATCAAACAATCAAAAAATCTAGAGAAAAATATATACATATATAGATTGATATGAACACAAATACACACACACACTGATATATATATATATATATATATATATATATATATATATAATATATATATAGTATATATGAATATGTGTGTCCATGAGGGTATACATGTGTGAAATGGAGGCCTTCTCTATTGTGGGCTGTGGAGGAATGCAGTGTATGGAACATAAAATGTGACAAAAGCAACTTTAATTTTGAAAAGAAAAGAAATTGTGTAATATTAAGGACCTCAACATATATAGGAGAGCCTGCTGTACAGGTTTTAGATCTGCATTTCTAAAAGCAAATCAACTTTTGAGGGGTCACCAATACCTTCAATAAAGCACATATAGCATTCACTTGGTTCAGGGGAAAAAGTCAGGACCCTGAACTTCAGAAAAATAGGGATAAGTCAAAATCAACAGACAGGGCTTCTAGCTGTCTGACATAAGCAACACATACATCATAAGTTAATAGACAGATAACTATCTGACCATACAGTGGTAGTTACCAGAGATGAAATCATCATCATCTGAGTTTTAAAAGCTGGAGGGTTGCTTAGGAGCTTCCAATAGTCTCATCTGGCAAACAAAACCTTCTTTTAAAAACTAAGCACAAAGTAAAACCTCACCCTCAGAGTACTTACACATTTTTCAGATCCAGAAGGCATCATAAACCTTGAGAATCATGCCTCAATGGAAAATTAAAAAAAGGTATGGGTCTTCCTACAAATCTTAATAAGTAGGCCCATTAATGTGTGGGGAAGATTTTATTAAGAAGCAAAATTATATTAACAATAAGCAAAATGGCATTATTATTGTCTTTTCACATAGGGGTGAAAGAGGATTAGGAAAACAGTTAAAAGCTTGTTAAAAGAGGCATAAAAATACTGAGTGAAATATTGAGTGAACACTGAGTGAATTGACTCAAAAAAGGAATTAGACCTGGTTCTGGGAGTCAAGAAGGGAGAGTGATCTGTGATTGCTATGTCCCTCCCACTGTTGACCTTGAGGGGTCCAGAGAACAACTCCACCGGAAATATCCTGGAACAAGGGGAGCAGCAGATGGAGTAAACAGACTCTTCGGCCTTGAGGCTAGAAAGATCACAGAGGAGGGTCTCTCTTTCTGTGACCAAAGGTGACCACTGCAGGATCAGAACTGGTAGAAATAACCACATCTCAACAAACTTGGAGAAGATCCTGAACCCCAGGGGGGTGAAGCCAGTAACAGTCAATACGAGGACCCCAGGCATGCTTCAACACCCCAGAGGAATTGGGAAGAGACTAGTGCAGACAGATGACCTTGCCTATGCTGTAGCTCAACAGGAGAGACCTCTTTGGCCAGACCACCCCTCTCCCACACTTAACAAGCTAGCTCTAGGATAACTGCAGGGAAATCTCAAAAGACCTCACCTGGTCTCTGCTTTCCAACACCAGCCAACTCAGCACCAGATAAGCTGCAGCATTTTAATTTCTAGCTGAAAGAACCAGAGGCCACAACATGCAATGCCTCAAGTTTTAGACAAAGAACTATGGGACAGAGCTCCCTGTGCCACAGATTCAAAGATGTACCTTAAAAGCCAGGAAAAGTGTTATTATCATGAGTAAGAAGCAAAGCAGAAAAGAAAAGACCATAGGATATTTCTATAGGGACAAGGACAAAAACGCAAATACCAAAGACATCAGCATTGAGACTGTAATCCCATCTGAAATTTCAGAAGGGAACATGAACTGGTCTGAAGCACAGAGCCTTCTTGGAAGAGCTCAGGGAGGATTTTAAAACCCAAATTAGAGAAATAGAAGAAAAACCAAACAATGGCTTAAAAACATAGGGAAAAAAAGAAATCACAGAAGAATTTAAAAGGTAAATTGGACAAATGGAAAAGGAGATAAAAGAGTTAACTGGAAAAACAATTTGATAAAAAATATAATCGGGCAAACAGAAGCTAATGAATCTATGAGACATCAAGAATCAGTCAAACAGAATCTAAAGAATGAAAAGATAGGATAAAATGTAAAATATCTAATTGTAAAAACAACAGACTTGGAAAATAGATCCAGGAGAGAAAATCTAAGGATTAATAGTCAACCAGAAAGACATGATGAAAAAAAATCTGGAAAATATCATCCAAGAAATCATCAAGCAAAATTGCCCAGAAATCCTAAACCCAGAGAATAAAATAGTCATTGAAAGAACATATCGTTTACCTCCTAAAAGGGACCCCAAAGTAAAAACATCAAGAAATATCATTGCCAAATTCCAGTATGATTAAGTGCAGGAGAATGTTGCAAGCAGCCATAAAAAAACCCATTCAAATATTGAGGAGTTACAGCCAGGATCACACAGGACATTACAGTTTCTAAACTAAAAGAGTGAAAGAATTGGAATACAATATGCCATAATACAAAGGAGCTGGGACTACAACCAAGGATTGATTACTCAGCAAAGTGGACCATAATATTTTAGGCAAGGTGTTGGACATTCAATGAAATAAAGGATTTCCAGACCTGTCTGATGAAAAGGCCAGAACTCAACAGAAAATTTGTTCTTCAAACACAGGTCTCAAGAGAGGCATAAAAAGTTAAACAGGGGGAAAAAGACCTCATTACACAATATGGGCAAACTGTTTACATTCCTATAAGAGAAGATGATACTTGTTAATCATGAGAATCGCATATTTAATATGAAATGTGAAAAACATATACATAGATAGAAGAAGTGGGTATAAATTAAATGATGTGATGATAATAAATGTTATTTAAGGGTAGGAAGGGATTATAATGGGAGATGTGAAAAGGAGGCAGAACTAAATTACATCACAGGAAGAGGCACAAAAGTATTTTACAGTAGAGGGAGAAAGGGGAATGAGATGAGCATTGTTTGAGAGGTACTCTAATCTGATTGGATTCAAGGAGGGTCCAACCAATTCAGTTAAGAATAGAAATACAATTAGCTCTACAGGCAGTAGGAGTCAAGGGGGGAAAGAAAAAGGAGGGGAGGCTAAAAGGAAAGGAAGAAGTAGTAAGGGAAAAGGGGATTAAACGGGCTGAAGTTGTCATGGATGGGTCCTTGGGGAACATGGAGACTCCAGTGTTCCTGTGTGGAGCGGTATGAATGTTGCTGGTGTGTCTCTAAAGAATCTTCATCCTTCTTTGGGAACTGATGCTGATGCAGAGAATTGGAAAGATGTTCATAAACAGATGGTTGAAAGTGCTTATGAAGTAATCAAACTGAAGGGCTACACTTCCTGGGCCATTGGCTTGTCTGTGGCAGATCTGGCAGAAAGCATTATGAAGAATCTTAGGAGAGTGCATCCAATTTCCACCATGATTAAGGGCCTATATGGCATTAAAGAGGATGTCTTTCTTAGTGTCCCATGTGTCTTGGGGCAGAATTGCATTTCAGATGTGGTGAAGGTTAACCTGAATCCAGATGAGGAGGGCCGTTAAAAGAAGAGCACAGATACTCTTTGGGGAATCCAGAAGAAGCTGCAGTTTTAAAGCCTTTGAATGTGCTGCCATAAAGAAAACAGCACAGGGGTTGAGGGGTTATGTATGAGTTGCTTCTCTAGACCAAATCCTTCCTCTAATTAGTGACTAAACACCAGAAGTGTCAAAACTTGTGAACACACTCTAGTTTCTTCCTAAAGTTAGAAATGGGGAATAGAACCCTGTTGTAGTTTGCATATGATAATGAATATGACCTGTGTAGTCTCAGTGGTTGGTGTCAAGCAGAACCAGTGCCCCACAGGCACTGCTTTGTGTATGTAGGTGCTACAAGTTCCTTTAGGTCCAGAAGACAACACCCCTGGATACAAAACACCATACAGTAGTAATTCTTTATTGATGCGTCGATTACCTTTGTGCTCCCCTCCATTACGGCACTACAGCATGGCCCCCATGTATCACCTTTCTAGAGGACCTGATTTTGTCTGCCTATAATACATATATACATATATATATATATATATATATATATATATATATATATATATAGTTGTAAATTTCCATATTATATAAAAGGATCTACATATGTACAACAACACAACCAGTTCCTCAAGAGTCATACTAACCCTAAACATTGAATAAACGACGAATAACTAAAAAAAAAAAAAGAGTAGTAGCAATCTTAATCTAAGACATTTCAAAAGCAGAAATAGATCTAATCAAAAGAGATAAGGAAGGAAACTATATCCTACTAAAAGCACCATAGACAATGAAATAATTTCATTACTGAACATATATGGTTCAAGTCGTATAGCATTCAGATACTTAGAGGAGAGGTTAAGGGAGTTACAGGAAGAAATAGACAGCAAAACTGTACTAGTGTGGGACCTCAACATCCCCTGCTCTGAACTTGATAAATCTTACCTTAAAATAAACAAGGAAGAAGTTAAGGAGGTGAATAGAACTCTGGACAAGGAAGATATGATTGATCTCTGGAGAAAATTCAATAGGGATATCTTTTTCTCAGTGGCACGTATACAAAAATTGATCATGTACTAGGCCATAGAAACCTCACAATTCAGTGTAGAAAGGCAGAGATAGTCAATGCATCCTTGTCAGATCATAATGCAATAAAACTTATATATAATCAAAGGCCAGTGAAATATAAACCAAAACCTAATTGGCAATGAAGTAATCTAACCCTAAAGGTTAAACAACAAATTATAGAAACAATCAACAACTTCATTCAACAGAATGACAATAATGAGACCACCTACCAAATCTTATGGAAAACTGCAAAAGCATGTCTTAGGAGAAATTTTACATGTTTGAACGCCTACATGAACATAACAGAGAAAGAGGAGATCAATGACTTAGGCATGCAGCTGAAAAAGTTAGAAAAAGAACAAAACGAAAATTCCCAAGTAAATACCAATTTAGAAATACTGAAAACCAAAGGAGAGATTAATAAAATTGAAATTAGAAAACTATTGTACTAATAAATAGAATTAAGATTTGGTTTTATGAAAAAAATAATAAATTGATAAACCTGTGGTCAATTTGATTTTCAAAAAAAGCAAGAAGAAAACAAAATTACTAATATCAAAAAATGAAAAGCATGAGGAAATTAAAACAATAAAAAGAAATTGCTTTGCCCAAGAGTATGCCCATAAATTCAAAAATCTAAATGAGATGGATGATTATTTTAAAATAATAATGCCCAGATTAAAAGAAGAGGAAGTTGAACACTTAAACAACCCCATCTCAGAAAAAAACAAAATGAACAAGTCATCAATGAAATCCCTAGGAAAATGTCTCCAGGGCTGGATGGATTTCCAAGTGAATTATGTCAAACATTTAAAGAATAGTTAATTTCAATACTACATAGACCACTTTTGGAAATTGATGAAGAAGGAGTCCAACTAAATTATTTTTATGATACAGATATGGTTTTGATACCTAAACCAAGAAGAGCCAAAACAGAGAAAAAAATTGTAGACCAATTTCTCTAATGAATAGAGATGCAAAAATTTACAAAAGATTTTAGAAAAAAGAGTACAGCAACTTATCACGAGAATAGCACATTATGATCAGGTAGGATTTATACCAGGAATGCAGTGCTGGTTCAATATTAGGAAAGCTATTAACATTATTGATCCTATCAACAAGAAAACTAGTAGAAACCACATGATTATTTCAATAGATGTAGAAAAATCTTTTGACAAATTCAACACCCATTACTATTGAAAACACTGGAGAACATAAGAACAAATCGAACTTTCCGTGAAATGATAAGCATTATCTACCTAAAACCTTCAGCAAGCTTTATATGCAATGGGGATAAGCTAGATGCATTTCCAATCAGATCAGAGGTGAAGGAAGAATGAACATTATCACCACAATTTTACAATTTGGTACTTGAAATATTAGCTGTAGTAATAAGAGAAGAAAAAGAAATTGAAGGAATTAGAATAGGCAAAGAAGAATCGAAGTTATCACTCTTTGCAGATGATATGATGATGTACTTAGAGAATCATAGAGAATCAAATAAAAAAAAATTACATGAAATAATAAACAACTGTGGCAAAGTTGTATATTACAAAATAAACCCACTCAAATCTTCTGCAATTCTATATATTACTAACAAAGCCCAACAGCAAAAGGTAGAATGAAAAATCTAAGTTAAGGTAGACACTATAAAATATCTAGGAGTCTACCTGCCAAAACAAATCCAAGTACTATATGAACACAGTTGCAAAACACTTTTTTAGATCTAAGTAGAAAAACATCAGCTGCTCCTGGGTTGGCTGAGCCAATATAACAAAAATGACAATTCTGTCTAAATTAATTTACTTGTTCAGCACCATATCAATCAAACTATGAGATAACTATTTTGTAGAGCAAGAAAAAATAGTATCAAAATTCCTGTGGAAGAACAAAAGGTGCAGTATATCAAGGGAACTAATGAAAAAGAAATGCTAGGGAAAGTGGCCTAGGTCTACCAGATCTCAAATTTTATTATAAAGGAGCAATTGTCAAAACCACTTGATACTGACAAAGAAAAAGAAGGGTAGACCAGTGGAATAGGTTAGGTACTCAAGACACAGTGGTCACTGACTATGGCAATCTACTGTTTGATACATCCAAGGATCCCAGTTTCTGAGACAAGAACTCACTGTTTAACAAAAATTACTGGGGGGAAAACTGGATTACCATGTGGCATAAACTAGGCATAGACCAACGCATGATACTGTACAGTAGAATGATGTCTAAATGGGTACATAATCTAAGTATAAAGTTTGGTACTATGAGCAAATTAGTGGAGCAGGGAATAGTGTATTTATCTGATTTACATAGAAGGGAAGAATTTTTGACTAAACAATGGATAGAAACCATGATGAAGTGCAAAATCGATAATTTTTATTACATTAAATTGAAAAAGTTTTGCACAAACAAACCCAGTGCAAGCAAGGTTACAAGGGAAGCATAAAACTGGAGAAGATTTTCTGCAACTTGTGTCTGTGATAAAGGCTTCATTTCTAAAATATATAGAGAAGTGAATTAAATGTACAAGAATATAAGTAATTCCTCAATTGATAAATGGCCAAATGATGTGAACAGGCAATTTTCAGAGAAGGAAATTAAAGCTATCTATAGTCATATACAAAATGCTGTAAATCACCATTGATTAGAGAGATGTAAATCAAAATAATTATGAGAAACCACATGCTACTTATGAAATTGTCTAACATGACAAAACAGGAAGATGATAAATTTTGGAGAAGATGTCTGCGTGTTGGGACAGCAATTCATTGTTGGTGGAGTTATGAGCTGATCCAACCATTCTGGAGAGCAATTTAGAACTATGCCCAAAGGACTACAAAAATGTGCATACCCTTTAACCCAGTAATACCTCTTCTAGGACTGTATTCCTAAGAGATCATAAAAATGGGAAAGGGTCCCACATGTACAAAAATATTTATAGCAGCACTCTTTGTGGTGGCCAAAACCTGGAAATCAAGGGGATGCCCATCAATTGGCAAATGGTTAAATAAATTATGGTATATAAATGTAATGTAATACTATTTTACTATAAGAAATAATGAACAGGAATCCTTCACAGAGGTCTGGAAAGACTTATATGAACTCATGCTGAGTGAAAGGAGCAGAACAAGGAGAATTTTGTACAAAGCAACAACCACAGTGTGGGAGAATTTTTTCTAGTGGAGTTAGTACTCCATTGCAGTACAAGGACTTAAATAATTCTCAATGGTCTTTTAAGGCAAAATGCCTTCTCCATCCATAGAAAGGACTATGGAAGTCAGTTGCAGAATGTAGCATATCATTTTTTTATTACATTTTGGTTTGTTTTATGATATCTCTCATTCATTTTATTTTTTTATGCAACATGACTAAGGTGAAAATGTATTTAATAGGAATTTTTTTATAGATCCTATATAAAATTATTTGCCATCTCAGGGAGGGGAGCAGGTAGGGGATCAGGACAGGGTGGGTGGGGAAAAAATCTAAGTCTTTTGGAAGTGATTGTAGAACCCTAAAAACAAATAAAATTAAGAAAAAATTTTAAAAAATTACGTGTATACTAAGCATAGATTTTTTTTTTCTTACTCAACAGGGCATCATAGGTAAAAGAAGCAGAATAAAAGCAGGGAAATAATAGAAGAAAGGATAGATTAGGGATGTTAATTTCCAAACACACAAGAGATTTTTGAGGAGGGTCAGTGTGAAAAAAGTGAGGGAGGAAGAGAAATAAGTAAAGCTTATGATGGAGGCAAATACACAGAAATCATCACTGCGAGTGTGAATGCTGTAAACTCATTCATAAAATGCAAGTATACAGCAAAATGTATGAGAACCACAGTTCAGGGATATATTTTCCCCAAGTGTGACCTTTAACAAGTTTGAGAGACATATTTTCTGGGTGATTCAATCATTTTACCAATAATGCCACCATGTTTCTTAATAAAAGGAAGGTCATTAAACTATCTTTCTTAGACCCAAGACTTATCACAATGTTTGAGCTAACTCACATCAATTGTGCTGGGTTCACATTTCATATACTTTTGGAAGAGTATGTTGATTAATAATTATCGAGAAAATGAAGACTTCAATGAGGTGCTGGGCTAAATTACAACCTAGGTCTTAGGGTACACAAATTGGTTCATCCAAACATTGGTCAGAGACTTGTCAATTTCCTTATCACCTCTCGGAGAAAAGGGAGAATTTTTAAGAATGTCTTCATTAACCTAAACTTAAAATTCCTTTGTACTATCTTTCATTAGCTCTCAATCATCCTGACCGAGGTCTTTTAGAAAGTTTTCACGAACTGGTTGATTTCTGTATGAGGAAGTAGAAAAGGGGAAAATCCATGATCTCACTACAGTAATTAGTAGTTTACAAGAAAGAAATAATTATTTCTGTCACAAGAAACACACTTTAAACAGAGACATACAGTAACACAAACAAGGGCCTGAAGCAGAATCGATTATTCTTCAGCTAAGGTTAAAAACAATCAGGTATAGCAATCATGATTTTAGACAAAACAAAAGCAAAAAACTAACTAAAAGATACAAGCAGGTAAAGTATATTTTTCTAAAGATCACACAGAGAGTGAAGTAATGTCCATATTAAATATATACGCACAAAATTATAGACCAACCAAAGTTTTAAAAGAAAACTGAAATGCACTAAAAACCTTAAAGAAACTATACTAGGAGGAGCCCAGATGGTGAAGTAGAAAATTCACATACGTTACCTCCAAACCCACAGCCCATAATTTACCTATAAAAAGAACTCCCAATGGGTTCTGAAGCAGTGGAAGCCACACAGCAAAGGAGTGGAGGAGATTTCTGTTCCAGAGAGCCTTGAAAACCCGACCCCAAAGGTCGCGCACTGGACAGGGAGCAGAGTCCAGCCCTGAGAGGAGCAGATCTGAGCAGGCTTCAGGGATGGAATCTCCAGTGGCCCCAAAGTTCCCTCCACCCACAGGTGCACAGGTCAGTGAGAGACACTATGGCCAGCTGAGAGGGGAGCGGGGTGTCTCCATGGCTTGGGGCACCTCAGGAGAAAGCGTTGGGGGAAGCAGTGACCAGGGGCTCCTAGAGCAGATAAGAGCTCGGGTCCATTACAGAAGGTCTCCCCATAAACCCCCTGAGGGAATTGAGCCTGGGCTGCAACCCTGCCCCCCACCTGAGAACCTGAACTTAATCCCACTGAATAGCAGCCCCTCCACGCGCTGAAAGCCCTGAGGCTGGGGAGCAGCATTTGAATCTCAGACCCCAAGCACTAGTGAGGTGCAGGTGGAGAGGAATCTCAGAAGTCAAGTAACTGGCTGGGAAAATGCCCAGAAAAGGAAAAAAAGTAAGACCATAGAAGGTTACTTTCTTGGTAAACAGATGTTTCCTCCTTCGCTTTCTGATGAGGAAGAACAATGTTTACTATCAGGTAAAGATATAGAAGTCAAGGTCTCTGTATCCCAAACATCCGAATTAGAAATCCAGGGGGAGGAGCCAAGATGGCAGAGTAGAAAGACTCACATATGCTAGCTCCAAATCCACAGCCCACAAATTTCCTGTAAAAAGAACTCCCCACAAATTCTGGAGCAGGGCAAGCCGCAGTGGAAGAGATTTCCATTCCAGAGAATGCTGGAAAGCTGTTACCAGTGGTCCCTCACACTCTGGATGCGAAGTTCACCCCTGCGCTGCCCTGGCTGCACGACCCCAGAGGAGCAGATCCTGGTAGGCTTCAGGGATGGAAACTCCAGTGGCCTGGAAGGTCCCTCCACCCACAGGCACTTCAGGTCAGTGAGAGAGAGAGACACTTCTGGGCTGGCTGAAAGGGGAGCAGAGTGTCTCCCAGGCCCCCTGGGGAGGCAGCGGCAGAAGCAGCAGGGCAGCCCGGGACTCCCAGAGCAAACAGGAGCTCAGGGCCATTACAGAAGGTCTCTGCATAAACCCCCTGAGGGGAACTGAGCCTTTGAGGAGGCACTGCCCCCACTCAAGCACCAGAACTTAAGCTCACATTGAATAGCAGCCCCGCTGGCCACTGAAAGCCCTGAGGCTGGGGGGCAGCATTTGAATCTCAGTCCCCAATCCCTACCTGGGCAGATCTAGGCAGGAGTGGAGAGGAATCTCAGGAGTCAAGTAAATGGCTGGGAAAATGCCCAGAAAAGGGAAGAAAAATAAGACCATAGAAAGCTACTTTCTTGGGTAAGAGATATTCCTTCCTTCTTTCATTTCTGATAAGGAATTACAATGTTTGTTATCAGGGAAAGAAGTGGAGGTCGAGGTCTCTCTATCCCAGACATCCAAGGTGGATATCCGGTGGGCTCAGGCCATGGAAGAGGTCAAAAATGATTTTGAAAATCAAGTTAGACAAGTGGAGGAAAAACTGGGAAAGGAAATGAGAGAAAGAAAGCAAGAAATTTTTTTGGGTCTCCTTTACCAAGGTATTGACCCGTTTTTAACGGGTCAATACCTTGGTAAAGGAGACCCAAAAAAATGCTGAAGAAAATAACACCTTGAAAAATAGGCTAACTCAATTGGCAAAACAGGTTCAAAAAGCCAATGAGGAGAACAATGCTTTCAAAAGCAGAATTAGCCAAATGGAAAAAGAGGTTCAAAAGCTCACTGAAGAGAGTTCTTTCAAGATTAGAATGGAACAGATGGAGTCTAATGACTTTCTGAGAAACCAAGAAATCATAAAACAAAACCAAAAGAATGGAAAAATGGAAGAGAATGTGAAATATCTCATTGGAAAAACAACTGACCTGGGAAATAGATCCAGGAAAGACTATTTAAAAATTATGGGGCTACCTGAAAGCCATGATCAAAAAAAGAACCTAGACATCATCTTTCATGAAATTATCAAGGAAAACTGCCCTGATATTCTAGAACCAGAGGGCAAATAAGTATTGAAGGAATCCACAGATTACCGCCTGAAAGAGATCCAAAAAGAGAAACTCCCAGGAACATTGTGGCCAAATTCCAGAATTCCCACATCAAGGAGAAAATATTGCAAGCAGCTAAAAAGAAACAATTCCAGTATTGTGGAAATAAAATCAGGATAACACAAGATCCAGTAGCTTCTACACTAAGCGATCGAAGGGTGTGGAATAGGATATTCCAGAAGTCAAAGGAACTAGGACTAAAACCAAGAATCACCTACCCAGCAAAACTGAGTACAATACTTCAGGGGAAAATATGGTCTTTCAACGAAACAGAGGACTTTCAAGCATTCTTGATGAAAAGGCCAGAGCTGAAAAGAAAATTTGACCTTCAAACATAAGAATGGGAAGAAGCATGAAGAAGTAAACAGCAAAGAGAAGTCATAAGGTACTTACCAAAGTTGAACTGTTTACATGCCTACATGGAAAGACAATATTTGTAACTCTTGAAATTTTTCAATATCTGGGTAGTTAGTGGGACTAAACACACACACACACACACACACGTACATGCACACACACACATACACACATGGACGCACACACAGAGACAGAGAGCACAGAGTTAATTGAATAGGATGGGATCATATCTTAAAAATATGAAGTGGTGAGAGAGAAATACACTGGGAGGAGTGAGTGTGAAATGGAATGAGGCAAATTATCTCTCATAGAAGAGGCAAGCAGGAGACTTTTTGGTGGAGGGAAAAAGAGGAGAGCTGAGAGAAAAACATGAAGTTTACTCTCATCACATTTGACTAAAGAAAGGAATAAAATGCACACTCATTTTCGTATGAAAACCTATCATACAATACAGGAAAGTGGAGGAGAAGAGGATAAACAGTGTGGGGGGGATGATGGAAGGGACGGCAATGGGAGAAGGGAGCAATTTGAAGTCAACCCTCTTGAAGAGGGACAGGATCAAAAGAGAGAATAGAAACAATTGGGGGCAGGATAGCATGGAGGGAAATATTGTTAGTCTTACACAACACGAGTATTATGAAAGTCATTTGTAGAACTACACAGATATGGCCTATATTGAATTGCCTACCTTCCCAAAGGGAATGGGTGTGGAGGGAGGGATGTTGAGAGAAGGATGGGGAGAATCTGAAACTAAAAGTTTTAAGAACAACTGTTTAATATTGTTCTTGATACTGGGAAATAAGAAATATAGGTAATGGGGAATATAAAATTATCTGGCCCTGCAGGACAAAAGAGAAGATGGGGTCAAGGGAAGGGAGAGATGATAGAAGTGAGGGCAGATTGGTGATAGGGGAAATTAGAAGGCTCAGGGTCTTGTGGTGGGGGAGGGGGCAAATGGTGAGAAAATTTGGAACCCAGAATTTTGTGAAAATGAATGTAAAAATTTTAATAAGTAAATTTATATAAAAAAGAAACTATACTTGTTGGCACACTCAACTTTGCTTTTTTTAGAACTAGATAATTCAAATAATTAAATAAGAAAGAGTGATATTAATAGAATTTTAGAAAAGTTATATATAATATATATGTGTGGGTATGAATGTATACATGTATGTATGTGTTTATGTATATATATACCTATGTATATGTGTATGTATATATATGTGTGTATGTATACATATACATATATACCTATGTATATATGAAGAAGTGTTTGTGTGTGTATGTGTGGTGTATGTATTTTCTGGACAAGGAACTTACAAATATTGCCTATGAATTGTGTTATAAAACCTTTACAAATATACACGGGAATACACAGATATCAAATATCGTCTTTTTACACCATGGTACAATAAAAATTATTTTAAAAAACACATGGAAATATAGATAAAAATTAATTGGAAAGACATCCTAAAATGTCAAAGAACAAATAATTTTATTAAAGAGAAGGAAAACCATGAGACAACATATCAAAATTTATGACATGAAGTCATAGGAATTATATCAGTGAAAACTTATAAATCTGAACATTTACATGAGCGACAGAGAGAGAGTCAATGATTTGGGTATGCAATTTAAAAAAAGCAAAAAATTAAATATCTCCAATTTAACATCATATTGGAAATTCTGAAAAGCAGAGGAGATTTGAAACTGAGTATTAAAAAAACACTGAACTTAAAAATAAAAACTATGAGATAAATTTATGAAAAAAAACAATAAGTTAAACTTTATTTAATTTTAATAAAGAAAATAAAATTACATGTATCAGAAATTAAGGGTGAATTGACCACCAATGAATATGAAACTAAAATAACTATTAAGAGCTATTTTGCTTAATCCCATGTCAATATAGTTTTCAGTCCATTGAAATGAATGAATACCTTCAAAATACCAATTGCTCAGTGTAACAAAATTGAAAATACGATGAAATCTGTGAAACATTGGAAGAATAATTGATTCCAATACTAAATAAATATTCTTATATGGTATTTTTATTTGTAAAATATATATTTTATATTTATTCAATTTATATTTTAATTTTGTTCTATATAAATATTTATATTTTCATTTCTTAATTTCATCGTTATTTTATTTTACATTTCTTTAATTTTTTATTTCTATTTATTTAAAATATATTTTTATGAGTCAAATAAGGAGCCCTACCAAATTTCTTTTATAAATAAGATATTCATACCTAAACCAAGAAGAGCAAAACAGAGAAATAAACTTATAGACCAATTTCCCTAATGGATATCAATGCAAAATTTTAAATAAAATTCTAGCAAGAAGATTATAGCAATATGTCACACGGATCATATATTATTGCCATATGGAATTTATGCCAAGAATGTTTATCTGGTTCAATTACACACACACACACACACACACACACACACACACACAATCAAGTACTATGTTGGCTAAAAACTGAAGTCATGTCATAGAGTGAAAACAATTGAGAAACACAGTCAATTTAATCTGACACACACAATAGATATTACATACTGAAATGTACTAAAATATTGTGCCATTTAAAAATTATGACCAAACTGTGATGTAGTATGTTTAGAGAATATCATTTCCCTGGATCACTCGTACAGAAAATCGGTTTGTATCCATTTGAATATTCCTAAGGAGTAAAATAAAAAAAAAATATATTTTATAGAAAATATGGAATGTGACTTTTATAATTACTATTTGGATATATGTGTAGGAAACATATGGTAATTTGTCTTCACAGATTTTAATACTGATAATAGCAAATTACATAGTATCCAGAAGCAATTAAAGAAAAACAAAACTATATCAAGCACAGGAATATGACCTTCTTCTCAATATACTGATATCTTTATATGGATGTCTAAATAGTTAGGTCGCTATATATGATCTAGTCCAAGGTCCTCATTTTATAGATAAATAAATTGAAGCACAAGAAGAATGAATATCTTAGAAATATTTATAAAGAAAGCATCAGAGCTTCCCCTATCTCCAAAGTCATTGTTTTTTCTGCTTGATCAAGCTAATCTCTACATTAAAAATATAAAATTTTAATTTACTACATCAGAAAAAAATGAATTTGAATGTTAACACCACCTTTTCACATTAAAGACATCATATTTTACAATCTCTGGGTCAGATATTTTTGTAAAATTGTTTTACAAAGAATGAAATTTGCCAAACTAAATTTTCTTATAATGTCTTAAGATCAGATCAGTAGAACAGTGAAAATGCAGCATATAGAGGTGGAGCCAAAATGATGCAGTAGAAGCAGAGACCTGCCTGAGGTCTCCCCCCAAATCCCTAAAAATACCTGTAAAAATGGCAAAACAAATTCTGGAGCAGGAGGAGCCAGAAAATGATAGAGTAAAACAGATTTCCGTCCCAAGACGTGTGTATTCATCCTTTATTGCCGAAGAAGACCATGCCATCAGAGAAATGATGACACGACTTGCACTTGACATTGTTTTGAGTAAGAAAGTGCAGTGACAGTCAAGTAGCCTCACTTCTCCTCCAGAGCCATCTGAATTCAGTGACAAGATATTCATCAGGATGACTGGAGATGAACCAAGATGAGGCAGTTGAGGTTAAGTGACTTGCCCATGGTCACACAGCTAGTGAGTGTCAAGTGTCTGAGGCGAGATTTGAACTCAGGTCTTCCTGACTCCTGTAATGGTGCTCTATCCACTGCACCGTCTAGTTGCTCCCTACCCCAAGACATATGGAAAACTGAAAGGAAGCATTTATTACAACACATTTAGATCAGAGCACAGTCCACTGTGTAGGCATAGAAGGGACTGGAGCAGGCCTCAGTGCACTGAGTTACTGGTAGATGTAGCAGTTTTCAGATTTCTTAACCCATAAACAGATGGCAATGGGAAAAGGGCAGTGGGAAAGCTTGCTAGGTAGGAGAGGAATGGGGTCCAGTTACATCCGCCACACCAGCCCAGGTTTGGGGCAGTCACTGCTACAGCTGCCTGCTGCTTCTGGAGTTTTTAGTCTACAGGTAGTGGGGGAATCGAGTGGATGATATGGGTCCCTGTCAAGGGGGTGGTGGTCGTGGGGCAAGGAAGAGTGCTGGTGGGGCAGAGCTGGTGTAGCTGTGGAGAGGAAGTATAGGTGTTTTGTTTTGCTTTGTTATACACAAAGGGCAACTAGGTGGTGCAGTGTATAGAGTACCAGTGCAGGAGTCAAGAGGGTTAGGGAGGACTTGAGTTCAAACCTCGGCAATGAAGAACGAATACACACATATCTTGGGGTGGAAATCTGTTTTACTCTATCATTTTCTGGCTCCTCCTGCTCCAGAATTTGTTTAGCCATTTTTACACGTATTTTTAGGGATTTTGTGGGAGACATCAGACAGGTCTACTGCATCATCTCACCTCAGATACTTGACACTCACTAGCTGTGTGACCTTGGGCAAGTCATAGTTCCAGGGCAGAAAAGAGTGCTTCTCATAGCTCACAGAGCAGACTGTAGGCCCCTGGAGAAGCAAACATCTGTCCTTTCATCATAGTATTTTGGAGGAACTGAGAATTTACAAGCCCCTAGAGATATCTCTGAAAACAGTTACACAAAACCCCTGAAACTTGGGGTAGTACATCTACCACTTAACAAAGAACTCAAAAGTCAAGTAATTGCCTGGGAAAAAGATAAAAAAATGGGAAAAATGCGATGATACTTTCATGTTGAAAAAATGATGAGGAAAATGAAAGCAGACAATGGGAGGGAGACTGCAAGGTCAAGCCTTCTACATCCAAAGCCTCAAAGAAAAATATGAAATGATCACAGGTCATGGAAGAGTTCAAGAAGGTTTTTGAAAATCAAATAAGAGAAGTAGAGGAAAAAGTGGGAAGGGAAATGAGAGTGGTGCAAGATAATCATGAAAAAATATGTCAACAACTTGCTAAAGGAGACCCAAAAAAGGCTGAAGAAAATAACACCTTAAAAAATCAACTAACCCAAATGGCAAAAGAGATCCAAAAAGTCAATGAAGAGAAGAATGCCTTAGAAAGCAGAATGGATCAAAAGGAAAAGGAGGTCCAAAAACTTGCTGGAGATAATAATTACTTCAAAATTAGAATGAGGCAGATATAAGATAATGACTTCATGAGAAATCAAGAAATTATAAAACAAAACCAAAAGAGTGAGAAGGTAGAAGACAACGTGAAATATCTCATTGAAAAAACCCCCAACCTGGAAAAGAGATCAAGGAGAGATTATTTTAAAAAGTATTTATCTACTAAAAACAATGATAAAAAAAAAGAGCCTAGATACCATCTTTCAAGAAATTATCAAGGTAAACTGCTTTGATAGTCTAGAACCAGAGGGTAAAATGAAATGAAAAGAATTCACCAATCATCTCCTGAAAAAGATCCCAAAAGGAAAACTCCTAGAGATATTGTAACCGAATTCCAGAGTTCCCAGTTCAAGGAGAAAATATCACAGGCAACCTGAAAGAAACAATTCAAGTATTGTGGAAAAACAATTAGAATAACACAAAATTAAGTAGCTTCTATACTGAGGGATCAGAGGGATTGGAATATAATATTCCAGAGGTCAAAGGAGCTAGGATTAAAACCAAGAATCACCTGCCCAGCAAAAATGAGGACAATACTTCAGGGAAAAAATGTAATTACAATGAAAGAGAGGAATTCCAAGCATTCTTATTGAAAACACCAGAGGTGAATAGAAGATGTGAATTTCAAATACAAGAACCAAAAGAAACATGAAAAGGTAAACAGGAAAGAGAAGCCATGAGGGACACATTAACATTGAACTGGATGATATTTGTAACTCGTGAGACCTTTCTCAGTATTATGGTAGAGGGAATATATATACACACACACACACATATACACATGTACATATACATACATATATGTGTATATGTGTTTATATACATATATGCACATGTGTGTATGTGTGCATTCATGCATGTGTATATTATATAGGTTTGGGTATAGGCACATATGTGTATGCATGTATGTGTGTGCAGGTGTGGGCATGCATGCATGAACATACATGCATGTGTCTATGTTTGCAGAGAGTGAGACAGAAGGTACAGGATGAGTTGAAGATGAAGGAAAGATGCTTAAAAACTAAAATCAGGTGTTGAGAGAAATGTACTGGGAAAAAGAAAGGGGAGATAGAATGCAGTAATGGAAAGAATTCACCCATCATCTCCTAAAACAGATCCCAAAAGGAAAACTCCTAGGGATAGTGTAACTAAAGTAGTCTTGCATGAAAGAGGCAGGAAAGAGATTTTACAATGGAAGGCAAGAGGGGGAGGTGAGAGAGAATAAGTGAGCCTTATACTCTTGTTGGATTTGACTTAAGGAGGGAATAACACATGCTCAATTGTGTATGGAAATCTATCTTACTCTGAACAAAGACAGGGAGGTTGTGATAGGAGATGGAGAATAATAGAACAGATTACCAGTTGGGGAAATGGGTAATCAGAAGTAAACACTATCTTTGAGGGACAGATCAAGGGGGAGAATGAAATAAATCAAGGCAGAACAAGAGAGAGGGAAATGTGGTTAGTCTTTGCAACATGACTGCTATGGAAGTGCTTTACATGGCTACACAAGTATGACCTATATTCAATTGCTTGCTCTCTCAATGAGAGTGTGTAGAGAAGAAAGGGAGAGAATGTGAAAATCAGAGCTTTATAAATGAATGTTAAATAAAAATTGTTTTAGCATACAAATATGAAATACATTGTACAGGCAATGGGGTATAGAAATCTGTCTTGACCTACAGGAAAATAGAGGGGAGGGGATGGAAAAAGGGAGGTGATAGAAGGGAGGGTACATGGGGGAAAGGGGTGATTGAGGTACATGCTGTCTTGGAGGGGCGAGGGGACAAATGGGGAGAAAAGTTTATATTCAAAGTCTTGTGGAAGTGAATGTTGAGAAGTGAAATTTTTTTAAAAAGTCATATTAAAAGATGCAATATTTATAAACTGTAGTAAGAAGACAGTCAGGGGTCAGCTTTTTTATGCTATAACCATAGGGGAGAAAAAAAGAAAATACATTGGCTAAGTGATAATAGTTTCATGCATTTGAAATATGTTAGACTGAACTTAACCAGCAAGAGTATTAATTAAGAAATATTAATCTGGGCAGAGGTCTCTAATGGCCTGCCATAATCTCTCTCTTGCTCCATACAATAAGAAAATACATTCACACACACACACACATACACACATACATACACAGATATATGTATATATGTGCACACAGGCACATACATATTTTTTCAAGGACAAAGAGATAAAATCATCTTAATAGTGCTGTAAATGTATGTAGTACAGATAGGAGGGATTGGCAAGTACACTGAATGTTTGAATCAGAATCCAAATAATTTAAAGAGAACCAAATAATGTTATGAAACAAAATGAGGATAATTATATTGCCTTGAAATTAAATTTAAAAGTTAACTCTACAAGTATTGGATGAGAAAGATTTGGCAGTAGCAATTTTTGTTGCTATATTTATGACTGACATAGCATTCACAACCAAAAGGACTTTGTAAAACATTTGAACCAAAAATATTTTTTAAAATTCTTGTTAATGTCCTGTTTTCTTCCCCTAACACATCTTCAAGTTGTAGGTGAATATCCCTCAACTCCCCTAATTCCTCCTTTCTTTTAAGAAACAAAAACACAATAGCTAGGTAAAGTCTAATGGGTAATTTGACCATATCAGTCAGCATGTGCATCTTTCTACTGCTGTAGTCTCCCACCTCTTATTGAGAGAAGGGAAGTACATTTCATCATCAGTTTCCTGGGACTAATATTAGTCACTGAAGGGAATCTGAGTTCAGGAGCCTGAGTGTTGTTATTTGTATGCTAACTTTTCGACCTCTCTTTAGTTATCTTTAAGTTCAAGGGAAATCAATAGTATTATATTATTTCTACAAAGGCTAATTGTGATGTTAGGTTAAATTAATATAAACAAAATGTTTAAAATGATTGGCTGAGTCGGGAATGTCTGGATGCTATTTAAATGTAGTAGCTATGTAAACCTGAGTAAGTCACTTAAGTGGTACATGCCTTGGGAAATTCTTTTGGTCTTATCTATGAAGTCACAAGCAGAATTGTGTTTTGGTGAGTAACATGACATCTTAAGTCGTCCTCAACTGGAAAAAATTAGAAACTTCTCATATCTGATGTTCTTTTATAAATTAATGCAATCAAAATAATTTTATAACCTAGTGTTTGATTTTCTCATAATGAACTTCCCTACCTTAGTTAGGCTAACATTCCAATAAGAGGTTCCTGGTGTATGCAATTTGATTCAATCCAGTAACCATTTATTAAGTAGTAGGCTATGTTCAGGGCACTGCACTAACTATTAGGGATACAAAGACAAAAAATAAGTTGAATAGATTATGCTCTCCAGGAATTTTTCTTCATCTCTTAGCTACACTTGAAGCTTTTGCAACTTGTTAGGAAAACACTGCCAGAAATTTCTCTTTCCTGATGTAGTTTTTGGGAGCCCACAGTAACTTTCATAAGATAAAGAGGCATCAGAGCTAGAAATATAGGACAGTAGCACAAGAGAGAAATTAAGGCTATGTCAGCCATAAAGATGATAGGTGAAATCATATGTTCAAGAGCCTAGTGCCACTGACTGGTTATCCCCCAACATCCCCAAAAAATAGTATTAAATCAGAATCGTGACAGATACAAAGTCATTCATAGAGAATTTGGAGAGCGATAAGCTTAAGTATCAAAACAAAAAGATCCAGAGATAAACTTAATTCAGATGTTATTTACTTTCAATAATAGAAATAATAATGAACCAGTACACATTTTTAAAGAATTTACTATGTGTCATGCACTGTGCTAAACTCTGGGGATACAAACAAGAAAAGAAACAGTCTCTGCCATCAAGAAGTTTACACTCTAATGGAGGAAGATAACACAAAAAAGAAACTAAAAGGCAAAGGGGTTGGGGGTGGAGGGGAATACCAGTGGATAGTCAGAGTTGGGGTGTGTTTGTTCCCTCGAATCAAAGGCATGCTTTCTACCAGTTTCTCAAGCTGAGGAAAATGGAGTTGACAGGAAGAATATGAGCCTTCTGTAAAGGAAAGCTTTGGAAGATCTTAGTGCTCTGTTCACTAGGTCTCCATTTAAAGGGAAGAAATGACTGGGGTTGGGTTAAGAAAGTGGATTGTCTGAAAGTTTTCACCAGAGAGAAATGAAGTGGAGAGATCAGGACAGAGTCAATAAATACGTTGGATATGGTACACTGCCAAGTAAAGAGAGGGATAGGATAATAAATATTAAACTACCACTTTCTCCTTGGCATACTCATAAGCTTCAGGTTTTAGACTGTTTTTTATAATTTGTGCCCACATTTTCTCCCCATGGACTTCCATGCCTGCAATGAAGAAAAAGTAAATAATGGCAGAGGAAGATACTACAAAGGGAAATGGTATATAGATAGAGAGTGGGACAGAGAAAGGAAGATGATAGATTCATAGATTCAATGCTCAGAAAGAGGGGCTAGTGAAAGGGATAAAAAAAAAATAGAAATCACTGAAGAATTTGTAGTATTTCCAAGAGACAGCAATGTCATTGAAGCCAAAGGAGTCTTGAGAAGTGGTTGGTCCAACAGCGTTAGATGGAGGGCAAGAACTAAGAATCACAGGATCATACACTTAATTTAATCCTATATCATATGAAGTGTTGGACATATACAAGCAAAGAGGAAAAACAGTCCTTGAACTCAAGAAAACTGAATTCTATTTGAGGAAGAGAGAAGCTACAGATAATTTAGAAAGGTAGAAAGCAAAAACAATTGGGTTGAGGAGGTAGAGAAATGCTTTAAATAACAAGTGAAACTTGGACTGAACCTAAAGTAAACTAATAATTCTAAGAAGTAGAGGTGAAGAGTACAGAGAAAGTGTGTGTATGTGTGTTTGTGTATGTGTGAGTGTGTGTTGGGGGGGGTAAATACACATTTATTGAATACCTACTATGTGCTAGGCACTGTGCTGAGATCTATAAGAATCTTATCTCAGTTTATCATCCCAAGGACCCTATCTATGAGTTAGGTTCTTCTATGATGCTTTTTTGACAACTGGGGAAACTGAAGCAGAGAGTGGTTAAGTGATTTGCCCAGCATGCCAGTCATCTAAGGAGAAAAGAGATTGGAATATCAAATTCTGGCAACAGTCATTCAATATTTGATATAAAGAAGAATCTTGATATAAAGAAGAATCTTCTTAATATTAAACTGCCTAAAATATGATTAATTTTACTCTTTAGTAGTGAGAGTATTTGGGGGGAAGGGGCTGTTTGCCTATCTGTCAAGACTCTTCTGCAATGTAAACTCCTTTAAGAGGAATGGACAGTGCTATGATATGTATATATCATAGCACTGTTCATGGCATATATATATATATATATATATATATATACTAATACCTTGAATAATACTTCTCACATTGCAGGCACTATAATCTCTTGTTGACTGACAGATGGGATACCAACATTAAATAGCAGATTGAATTAAGTGCCTAAATGCAGGGTCCCATTCAAGTATGTGGCTTTAATCTTGCATAACTGTACCTCAATGATGAGTCTTTTCATACTTTCCAGAACTTAAAGGGATACCTTCTGGAAAACAGCAATTCTAAAGTTTACTAAATAAGCACGGATGCAGTTATTTTCAGCCTACGTGGAAGAGGGGGAGAAACAGGAAAAAAAAATAGAGACCGTAATGAAAGAAAGGATTTTTGCCATTATTTCTAACTAGTTTCTTGATATATTTAATTACTTCATTCAACAAGTTAATTCAACTACTCTCTAATGAAAGTGCCTTAAATGTTTGCCAATCTAATGCCTATAGATAAACAATTTGTTTTTGACTATCATCCGTCTTTCTATCTATCTATCTATCTATCTATCTATCTATCTATCTATCTATCTATCTATCTATCTAGATATAGATATAAATGCCATCACTACAGATCATACAGAACTTCTTGCTAAGTAGAACTTTGCTAACAGTTATATACTCACTTGATATTTTCTCCTATCTGGGGCTCATTGCCCTAATTTAGTAAAGAACAAGAATAATATGGAAGCAGTTTACTTTATGAACCATGAGGACAGGTCTGGAACCAGAGACTTGTCCATGAATAAAAGTGACTGCTGTAACTGAAATATGGAAAGAAACTCATCCTTAGCATCAGGGGAAAATATTTTGTTTGTTATATTATTGTTGAACTACATTGTTCTGTGTTAGAAAAAAAATTCCAGACTTCTGTACTGGCTACATGATGAAAACACTCAGTTCTGTTTGCCCAGAATATATGAAGCTGTCATTAAATTGGCATGTGGCAATAAATGGCAATGTGGTAGAGTTCAGATAATCTTCATCTAAATTAGGTCCAATAATTGTGTTGCTTACATATTCATGCTATGGAAATAGCTCCTGTGAAAGATTTGCTTATTATCTGCAGGTGCCATAGTACATATAGAATTATAGTTAATTGGTTTCTAAAACACTGGGGAATTCCCTAGACCTTAAAGATAGCTTGTTTTCCGGGAAAGAATCCATAAATTCTGCAAGAAAATAAAAAAAAAAACACTGAAAAGCAAATATTCACAAATAGTCACTTAACTTTTGTTTTTCCTTTTGTTTTTTTTTTGGGGGGGGAAGGAAGGAAAAACTTTTAAAATAAACATAGAGTGTGCTTACTAATATCCATCATCATAATTAGGAACCTACACTTTCATTTGTTATCCACTTAAAGATGAATTTATTATCCAAATTCAGGTCCAGTCATCAAAATGTGACTTATGGTATTGTTATTGAGGAAAACCTGACTTAATTCATTCCTGTAGTATATTCCTGGGGCAGTAAGGTGGAACAAGTAGATCGATCTCTAGGACTGGAGTCAGGAAGATCTGAATTCAATTTTGATCTTATACACTGCATTTCCCTAGGCAAGTCACTTAACCCAGTATGGCTCAGTTTCCTCATCTGTAACTTGAGCTGGAGAATTTAATGGCAAATGACTTCAACATAATTGCCAAGAAACTCCAAATGGATTCACAAATAAATTCCAACCAAGCCTCATTTGGCCATTATTTTGGCTCCAATGGCTCAGAAAGAGTGCAAAAAACAATTGTTCCATTTTTGACCAGTATCTCTGAGGGTCTTCCATTCTGAAGTTTTTTGGACTTTTTTGTTTTGTTTTGGGTTTTTTTTTTTACTAAGTAAAAGAGCCATTCTTTGCCTCATATTTTTTACCTAGCTTTAATCACTGAATGACTATTACTTCAGACAAAGTCAGACCTGAGAAAGATCTTAACTTGAAAAGGTTGAGGTCTGCATTCTGGACCATTTCCAGTCATCCTGATCTTTATCTTGTCATTGGGCCCAGATGACATTGGAGAAAAGAATGAGGCTGGTGACTTTGCCTCCCCCTGCCTTACTTAAATCTCATTCACTTGCATGTCATGACATTGCCTTCTAGATGTCTAGATGTCATGGTTCCCTTACATAACAAGGGACCAACAACAAGTTGTCACTTAATCTGGTTTCCTACAGTTTCCTCATCTGTAAAATTAATTGAAGAAGGAAATGGCAATGAGATCTAGTATCTCAGCCAAGAAAACTCTGAATGGGTTAACAAAGAGTATAGAACACAGCTGAAATACCTGAACAACAGCAACAATATATTCCAGCCAAATATGATTACTGACTTTTTTACACTGAATTAGTATAGAAGTTTTCTCTCATTGGATTTGTTAAAAGCCAGATATTTTGTTTAATTCAGCAACAAATATATAAAGATTATTTTGAATCAATGAGAAGAAATGAATCACAAGAAAAAACATACTTGCACTCTTTCTTTACCTTTTCCAATCAGCATTCTAGTAGGTACAGTGAAAACAATGGCTTAGCCATGACATTGATTCCTAGTGCAAACTCTTTCAACTATGGCATAGCCTTGAATAAAATTCAGCTAATATTCAAGGAAAAAGTAGTCAGTAACACTTTGATATACCCATAGATACTGTTTCAAAGCATTGTTTATAAATTTAGCTATAAATAAAAGAAAAGTATTTCTATAGGACAGAGTACATGATACATTGAAACTACTATTTCATCAGATAATTTTAAATTCAATTCTCAAAGATTATAATTATGGAAATGAGTTTGAAAAATATTTTGAAATTTAACAGCTATGATTTTAAATTCAATAAACGTCTATTAAGTGTGTACTGTGAGCTAGGCGCTATGTTTAATACTATGGATGCAAAAAAAAAAAAGATAGATAGCACCCTCCCTCAAGGAGTTTACAATCAAATGAGGGAAGACAAAAGGAAGCTGTAAACAGGAGGGACTGTACTAGAAGATAGCATCAGAGTAGGATGTTCCATAGAGTTGCTCATGGAAAATATTTATCTGGAAAAGGATTTTCTGAGAGTTATCTATGAGATTATAAAATATTTCATAAGATTTCTTGGGTATTTAGGAAATATTCCTACTAACAGTGTGAGAAGTTGCTTAGTATGATGGATCCTTGTTTCACCTTTAACAAACACTGACTGTGATCCTGGAAAATTCACTTACATTCTCAATGTTCTGGGTAATAAGTCCATATATTTGAAAGAAGTTAGTGATTCTTGTGGAAGAAGTTTCCTCATTAAGGAATCGCGTATACTAATGAAATCAAAGGTCTAGTCCCTATGATCTCTCTCCTTTTTTGAACTTCTTTGTTTCTGTTGAGGATACGAGAATCCTTCCAGTCAATTAAGCTTGAAATTCGATATCATCCTTTACTCTTCACCTACACCCATCCCACATATCAAATTCTTTGGCAATTTTTTTTTTGTTTTTTCTTTTACAACATTTCTAAATTGTGTCTCTCCACTCATGCAGATGAAACCCTTCTTCAGACTTTTATCATCTCTTTCTTGGGCTTTTAAATGGTCTTCCTGTTTCTTCATTCCCTACTCAGTTTCCAAAAAAGATTTTTCTCATACACATGTTTCACTCTTACCTTCTTGGCCCCAGTGGTTCACTATAACCTCTATGATCAAATATAAATTTCTCTTCTTTGCAATTATATCTCTTTATGATTTGACCTCATGCTAATCTAACATGACTTCCCTCCATGTACTCTATAATCTCTGTTTCACTGACTTTCTTCAATTCCTCAACTATAACAATTCTCTGTCTTTTGCCTTTTTACTGGCTATTCCTCATTCCTGGACTACTTAGTCAACTCCCATCCTCCCTCTACCTCTTAGTTTCCCTGGTTTTTGAAGAATGCTGGAATTCAAAAAAAAAAAGGAAGGAACATTTTTGTGGACTGAGTAACTGATTTCTTGTGAAGGGTATACATACTGACCATTATAAACTGAAGTTGGTTGTCAAATCCAGACCTAAGACCTATCTGTATGACATTTTGTTACTCAGTTGACTAGTTATTTAACTACAATAATTAAATCAACATATTTTAGGAGTTGAATACAATTTGTATTATAAGTTCAGGAAAAAATAATGATTCAAATAAAAACATGATTTCTAAATGTATTGAAATGTGATTTTGACTATGACATCTTTAAGAACTATGAGGTATAGACACAACCACAAATATTTCCTCTTTTCATATTGCATTAAGTTAAACAAATTACCCATATTTTCTGGATTATTTCTTACTAAGAGTTATTAGTCTGTCATAAATTTTCCTAAATTCATGAAATATTTAAGCTCAAACTCCATTTATGTAGCATTAAGAATCTTCTTGATTCCTGTGAATTATACTAACTGAAAGCTATACATTTGTTTCTTTAATTTGAAGGTTCAAATTTGCTACAACTTTAGACTAAATTTGAGTTTGAATACTTAATGTCACCCTAATCTATGAATGGCAGTCTCTGGAATATACGTAGCCACACTAATGACTTCAAATATTAATCAGTTTTAGACACATAATTACTTCACTTTCTCTTGTTCAGGAAGCTGCATACCACTATTTCTCCATTTTTTTATAGACTACATTTTATGGTTATTTTGTGATGTTTCTATTATCCTTTATTTATTTTGTCTGAAAAAGTCCATGAATTTGATGAAAAACCATTCTACTCTTGTAAAATTTGCTTTTCTTTGTAACTTTATAGCTATATTTTTCAGTGAACTTGTTCTAATTAAATACAGGTTGACTTAATTTTATCAAATTATTATCCATAATTAACTTCTTAGCAAACTCAGATTTATCATGTAATTTAAAGTAGTTTAGTTAAAAATATTTGTTTGACTCATTAAAAGGAATAAGGAAAAAACAATTAAAATCTTCATTCTACTGTTCCATAAAGGTACCATATGTAGATGCTTAATTGCAGCTATACCAATCTGTTGTTAACACTAATGCTCATTTAACTTGTTACAATGGGATCTTTACAGTACTTTCAAACTGAAAAAAGCAAAACAAAACAAAAACAAATAGTAAACTTGTCCATGGGCCTTGAATATGTTGAAAAGTTTTACTTCCTATTAATGAGTTGTTTTCTTTCATAGTAACCATTCTGTATACTCAACAATCTGAAATCTAAAATATATTTGTACATCAGTTGTATTATATGCATTTGAAAATCAATGGCACAATAAAACAAAACTAATGAAAGGATGCTACAACTTGTATTACCTGTACTTTGTTGTATTAAAAATTACATCAGTGTGTGTAGTATTTGAGATGTTTATTTCTGCAATTTTCTGGCTCGACCCTTTCTGAAATCATTATATTGATGACTACTATACCTCTATGATCAAATAAGAAGGGCCATGCTCATGTCTTCCTTTAGCATTTCTATATGTATGATTTATATATATATATATATATATATATATATATATATATACATATATATGTATATATATGTATATATATATATTTTAAGCATAGTTCCATTTTATTAAACTCCAGTATTGAGATTATAGATAGATAGATAGATATAGCTAAATGTTCCAGTAGTAACTCTAATTCAACACATTTAATAACAATTTAATCATTTTCTCCGCCAAACCTACTATGTTTCTCAATATTCCTATTAAACAGCTATTCTCTCACTAAAGTTGAGACTTAATATTTTGTATTTCTATATGTATGATCTTTGCAATCAATATCTTTTATATAAAGTCCTATCCTGTGTGTTTCCACTGTCACCACTTAAATTCAGAGCCTCATTGCCTCTCAACTCGTCTAAGTACAATAACTTCCTACCTTTCCTCTTACCTTTTACATTCTGTTTCTCCAGTCTATCTGACAAACACTTCAGTGAGATGAATGTCCTTAATTGTAGAGTGGTGTCATACTTCACCTTTGATAGAGACTGGAGGCTATTGGAAACACTTTATTTCTTCTTGAGGTCCATTAGTGGTGCTTTCAAAGAAGACAAAAAAATATAGGATGAAAACAGCATTTAAAATTCAGAAACTTTTTTCAGTCTTTTGTGTTTGTAGGAACAAATCAAGTACTGAACATATCATTTTCAGATCTATCCTTAGTTTCCATGAACACAAGAATATAATTTATTCCATTTCTCCTTGCATTTTTCTAGGCTTGTTTAGAGATGCTACTATCACCATAAAGATATTGAATGATTAAGATAGTCTGGAGAAGCTGATCACTCATCTGAACCTTGGTAGCAAGGTTCCAGATAGACTGAGCTATTGTAGGGGCATTAGAGAAGCCAAATATTACATAGGAATTCAATTTTATTGTACCAAAGCAATGTCCACTGAATTCCTATTTGGTTCAGTATCAAATGATATATGCATAAATATAAATACATATATAAACATAAATATAAATGTGTATATGTGTAGTGGGTCAGTGGTCAGAGTTAGGGAAACTGCCAGTTAGAAGGTTGTGAATAAGTGAAAAAAATCATTAATCTGCTAAGAACCGGGAGTTCAAACACAAAAGTGAGAGTATTTCCACTCAGTAAATTTCCTTCATAGGAAGAAAAAATAACACATATGAGTGTTGCTGTTGGGGTAGTGTGTTTTGTTCTACAAAGGAACAAAAATGCTAAGTGGAAAAAATGAAATATTCAACTGATATGTCCATTCTAGTGACAATAATATTGTTGATTTGATTATGATTTTCAAAGTGGGGTGCGAGGTATATGAGGGAGGAATGCAAGGTGAAAAAGTATCAACCCAGAAATTTCGGAACTGACTAGCTTAATTCTTCCTGGTCTGGTGTCTGGATATATGATTTGGAAAGTAGGATAGCAGTAGAATTAGAGTTGAAAATGGCCAGGATGAAGAAATTTGATTCCACAAGAAGGATTGTTCTCTTACTGTAGATCCTAAAGGGAATCTTGATTATCCTCCCTCAGAAGTTCTATACTCATGAGGCAATGTAGTTCGAGAAGTCTCATAATCTCTGAGAAAAATCAGAGGGAGTCAGGCAAAATAGGACCTTTGTGTTTAAGAAGCTTCTCTCAATTATGCGGCCTGAGTCTATAGAAAGAACTAGATTAAAATCTAAAGGTGTGAAAAATCCTTCACTGAGAGAACAGACTGATATTGAATTTTTAGCTGGTGTGAGAGTCTGAATAACAGAAGGATAAGGTACATGTTAACTCTACTCAACTCAGTTCATCCTGAAGTCATCAACTCAATCAGTTAAAAACTTAATAAATACCAAATTAGAAACACTGAAAACCAAATGTGAGATTAATAAAATTCAATTTAAGATAACCATCTAACTATTAAATAAAACTAAGTTTTATGAAAGAAACAAAATAAAATTGATCTTTCATCAAGTTGATTAAAAAAGAAAGAGGAAAACCAAATTACTAAAATGAAACATGTAAAGATAAACTCATACCCAAATGAGGAGGAAATAAAAGCAATAATTACAAATTACTTTGCCCAACTGTATGCCCATAAATTTGTCAATGTAAGTGAAGTGGATGAATCTTTAAAATTTATGAGTGTGGTAAGCAGAGTAGTGTGTTTTATTCTACAAAGGAACAAACATGCTAAGTTAAAAAAGTGGATTATTCAACTGACATGTCCATTTCAGTGACAGATATGTGTGTGTGTGTGTATTTATCAAGAGAGAGAGACAGAGAGAGAGAGAGAGACAGAGAGAGAGACAGAGACAGAGAGGAGGGAGACAGAGCCTAGATTAACAGAAGACTAAGCTAAACACTTAAATAACCCCATTACAGAAAAAGAATTTGAACAATCCATCAATTAACCCCCTAGAAAAAATCTCCAGGGCCAAAAAGATTTACAAGGAAATTCTATAAAACATTTCAAGAAGAGTTCAATCTGGGGAGAAGCCAAGATGGTGGAGTAGAAAGAATCACATATGCCAGCTCCAGAACCCACAGCCCATAAATTTCCTGTAAAAAGAACTCCCCACAAATTCTGGAGTAGTGGAAGCCACGCAGCAACGGAGGGGAGGAGACTTCTGTTCCAGAGAGCCCTGAAAAACCACCACCAAAGGTCCATCGAGCACCAGACATGGAGCGGAGCGGCCAGGGCCCCCAAAGGAGCAGATCCGAGCAGGCTTCAGGGACAGAATCTCCAGCGGCCGCAAAGGTTCCTCCACCCACAGGTGCTACAGGTCAGTGAGAGAAATATCTGGGCTGCCCGAGAGGGGAGCAGGGTGTCTCCATGACTCGGACCCCCTCAGGAGGCAACGGCAGAGGCAGTGGCAGAGGCAGCTGCAGACGCAGCAGTGGCCAGGGGCTCCCCAAGCAGACAGGAGCTCCGCTCCATTACCGAAGGTCTCTGCATAAAGCCCCTGAGGGAACTGAGCCTGGGAGGCGGCTCTGCCCCCACCTGAGCACCAGAACGTAAGTCCACATTGAATAGCAGCCTCGCCTGCCACTGAAAGCCCTGAGGCTGGGGAGCAGCATTTGAATCTCAGACCTCAAGCACGAGATGGGCAGATCTAGGCGGGGTGGAGAGGAATCTCAGAAGTCAAGTAACTGGCTTTGAAAATGCCCAGAAAAGGGAAAAAAAATAAGACCATAGAAGGATACGTTTTTGGGGAACAGATGTTCCTGCCTTTAATTTCTGAAGACCAGGAACAATGCATACCATCAAGGAAAGACATAGAAGTCAAGCCCTGTGTACCTCAAACATACGAAATAGATATCCAATGGGCTCAGGCCATGGAACAGTGCAAAAAGGATTTTGAAAATCAGGTAAGACGGGTGGAGGAAAAACTGGAAAGACAAATGAGAGAGATGCAAGAAAAGCATGAAAAATGAGCCAATACCTCGGTAAAGGAGACCCCAAAAAATGCTGAAGAAAATAACACCTTGAAAAAAAGGCTCACTCAATTGGCAAAAGAGGTACAAAAAGCCAATGAGGAGAAGAATGCTTTCAAAAGCAGAATTAGTGAAATGGAAAAAGAGGTTCAAAAGTTCACTGAAGAAAATAGTTCTCTCAAAATTAGAATGGAACAGATGGAGGCTAATAACTTTCTGAGAAACCAAGAAATCACAAAACAAAACCAAAAGAATGAAAAAATGTAAGAGAATGTGAAATAACTAATGTGAAAAACAACTGACCTGGAAAATAGATTCAGGACAGACAATTTAAAAGTTATGGGACTACCTGAAAGCCATGATCAAAAAAAGAGCCTAGACATCACCTTTCATGGAATTATCAAGGAAAACTTCCCTGAGATTCTAGAAACAGAGAGCACAATAAGTATTGAAGTAATCCATCGATCACCGCCAGAAAGAGATCCAAAAAGAGAAACTCCTAGGAACATTGTGACCAAATTCTAGAATTCCCAGGTCAAGGAAAAAATATTGCAAGCAGCTAGAAAGAAACAATTCCAGTATTGTGGAAATACAAGCAGGATAACACAAGATCTAGCAACTTCTACATTAAGGGATCGAAGGGTGTGGAATAGGATATTCCAGAAGTCAAAGGAACTAGGACTAAAACCAAGAATCATCTACCCAGCAAAACTTCAGGGAAAAATACGGTCTTTCAATGAAACAGAGGACTTTCAAGCATTCCTGATGAAAAGACCAGAGCTGAAAAGAAAATTTGACTTTCAAACACAAGAATGAGAAGAAGCATGAAAAAGTAAACAGCAAAGAGAAGTCATAAGACACTTACCAAAGGTGAACTGTTTACATTCCTACATGGAAAGACAATATTTGTAACTCTTAAAACTTTTCAGTATCTGGGTAGTTGGTGGGACCACACACACACATATACACATGCACACGCACACACACACACACACACATGCACACACATACAGAGACAGAGCGCACAGAGTGAATTGAATAGGATGGGACCATATCTTAAAAGAAATTAAGGTAAACGGTGAGAGAGAAATGTAGTGGGAGGAGAGAGGATGAAATGGAATGGAGTAAATTATCTCTCATTCAAGAGGCAAGCAGGAGACTTTTTAGTAGAGGGAAATAGAGGAGAGTTGAGAGAAAAACATGAAGTTTACCCTCATCACATTCGACTAAAGGAAGGAATAAAATGCACACTCATTTTGGTATGAAAACCTATCTTACAATACAGGAAAGTAGGTGAGAAGGAGATAAGCAAGGGGGGGGATGATGGAAAGGAAGGCAACAGGAGAAGGGAGCAGTTTGAAGTCAACACTTGGGGAGGGACAGGATCAAAGACAGAATAGAAACAGTGGGGGGCAGGATAGGATGGAGGGAAATGCAGTTAGTCTTACACAACACGACTGTTATCGAAGTCATTTGCAAAACTACGCAGATATCGCCTATATTGAATTGTCTGCCTTCCCAAAGGGAATGGGTGGGGAAGGAGGGATGGGGAGAATTTGGAACTCAAAGTTTTAGGAACAAGTGTTGAGTATTGTTCTTGCTACTAGGAAATAAGAAATACAGTTAATGGGGAATAGAAAGTCATCTGGCCCCACAGGATAAAAGAGAAGATGGGGACAAGAGAAGGGAGGGATGATAGAATAGAGGGCAGATTGGTGATAAGAAAAATTAGAATGTTTGGTGCATTGGGGTGGGGAGAGGGTATAAAAGGGGAGAAAATTTGGATCCCAAAATTTTGTGAAAATCAATGTAAAAGTTAAATAAATAAATTTATATTAAGAAAAAAAAAAGAAGAGTTCAATCCAATACTATATAGACTGTTTGGTAAAATTCACAATGAAGGAGTCCTACCAAATTGTTTTTATAATATAAATATGATTCTAATACCTAAACTAAAGGAGCCAAAACAAAAAAAAATAAAATTATAGATTAATTTCCCCTAAAGAATATGGAAGCAAAAATTTTAAATACAATATTAACAAAAAAGTTTAGCAAATTATCAAGAGAATAATACTCTTTGATCAGGGATAATTTATACTAAAGATGTAGGGCTGGGAATCAATCCTATCAACACTAAAAATAGCAGAAACCATATAATTATTTCAATAGATGCAGAAAAAGCTTTTCACAAAATACAACACCCATTCCTATTGAAAACACTGGGGAGCATAGGAACCAATGAATCCTTCCTTACCAGAATAAATAGTATCTACCTAAAACCATCAGTAAGAATTACATACAATGGGGACAAGCTAGACATATTTCCAATAAGATCAGGGGTGAAATAAGGATATCCATTATCACCACTGTTATTCAGTATGGTACCAGTAATGTTAGCTGTAGCAATAAGAGAAGCAAAAGAAATTGAAGGTATTAGAAGAGGTAACAAAGAAACTAAATTATGATTCTTTCCTGATGATATACTCAGAGAAACCTAAAGAATCAAGTAAAAAACTACTTGAAATAATAATCAACTTTAGTAAAGTTGCAGGTTACAAAATAAAATCACATAAATCACCTGAATTTCTATATATTACTAACAAAGCCTAATAGTAAGAGATAGAAAGAGACATACCATTTAAATTTACGGTAGACACTATAAAATAACAGGAGTCTAACTGCCAAAAGTAAACCCAGGGACTCTATGAACACAATTGTAAAACATTTTTTGTTCAGATAAAATCAGATAAAAGTAAATGGAAAAAAAACATGAGTTGCTCAAGGCTAGGTTGAGTTAATATGATAAAAATGACAATTCTACCAAAATTAATTTACTGATTCAGTGCAATACCAATCAAACTACCAAAAACATTTTCTAGAGCTAGAAAAAATAATATCAACATTCGTCTGGAAGAACAAAACATCCAGAATATAAAGGAAATTAACAAAAAAAAATGCTAGGGAAGGTGACCTAGCCACACCATATCTCAAATTGTTTTAAAAAGCCACAATCATAAAAAATACTTGGTACTGGCTAATAAATAGAGGGAAAGATCAGTGGAATAGGTTAGGTACTCAAGACATAGTAGTCAATAAATATATCAATTTACGTTTTATGAATCCAAGGACACCAGCTTCTGGGATAAGAACTCACTGTTTAACAAAAACTGCTGGGAAAACCAGACAACAGTGCGGTAGAAAGTGGGCATAGACCAATGCATGACGCCATACACAAGAACAAAGTAAAAATTAGTACATCATCTATGCATAAAGGTTGATACTATAAACAAATTAGGGGATCAGGGGATAGTGTATTTCTCAGATACATGGAGAATGGAGAAATTTAGGAACAAACAAGAGACAGAGAACATTATGAGGTAAAAAATAGATAATTTTGATTACATTAAATTGAAACGTTTTTGCACAAGTAAACTCAATGCAACCAAGACTAAGAGAGAAGCAGAAAATTGGGAAAGAATTTATAGTGTCTACGATGAAGGTCACATTTTTTTTATTATAATTATATATTTAACTTTTTACATTCATTTTCACAAAATTTTGGGTTCCAAATTTTCTCCCCTTTTATCCCCTCCCCCCACCCCAATACACCGAGCAATCGAATTTTCCCTATCTCCAATCTGCCCTCTTTTCTGTCATCCCTCCCTTTTCTTGACCCCATCTTCTCTTTTGTCATGTAGGGCCAGATGACTTTCTATTCCTCATTAACTGTATGTCTTATTTCCTAGTAGCAAGACCAATACTCAACAGTTGTTCCTAAAACTTTGAGTTCCAAATTCTCCCCATCCCTCCCTCCCCACCCATTCCCTTTGGGAAGGCAGGCAATTCAATATAGGCCCTATCTGTGTAGTTTTACAAATGACTTCCACAATAGTCGTGTTGTGTAAGACTAACTGAATTACCCTCCATGTTTCTATTCTGTCTTTGATCCTGTCCCTCCCCAAGTGTTGACTTCAAACTGCTCCCTCCTCCCGTTGCCTTCCTTTCCATCATCCCCCCGCCCTTGCTTATCTCCTTCTCACCTACTTTCCTGTATTGTAAGATAGGTTTTCATACCAAAATGAGTGTGCATTTCATTCCTTCCTTTAGTCGAATGTGATGAGAGTAAACTTCTTATTTTTTTTCTCAGCTCTCCTCTTTTTCCCTCTACTAAAAGTCTCCTGCTTGCCTCTTGAATGAGAGATAATTTACTGCATTCCACTTCATCCTCTCTCCTCCCACTACATTTCTCTCTCACCGTTTACCTTAATTTCTTTTAAGATATGGTCCCATCCTATTCAATTCACTCTGTGCTCTCTGTCTCTGTATGTGTGTGCATGTGTGTGTGTGTGTGTGTGTGCGAGTGCATGTGTATATGTGTGTGTGTGTGGTCCCACCAACTACCCAGATACTGAAAAGTTTTAAGAGTTACAAATATTGTCTTTCCATGTAGGAATGTAAACAGTTCACCTTTGGTAAGTCTCTTATGACTTCTCTTTGCTGTTTACTTTTTCACGCTTCTTCTCATTCTTGTGTTTGAAAGTCAAATTTTCTTTTCAGCTCTGGTGTTTTCATCAGGAATGCTTGAAAGTCTTCTGTTTCATTGAAAGACCATATTTTGCCCTGAAGTGTTATACTCAGTTTTGCTGGGTAGATGATTCTTGGTTTTAGTCCTAGTTCCTTTGAATTCTGGAATATCCTATTCCACACCCTTCGATCCCTTAATGTAGAAGCTGCTAAATCTTGTGTTATCCTGATTGTATTTCCACAATATTGGAATTGTTTCTTTCTAGCTGCTTGCGATATTTTCTCCTTGACCTGGGAATTCTGGAATTTGGTCACAATGTTCCTAGGAGTTTCTCTTTTTGGATCTCTTTCAGGCGGTGATCGATGGATTCCTTCAATACTTATTGTGCCCTCTGTTTCTAGAATCTCAGGGAAGTTTTTCTTGATAATTCCATGAAAGATGATGTCTAGGCTCTTTTTTTGATCATGACTTTCAGGTAGTCCTATAATTTTTTAAATTGTCTCTCCTGGATCTATTTTCCAGGTCAGTTGTTTTCCCATGAGATATTTCACATCCTCTTCCATTTTTTCATTCTTTTGTTTTTTTTTTTTTTGTTTTTTTTTTTGTGATTTCTTGGTTTCTCAGAAAGTCATTAGCCTCCATCTGTTCCATTCTAATTTTGAGAGAACTATTCTATTCAGTGAGCTTTTGAACCCTTTTTTCCATTTGGCTAATTCTGCTTTTGAAAGCATTCTTCTCCTCATTGGCTTTTTGAACCTCTTTTGCCAATTGAGCGAACCTATTTTTCAAGGTGTTATTTTCTTCAGCATTTTTTTGGGTCTCCTTTAGCAAGGTATTGACCTGTTTTTCATACTTTTCTTGCATATCTCTCATTTCTCTTCCCAGTTTTTCCTCTAACTGTCTAACTTGCTTTTCAAAATCCTTTTTGATCTCTTCCAAGGCCTGAGCCCACCCTACATCCCCCTGGGATGTCTGGGATACAGAGGCCCCACCCTCCATGTCTTTCCCTCATGGCAAGAATCTTTCCTCATCATCAGAACCGAAAGACAGGAACATTTGCACCTGCTCAAAGAAGCTCTCTATAGTCTTATTTTTCTTCCCTTTTCTGGGCATTTTCCCAGCCAGTTACTTGACTTCTGAGATTCCTGTCCACCCCCTGCCTAGATCTGCCCAGCTAGTGCTTGGGGTCTGAGATTCAAATGGGCTTTCTGCGGCAGGCGCAGCTGCTATTCAATGTGAGCTTTTGTTCTTGTGCTGGGGTGGGGCAGGGCTGCCTCACAGGCTCAGTTCCCTCAGGGGCTTTATGCAGAGACCTTCAGTAATGGACTGGGTGGAGGCGGGGCCGCCCCCAGACTCACTACTCTCAGGGGCTTTATGCATAGACCTTCAGTAATGGAGCGGGTGGGGCAGGGCCGTCTCCCAGGCTCAGATCCTTCATGTGGTTTATGCAGAGACTTTCAGTAATGAAACCTTAATGAAGTAATGAAGATCCTTCCTGCTGCTGGGGGAGTCCCAGGCCGCCGCTGCTGCCTCTGCCGCTGCCCCCACCTCTGCCTCCCCCGCTTCCTGCCCCCGCCTCTGCCTCCGCCACTTCCTCCCGAGGGGTCCCGCACCATGGAGACATGCCACTCCCCTCTCGGCCAGCCCAGATGTCTCTCTCACTGACCTGTAGCGTCTGTGGGCGGAGGGGCCTTCCCGGCCTCCAGAGGTTCCGTCCCTGAATCCGGCTCGGATCTTTTCCTCTGGGGCTGCCTAGCCAGGGCCGTGCTGGGGTGGGGTCCGCTTTCCATGGTGCGATGGACCCTGGGGATGACTCTCCAGGGCTCTCTGGAATGGAAATCTCTTCCACTGTGTTTCTGCGTGCCTTAAAATGATCCAGAACTTGTGGGGAGCTCTTCTTACATTAAATCCATGGGCTGTGGGTTTGGAGCTAGCATAGATGAGTCTTTCTACTCCGCCATCTTGACTCCGCCCTGAAGGTCTCATTTTTTAACATATAGAGAGAACTGAGTCAAATTTAGAAGAAAAGAAGTCATTCCACTATTGAAAAATGATCAAAGGATATGAACAGGCAATTTTCAAAGGAAGAAATTAAAGCTATCTATAGTCATATAAAAATGCTCTGTCAGTATTGATCTGAGAGATGTAAATCACAACAACTCTGAGATACCACATCACACCCATCTGATTGGCTAATATGACAGATCGGAAGATGATAAATGTTGGAGAAGATGTGGGAGAGTTGGAACACTTATTCATTGTTGATGGAGGTGTGAGCTGATCCAATCATTCTGGAGAACAATTTGGAACTATGTCCAATGGACTACAAAAAGGTACATACCCTTTGATCCAATAGTATTGCTTCTATGACTGTATGCCAAATAGAACAGGTCCTGTATTTACAAAAATGTTTATAGTAACTCTTTGTGGTGGCCAAGAACTAGAAATTGAGGGAATGTCCATCAATTGGGGGATGATTGAACAAGTTGTAGTACATGAATGTAATGGAGTACAATTGTGCTGTAAGAAATAATTAATGGGAGCACTTCAGAAAATCCTGGGAAGACTTATGCTAAGTGAAATTAGCAGAACCAGGAGAACATTACACACAGCAACAGCCACAGTATGCAAGGACCATTTCTGATAGACTTAGCCATTCACAGCAATGCAAGGACCTAAAACATTCCCAAAGGACTCAAGGTAAAATGTCATACAAATCCAGAGAAAGAAGTGTGGATCTGGAATGTAGAATGAAGCAGACTATTTTTTCTTGTGTTATGTTTTATTTTGTTTGACTTTTTCTCATGGTTTCTCCCATTCGTTTTAATTCTTCTATGCAATGTGACTAATGTGAAAATGCATCTAGAAGATTGCATGCCATTTCAGGGAGTGAGAGGAGAGGGATCAGGAAAAAGTTTAAGACTTATGGAAGTGATTGTTGAAAACTGAAAACAAATAAATTAATTTTAAAAAAGAAAGAAACAATCAGATCCACCTTAGTGGTGGTTCTCCTTTTTTCTCTCAGAGGACTAAGACTATATCACCATGTTGGTATCAAGGTACAGTATTTATGATTGTGCATGATCAATCCAATACAAGGCTCTATCATATGTCAGGCACAAATAGTCTGTTGACAAATAGTTTAAAGTGGTTCTATCTCTAAATTTGTGTATCTCACATTATTTTTAAGCCAGCACAATCCTGCTTTGCTCATAGAGCTTAGCACTTTTCTTTGATGCAGGCATGCCAGTGTTTTCTATGTCTCACAAATAGATTCCACAATTCTTCAGAGAGACCTTGAGAGTTTCCTTGTAAAAGTTCTTATCTCCATGTGAGTGTTTGCCTTCTGTGAGTTCTCTGAAAAACTGTCTTTTAAACAAATGTACATTTGACATTTGAACAAGATGGTCAGCGCATTGAGTTGTGCTCTCTAGAGTCTGACTGCTCAACAGTTCATTTAAAGAAAGGCCATCAGTGTCAGCTACCTAATCTTATTAGGTAATCTTCAAGGTCTTCATAAAATAGCATAAATGGAAGCAGCTCAATTTTCTGGAATGGCGATTATCTGCAGCATAGGCTTCACAGGAATAAAACAATGAGATTGGCACAATGGGTCTGTAAACCTTCAGTTGGTAGTCTAATACTTTTTCTCTTCCACACTTTCTTTAGAAGCCTTCTACCTTCTGAACTGCCTCCAGCAATGCAGTGTCAACCTCATCGTCTAAGTGTACCTTGCTGGAAAGTATACTGCCAAGGCAATTGAACTTATTCACAGCATTCAAAATTGCTCTACTTGTAGTAACTTATGTTTTCACATTTAGATGGTGTGCTGCTGGTTGGTGGATAATCCCATTATTTGACATTAATTTTTAAGCCAAAATTAGCACAAAAAGGAGAGAAGTAATCCATACTTTGTTGAATCTCAGCCTCAAATGCTGCACTGAGTGCAAAAGCATATGTGGAAAAAAAGAAGAGTCATGCACTAACTCTCCCTCCACTTTAGTCTTGTCTTGCACCTTTTCCAAGTTAAATAATTTATCATCAGTGGTAGCTGAACTTGATGCCATTTTCATCATTGTTAGCATCTGATAACATCACGGAAACATCATGCTAAGGAGCATGGCAGAAAGCACACAGCCCTAGTTCACTCCATTGGTGACTGGAAAAGTATGAGAGCATCATTCACTATGTGGAATCCATATAAGTATTTCATCATGAAACTGACACACAATACCGCTGGACTTCTCTAGGCAACCATATTTTTCCATGATCTTCTGCAAGTCCTCACAAAAGACAGTATCAAAGGTCTTGTTCAGACTAACGATTGTTGTGTACAGACCTTTGTTCTGCTCCTAGCATTTATCCTGAGGTTGGCAGGCAGCAAATACTATATCAATCATTCTTTGAACTTTTCTGAAGCCACACTGGCTCTCAGGTAGATGAGCACTTTCTACATGAAGAGCCAACCAATTAAGAAGGACTCTGTCAAGAACCTTGCTAGCAATGACTAAAACAAAGAGCCCCCTGTAATTGGCACATGACAACTTATTTCCATTGTCTCTATAGAGATGGACAATGGGTATATGATTCCTTGTAAATCTCAGCTCAAATAGTATCAGCACCAGACACTTTGCCACACAAGAGAAGCCTATGACATTCAAAAGCTCTTCTTCAATTGAAAGTCTGGCTAAGAATGGATTAACTTCAACTTGATGTATATGGTCAATAGTTTCAGTATTGATTGATAACAGTCTGTTGAAAACACTATGGAAGTGTTCTGCCCTTCTCTGTAGTATTATGTACTTATTACTAATCAATGTGTCCTTCATCAGCACTGGGTAGTTGAGATGCACCATAGATCTTTGGCCTATATGTAGCCTTCAGAGTATGATAAAAGCACTGAGGATTGTTTCTATTAGCATAAAACTAAATTTCTTCTCAATTTTCACTGAACCAAGAATCCTGCATCTCTCCAAGTTTTACTTGCACTTTACTTTTCATGGAATTAAATACTTCCTGCTTCGGAGTTTTAGTTTTTCATTTGTCAGCTTGTGAATTTCCCCAGTATTTTCATCAAATCGATCTTGCTTTTTTTGAGTGTTCTTGCCCAGATGAGGAAATGTGATGCTATACACCAAATCTCTAAAAGTAATGCACTCCTTTTTTGCTCCAGTGTTGCCAATTTTATATTGGCTCAGCTTTCCTTACAAGTTAGCAACAAACCATTCATGGTTGAAGAAGTACTCTCTTCTGTCAACATCGTCTTCTGCTATCATCTTGCCTGGCATCCAATGCTTTTATTGAATGTGAATGTTTAGTTTGGCGAGGATAAGTTATAATCAGTCCAGTACTCTGCACTTTACATTGCCTTCATCACTCTCACATCCTATCCTTTTCGTTAAAATGACATTGTCTATTACATGCCAATGTTTGCTGTGAGTGCGCACCCACAAAATTTAAATTGTATTTAGGAAAGTGTAAGCCAGTATTGGTAAGGAGATGGCCATGAGATACTCAAGTTCCCAGTTGTGAGGGACTGTTTTTCCTGATGTTTCCATCTGCATTCCTCCAAATGACTCCCTGCCATATTTGCTAGTCCCTGCCTACTCTGACATTAAAGTTCCCCCATAATTGCAACCTTATCCTCTTTCGACACATTGATGAAGGTCTCTGGGCCATCATTTTTTTTTCTTTAACCTCAATAGGTTCTGTCAAGGGGGGAGCATACACATTGCTGATGATGGCTTGGTGCTTTCCTGAAAGTGGCAAACTCATTGTCATGAATCTCTCATTCATTCCCTGAGAGGCATACATGCTTGTTGATTAGATTAGTTTTGATTGAGAAAATTATGCCAACTTCACATTTATCCCCATCACTGTGGCTACACCAGAAAAAAATATGCACCCAACTCTGACTTTAGTAAGCTTGCCTTCATTCGCCAGTCTTGTTTCACTCAGGGCTGCTCCTTCGAAGCAATACCTTCTGAATTCTCTCAAAAGAGCTGTTTGACTTTCTAATCTAATCTAAGTGTCTGTACATTCCATGTACCAATGGTGAGTGGAATCATCATCATGAAAGTTTTTGTTCATGTGTGTGTGTTTTGTGTATGTGCTTTGAGTGTAGGTTGGAAACCCCACTTGTCATGGAAAGCAGGAGAAAACTGAATAAACATAAGCTTTTTCAGTTGCCTTTTCAAGCCCCTTCCTCATGCCAGGAGGTGAGCAGTATGAAACTTAAAGACTGTTCAAACACTGAGTGGGCTGCTGAGTTCCTGTGATGCTTCAATCCAATGAGAAGATGACCCTATGATTTGGGCCGCCTATGTGCAGAGTTGTGACTACAGCTCCCACTGTAATCATACTTGTTTCCTCATCACTGGCTTGTCACCCCAGAAGTTTGGAGAAAGTAAAAATGGTAAAATGATATGGGTGATTTTTTGATTTGCATATAAATCATATTTAAGTGAGTCAGAGTTGCTCAGTTATCAATCTCAAACTTTCTTCCTTAGTCATCAAAATCCAGTGGAAAAACAGAAGTCATAATGACTGGTGATGGCTTGGGGTGTGGTGGATGAGATGTGTATCTTTGATATCTCGTCAAGTTCTAAGTATGCCATTAAGCCTGTATCAGTCACCTTCATGACAACTTGAATACTCTTTCTGTAGGAGGATGTCTTCACATGCTTGGGGCACGCAACCTACCAACTCACCCACAGGTCTGAGGCCTCTTCATTACCTCTCAACCTAGTTTAGCCCATCAGTTAAGCAGAGTGTGACTGCTGCTCATATAATTTCTTTGAGCCACAGCTGAACTTTAGGTGAATCAGGTAGACATGTTAATTGAAAGAAGGGAACAGATGCTAGAGATGGTGCAAAAGTGGAAATGACAATATTTGACAAATGTTTGGGTACATGCATTAAAGAACAGGGAGGAGATGAAGGTAATATTAAAGGTGTGAATTCTCCTAACTGGAAAAATGGTGGTGATGACCTCAATAGGAAGAGAAAAATTCAGAAGACAGTTGAATTGTGGAGCAAAGACAATGAGATCTGGTTGGGACATAATGAGTTTGAAATGCCCGTAAGACATCTGGTAAGAAACGTTCAATCAATAATGTGTGATTGAAACTCAGGACAAATCCTAAACTGGAGGTATAGATCTGGAAGTTATTTACAAAGAGATAATAATTAAACTCAAGGGAATTGTAGACTAAGACTAAATTTGACTTAGTTTAGATGTTTCAAAAAAAAAAATTACCCCTTTTGAGAAAATGCAAGAGACACTCATGAACCAAAAAATTGAATTAAAACTACTTTAGTAATTGAAGATTAAAAGTACATAAAACATGAATATAAAAGAGAATATAAAAAATATAACTTTCCTTCAACTGTCATTAAATGAAGAACTAAAATAAGAGAACTGAATGCCACTGAAATTCAGGAAAAGATTTCCAAAAAACTGCAGAGTAAGGAGGGTGGCTAATACTTTAATAGTTCAATTGCCAGGTGTCAGTCAGTCCATTATTTAAAGGGATATTTATTGCTATTATTAGGGATATTTAGTAGGGGTTTACTATGTGCTAAGGATGGTGATGAGCCTTGGGGATACAGAGAAAGGAAAAACAAAATCCAAACTCTTATTTTTTTGTGAGAGGAATGACTGAGTTAAAGAGTGGAGCAAATCTTTTTGTGGTGTCAAAACAATGGAAATTGAGGAAATACTCATGCACTGGGGAATGATTACAGAAGTTGTAATATGTGAATGTAATGGAATACTATTTTTCTATAAGAAATGAGCAGGTGGATTTCAGAAAATCCTGGAAAGACTTACAAAAACCAATGCTGAGTAAAGTGAGGAGAATGAAGAAAACCCTATACACAATAATAGCAACATGGTTCAACGACCAAATCTGATAAACTGAGCTGTTCTCAGAAAGACAATGATTGAAGACAATTTCAAAAGACTCATGATGGAAAATGCTATCCACATCCAGAGTAAGAACTATGGAGTCTGAATGCAGATCAAAGCATACTATTTTCTAGTGGTTTTATTTTGTTTTTCCTTTCTCATGGTTTTTCCCTTTTGTTCTGATTCTTCTTTCACAACATGACTAGTGTGGAAATTCTATCAAGCATTTAATGAACAATTTCAATACTATATAGACTATTTGGGAAAAATGGGGAAGAAGGAGTCCTACTAAATTCTTTTTATGATACAGATATGGTTCTGATGCCCAAACCAGCAAGAAACAAAACACAGAAAGAAAATTATAGGCCAATTTCTCTAATGAATATGCAAACAAATACATTAAATAAGATATTACCAAAAAGAATACAGCAATTTATCATGAGAATAGTATATTATTATCTAGTAGGATTTATACCAGAATGCAAGACTGGTTCAGTATTAGGAAAACTCTCAGAATTATTGGTCATGTCAACAACAAAACTAACAAAAGCACATGATTATCTCAATTGATGCAGAAAAAGATTTTGACAAAATTCAATACCCACCCCTATTGGAAATATTGGGGAGCATAGGAATAAATGGATTCTTCCATAAAATAACAAGCAGTATCTATGTAAAATCATCAACAAGCATTACAGGCAATAGGTATAAGCTAGATGCATTTCCAGTAAGATCAGGGGTGAAATACTACAAATGTTAGCTGTAGCAATAAGAGAAGAAAAACAAATTGTAGGAATTAGAATAGCAAAGAAGAAACTAAGTTATCACTCCCTGCAGCTGACAGGATGCTATATTTAGAGAATCCCAGAGATCCAAGTAAAAAACTACTTGAAATAATAAACATCTTTGGCAAATTAGCAGGTTACAAAATAAACCATCTGCATTTCTATATATTTCTAACAAAGTCCAACAGCAGAAGATAGAAAGAGATATCCCATTTAAAGCTACAGTAGACATTATAAAATACCTGAGAGTCTACCTGCCAAAACAAACCCAGGGACTAAATGAACACAAACATGAAACACTTTTCACAGATGAAGTCAAATCTAAATAAATGGAAAAACAGTAGTTGCTCAGGGCTAGGCCAAGCTAGTACAATAAATAGGACAATTCCACCTATATTAATTTACTGATTCAGTACCATACTAATGAAACTAGCAGATAATTATTTTCTAGAGGCAAAAAATTAAAATATGAAAATTCATATGGAAGAATAAAGGTCCAGAATATGAGGGGAATTAATGAAAAGAAGTAATACAGAAGGTGGTCTAGCCCTACCAGAACTCAAATTGTTTTATAAAGTAGCAATCATCAAACCACTTGGTACTGACTAAGAAATCGAGGGCTAGATAAGTGAAATGGGTGAGGATCTCATGGCACAATAGTCAATGAAATATAGCGATCTACTGTTTGATAAATCTAAGGACCCCAACTTCTGTGAAAAGAACTCACTGTTTGACAAATATTGCTAGCAAAACTGGATTACGGTGTGGCAGAAACTGGCGATAGACAAATGCCTGACACTGTATGCAACAACAAAGTCCAAATGGACACATGATCTAGGTATAAAGATTGATACTATGAACAAAGTAGTAGAGCAAGGAATAGTGTATTTGTCAGATTTATGAAGAATGGAGAAAGTTTGAATAAAACAAAGGATGTAGAATATCATGAAGTGCAAAAGGGATAATTTTGATTACATTAAAGTGGAAAGCTTTTACACAAAGAAACTCAATGCAACCAAGATTAGGATGGATTCAGAAAACTGGCAAAGAATTTTTGCAACTAGTGTCAGTGATAAAGGCCTCATTTCTAAAATATATAGAGAACTAAATCAAATTTACAAGAATACAAGTCATATCCTGATTGATAAATGGTCAAAGGATATGAACATGAAGTTTTAGAGGAAAAAAATCAAAGCTATCTATAGTCATGTGGAAAATTTCTCTAAATCACTATTCATTAAGGAGATGCAAATCAAAAGAACTCTGAGGTACCACATCACACCTAACAGATTGAATAACATGACAAAAGGGAAAAATGACCAAAATGGGAGGAGATATGGGAGAACTGGAAAACTACTTCATTGTTGGTGGAGTTGTTAAGCTGATCCAACCATTATAAAGAGCAATTTGGAACTATGCCCAAAGGGCTACAAAAATGTGCATACCCTTTGACCCAGCAATATCCCTTCTAGGATTGTATTCCAAACAGGTCATAAAAATGGGAAAGGGTCCTACTTGTACAAAAATGTTTATAACAGCTTTTATGAGCTGGCCAAAAGCTGGAAATCAAGGAGATCCCATTAATTGGAAAATGGCTGAACATTTTGTGGTATATGAATATAGTGGAATACTATTGTGCTATTAGAGATGATGAACAGGAAGATTTCAGACAGGCCTGGAAAGACTTGTATGAACTGATGCGGAGTGAAAGGAACAGAACCAGAAGAACTTTGTACACAGTCAAAACCACAGTGTGGGAGGAATTTTTCTCATTGACTTAGCCCTTCACAGCATTTCAAGGACCTAAAAAATTCCCAAATGTACTCAAGGCAAAATTCCTTCCACATCCAGAGAAAACACTATGGAACTGAATGGCAGAATGAGTCAATGCAAGAAAATCTGAAAAATAAGTCAAGAGCTTGTTAAAGGAGACCAAAATGCTGAAGAAAATAACACCTTTAAAAATAGACTAACCCACAAGGAAAAAGAGGTCAAAAACACTAATGAGAAGAAGAATGACTTTAAAAGCAGAATCTGTCAAATGTAAAAGGAGGTCCAAAAGTTCACTGAAGAAGTTAGTTCTTTAAAAATTAGAATGGAGAAGATGGAAGCTAATGACCTTGTAGGAGATCAAGAACTTACAAATCAAAACTAAAAGAATGAAAAAATACAAAACAATGTGAAATATCTCACTGGAAAAAACAGCTGACCTGGATAGCAGATTTAGGAGAGATAACTCAAAATAATTTGTCTACCTGAAAACCATGATCATACAGAGAGCATTTACATCATCTTCCAAGAAATTATCAAGGAAAACTGCCCTGATATTCTAGAATCAAATGATAAAATAGAGATGGAAAGAATTCACTGATTACTTCCTGAAAGAGATTTTAATAGGAAAAGTCCTAGGAATGTTGTAGTCAGGTTTCAGTGCTCCCAATTCAAGGAGAAAATATTAAAGGCAGTCATAAATAAACACTTCAAGTATTGTGGAAATACATTCAGAATAAGACAGGACTTAGCAGCTTCTACACTAAGGGATTGAAAGGCTTGGAACATGATATTCCAAAGATCAAAGTAGGTAGGATTAAAAACAAGAATCACTTATCCAGAAAACTGAGTATAATACCTCAGGGGACAAAATTGAATTTCAATGAAATGGTGGACTCCCAAGCATACTTGTTGGAAATACCAGAACTGAATTGAAAATTTGACTTTCAAATACAAGAATCAAGAGAAGCATAAAAAGGTAAACAGGAACAGGAAGCCACAAGGAACTCATGAAAACTGAAGTGTTTACATTTCTACATGGGAAGATGATATTTTAAAATCATGATATCTTTCTAAGTATTAGGGTAGTAAGAGGGAATATATGTGTGTGTGTGTGTGTGTGTGTGAATACCCAGGTATATATCAGTATGCATGTATATGTATATCACATATGTGCATGCCTTTGTGTAGGTATGTATATATGTGTGTGTGTATATCTGTATGTGTGTTTATGTGTATATATGCATAATTATATACAGACACATATACATGCACATATGTGGATATATATATATATATATACAAACACATACACAGAGGGCACAGGGTGAGCTGCACATGAAAAAATACATAGAAAATAAAACTTAATTTTGAGTGGAGTATACTAGGAGTGAAAGAAAGGGAGAAGTAGAATGAAGCAAATCATCTCACATAAAGAGGAATTTACTTTGGGGGGGAATACTGGGGAGGCGAATCTTACCCTCATGGAATTTGGCTAAAGGAGGGAATAATGCACACTCGATTTGTTATGTAAAACTATTTTACCCTGCAGGAAGTCTAGGGGGTAAGGGGATAGGAGAGGGAGAAGAATAGAAGGGGCAGTTAATTGGAGAAAGGGATTATCAGAAGCTGACACTACTGTGGGTGGACAGGTGAAGGAAGAGAACAGAACAAATGGAAGGCAGGACAGAACAGAAGGAAAAGTGGTTAGTCTTTCACAACATAACTATTATGGAAATATTTAGCACAGCTAAACATGCATGAACGATATTGCATTGCTTGCTTTCTCAATGAGGGAGAGTGGAGAGGGAGGAGAAAAGGAGAATATAGGGAACTCAAAGCTTTAAAAATGAACATTAAAAATTGCTTTTCCATGCAGCTGAGAAATAAGATATACAAACAGTGGGAAATAGAAATCTATTTTGCCCTACAGGAAAATAGAAAGGGAGGAGGATGGAAGTGGTGGTATTTGAAGGGAGGACAGGCTAGAGGAAGAGTTGAATGGAATGCATGCTGTCATGGGAGGGGGGAAGAGTAGGGAGAGATGGGGAGAAAATTAGGAATTCAAATTCTTGTGGAAGTAAATGTTGAAAATTGATTGAAAAAGTAAATAAATTATGTATATGTACACACACACATATATATACATATATATACATATATATGTATATATATATGTATATATATATATACATATATATATATATATATATATAAAATCATTAAAAACACCTAAAATAGATTGTTTCAAACCTGATTAGGTGTTGTTCAGAAAGACATAAACCATAGGTAAATCAGAAAAAGAAATAATTTTCTTTCATCACTATCATTTATTTTCCCATTTTTTTCCTCTGCTACTCTCATCTCTTTCATTAACCCATTCTGGGATATATTCTTGGGCTTGTTTCCAATTAGTCTTTGGTTATGACTGTTTTGACATCATTGTTTTCTGAATTTCTGTGTTGGTCTTCTTTGCCACCATAGTAACCTTTTAGAGCCAACTTCCTCTTCTTCAGTTGCTGGGGTTTTTTTGCTCATTTCACCCACCTATATCTTTTTATAATGTTCACTTATTTATTTTTAATTTTCAACAAAACTTTTTTCATTTCCCCAAAATTTTGAGTTCCAAATTTTCTCCCCATCTCTCCCCTTCCCCCATACTAAAATGCTTTGCATTCTGATTACCCTTTCCCTTGATATGCCCTCCCTTCTATAAAACCCTACCCTTCCCCTATCCCCATCTTCTCTCTTTTTCTTGTAGGTCAAGATAGATTTCTATACCCCATTAACTGTATTTCTTATTTCCCAGTTGTATAGAAAAAGAATTCGCAACATTCATTCCTTGAACTCTGAGTTGCAACTTCTCTCCCTTCCTCCTTCCCCACCCATACTCACTGAGAAGGCAAGCAATTGAATATAGCTCTACATGTGTAATTTTGCAAACAACTTCTGTAATAGTCATGTTGTGTAACACTAACTATATTTCCTTCCATCCTATTGTGGCTCCATTTATTCTATTCACTTTTTTGACATTCTCTGTCCCCAAAAGTGTCTACTTGTAATTATTCCCTCCTCCCATTTGCCCTCACTTCTCTCATCCCACCCACTCCACTTGTCCCCTTTTCCCCTACTCTCCTGTAGTGTAAGATTTTCATACCAAGTTGAGTGAGCATGTTATTCTCTCCTTAAGCCAAATGTGAAGAGAGTAAGCTTCACTTTTTCCCTCTCACCTCCTGCCTTTACTCCTCCATTAAAGAAAGCTTTTTCTTGCCTCTTTTATAAGACATAATTTGCCCCATTCCATTTCTCCCTTTCTCCTCATAATATATTCTTCTCTTGCCCCTTAATTTTATTTTTTAGATATCATCCCTTCTTGTTCAACGCACCCTGTGTTCTCTGTCTACATACATGCATAAATATATGTATGTATGTATGTATGTATGTATATGTGATTGTGTGTGTGCATATAATCCCTCCAACTATCCAAGTACTGAGAAAAGTTTCAAGAATTACAAATATTGTCTTTGCATGTAGGAACGTAAACAGTTCAACTTTTGAAAGTTCCTTATGATTTCTCTTTCCTGTTTACCTTTTCATGCTTCTCTTGATTCTTGTGTTTGAACGTCAGATTTCCTATTCAGCTCTGATGTTTTCATCAAGAATGCTTAAAAGTCCTCTATCTCCTTGATTAACCATTTTTCATCCTAAAGTATTATACTCTCTTTTGCTGGGTAAGTTATTCTTGGTTTCAATCCTTGTTCCTTTGACTTCTGGAATATCATATCCTAAGCCCATCAACCCATTAATGTAGAAGCTGCTAGATCTTGTGTTATACTAATTCTATTTCCACCATACTCAAATTGTTTCTTTCTAGCTGTTTGCAATATTTTCTCCTTGACCTGGGAAGACTCGAATTTGGCTACAATATTCCACGGAGTTTTTGTTTTTGGGTGTCCTTCAGGAGATGATCAGTGGATTCTTTCAATATTTATTTTGTCCTCTGGTTCCATAATATTAGGGCAGTTTTCCTTGATAATTTCATGAAAAATCATGTCTAGGCTTTCTTTTTTCATCATGGCTTTTAGGTTGTCCCATAACTTTTAAATTATCTCTCCTGTTCTGTTTTCCAGGTCAGGTGTTTTTCTAATAAGATATTGCACATTATCTTCTATTTTTCATTTTTTTAGTTTTGCTTTGTAATTTCTTGGTTTCTCAAAAAGTCATTGGCTTCCATCTTTATTCTAATTTTTAAAGAATGATTTTCTTCAATGAGCTTTTGAATCTCCTTTTTCATTTGGCTAATTTCTGCTTTTTAAAGCATTTTTCTCCTCATTGGCTTTCTGGACCTCTTTGGCTACTCATGTTAGCCTATTTTTAAAGATGTTATTATCTTCAGCATTTTTGGGTCTCCTTTAGCGTGCTGTTGATTGACTTTTCATGATTTTCTTGCATCACTCTCATTTTTTTCCCAATTTTTCCTCCACCTTTCTTACTTGATTTTCAAAATCCATTTTGAGCTCTCCCATGGCCTAAAACCATTGCATATTTATTTTGGAGTTTTTGGATGCAGAAGCCTTGACTTCCTCTAATGGTATGCATTATTCCTCCTCATTCAAAACAATGGAAGAAAATACCTATTCACCAAGAAAGTAACCTTCTATAGTCTTATTTTTCCCCCTTTTGGGCATTTTTTCACCTATTTACTTGACTTTTGAGTCCTATGTCAAGAAGAGGGTATTCTCTGGGGATCTGTAAGTTCTCAGTTCTTCCAAGGTGCCACAATCAAGGGGGAGGAGTCTACTCCTCTCCTGGCCTACACTCTCTTCTGGGAGCAACCAGAAGCACTGTGTTCTGCCCAAGATCTGCCATCAGGATTCCCTCTCCAGAATCACCCTCAGCTCTACTGCCAGCACTCTTCTGCAACCCAGGAGAGCCTTTCAATGATGAGATCCACATAAACTGTTCATTTCCCCCTGGGGCATTAAGCGGAGAGTTCCAAAAATGGACACTGCCACTGCAGTGGTTGCTACTGGCAGGTCCAGGATGCATTCCCTTCTCACTCAGGTGAAATAGCTTTCTCACTGATCTTTGAAACTGTCTTTGGCATTTTTGGGTAGAGCAATCTGGTAATTGCTGCTACTGATGGCACCCTGATGCCTGCTCTGGTTCTGCCCCTACCTGTTGCATGACCCACACTGTGCTATGCTCTGCTCCATGCCTAGTTTGATAGCTCTTTCCTGTCAGCATTCTATGCTGTCTTGGGATTAAAATAGTTTTCACTCTGTTGTTTTGTGACTTCTGCTGCTCTAGAATTTGTTTAGAGTAATTTTTTTCCAGGAATTTTATGGGCTAAGAGGGGGAACTTCTACAGGCCTGTCTTTCTACTCCATCATCTTGGCTCTGCCCCCCCTCCACATATTTCGCTAATTTGAATGTTACGCTGAGGTTGAGTTTGGCTCACCTATGAAAGGAGAGGTACTATGCCAACCTCAGCCTTTCTTTGGACTGCTGTCTTCACAGATAGTTCCGGGGATATGTCTGTTTTCCTTGATTTCAAAGTGATATGATTTGGTGAGACTTATGGTAAATGTTTTTCTTTCCTGTGCTTTTGTCTTCACCTTGCTCCTCTGCATCCACAATTGCTAGCACTTCTCTTGACACTTGAACTGTGACCATATACCCCGCTGCCTTGCAGTCATGAGTGCTAGTGCTCCTGTCATCTTAGAGCTAGGACCATATCTCTGATCTCTTTTGATTGACCACCAAAGATTCCCTGTGCCCTGGAACTGAGATTAATTACTACATATGGTCAATAGAGTTCTCAATCATCACCAGCTATCCCCAATGCAAGATGCATTTAGTGTCCACAAAGGGTCCCCAGGAATCTGTTTCTCACCAGTCATCCAATTTCCTTACCATCTTTGAGCTGAGAGATCCCTACCACCACTATCACAGTTACTTCCAAGGTCCTGGGTTGGTGCTGCTTCCATGTTTTGAGATATCTTTCCTTCCCCCTTCCAGCATACTATTATAGATATATCCTGTTATCTTCCTAAACTATCTTAGGCTGGAAAAATGTCTCACTCTTACCTCTAATACTCCATCTTGACTCTCATTTATGATTTGAATATTAAAATCATACCATTAAAAATAAACGAATAAAAAAAAGACCAGATCAGGTATATTTAATAGCTACGATTGAGGCAGAATTCTTAACAAAACAAAGAACAAAAGTAGTCAGAAAATATAGATTTCACTTTAGATTACATGAATGTGAAAAGCTTTTGCATGAACAAATTTTATGCTACAGGGTTGGGAAGGGAAGTGGAGGATTGAGTTTTGCATCAAACATTTCTGATATGATGATTCAATATATGTTGATAATTAATACAAATGAAAAGGACTGAAATCCATTCCTCATTGAAAAAAAATGTTCAAAAGATACAAAAAACTGGTACTAAAAAATTAAAGATGCTTAACAATGATGTAAAAAATGGACCCACTCAAGAGAAAAACAAAACAACACAACTCTGATATTTTATTTCATGTCCAACATGTGTAAAAAGGTGATAAAAGTTGAAAATAATCTCTTTTAATTAGAATATGGTAAGATGCTCATACTATTATCCATTGTAGAAGGAAATTTAGACAAGAATAAACAGAATTTCCATGCTATTTCAACTAAAAATTATATTGGTATTCACCTTAGGCATAATTCTCAAAGGTAATAATAAACATAGATAATGTATGCATGCACACATATGTATGCATACACGCATACACACAAATGTATGCATGTAGACATGTGCATGTATATTTTTATATGCTCATACTCCAAATTACTTATAAATTTTGTTTTAACAGTGGCAAAGAACTAGAATCAAAGTAGTTCCCACAGATCATTAGAGCCAGATATATATACTGAACTTGTATCATCTTGACATCCCCAACTCAGAACTATCCTGACCTCTTAAATGTTCACCACGGTACTTGGATTCTCTTACTCCTTATTTTCTTTTATGTATCTTATTTATCTTTGTCTCTACACTAACTACCCAGGTGAGAGTAGGAGCTATTCTTGAGGGGGACATAGGGAATAATGGGGGAAAGAATCTCTAACCAAGAGACAGACTCTGCCAGTCTATCCCTGATTTCTGATTTCTAAATCTACTTTTTATCAGAGTTCCAAATGGGTTGTTTTTATGTGAAGTCTTTTTCCCAGAGTTTGTCATGGTCATTTGTATGAAATAACTCCAAAAAATAACAATATTAAAAGAAGGAACATTGACTATTAATCCTTTATTTGCATTACTATTACTTGTTAATTTAGAAAGAGCTTCCTTTCTAAGTCATTCAGCAAGTTCTTTTTGAAAGACTTTCTCTATATCATTATATCCTTGGAATGCTTAATCATTCCCTCTGGTTATTGACATGAAAAATGAAATATCTTCACATGGTCATTTCATTACTTCATTAGTGAAACCCGGATCATTTCCTAAAAAGTTCTAGTCACAATATTTGAGTGAGATATCAATCCTTTCAGGGAGTATATGCATATATTTCCTTTACTTATTAAGATGATGTTTTTTCTGCTTCCACTGGGAATGTCTTCTCTTCTGAGATCTCGTACTTGAACTTCTTACAGATTTTTCATTCAGAAATATGCAAAGGTTGATTCTCTCCTCCTAATCAACAGTGTCTTACTTAAATTTGATGAGATTTTTTATGAGTTTAAAATCATTAAATCTTTTCTTTATTTTGGCCATTCTCTTTTCTTTCTACTCTTAAAAGTCTTTAGTGCAACCTGACTTTGAAATTTACTTACATCGAATAATATTTTATTATTTCAATGATCATATTTCCTGTATATTTTCTAAACATGTGGTAAACTCAAGTTGAATGACATTTCTTCACTCTGGGCTTGGGAGGCATTAATTTTTAAAGTGTTTTCAAACCTTATGGAAGTTCTTAAAAGGTCCAGGAAAAATAAAATAAAAATAAATAAAAATACCAGTTGCTAAATTTACCAATCTCACCTTTGCCTCTAACATATTCTTCCTAGCATTATATTTATGTGAATCCAAATTGTATCTGCCCAAATAATAAGTTCTAAAATTATAAAGACTTCAAAAGTAAAAAAAAAACAATAATACACAGATATGCATGTGTGTACATACTTGTGTGCATATATGCATACATATATAATTACATTCATTTGTATATAAATACGCGTGTATATGTATGTGCATGTATGTATAGTGAAACTGTATATATGTGTGCATATGTGTGTTCGAAGGTACTTGTATTTCATTTTATAAACCTGAAGAATTTTGTGTTTTCCAGGCTCACACAGACCAGATTTCTTGAGAAAAACTTTCAGACCCCATTGTCCTGTCCTGACTGTAAAACTGATTCTCCATTCAAAATACTCTGCTTCCTTGTCACAGAAGAAATTGAACAATTGGAGCTCATGTTTCCATGTGGAATATTCAAATCGTATAATCAAGTTAAAAATGGCTCAAAGATATGAAGATTAAAAGCATGTTTCTCCGTTGAAATGCCATAAACAACCTATCATATATCAACATAATGGCATATGTCATGATGAAATTAGCAATCTGGCCATTAGAAGCAACTCACACATGTACACATACAGAGTTTATACTGAAGTATTAAAGTTTTATAGCTTAAACTTGCACTAAAACATTTAACACTACTTTTAAAGATCTGCTATATTAAGTAGTTTCAAAATTAGGTGTGAGTTTATAGTGTGATATGACAGCCAAAATGCTAATGCAGTAAGGGAAACATACTTGCAGTATACTGTCATTATCATCCTACTAATTATATCACAGTGCAATAATTTGTCTAATTCAGGGAATAACATTAACATTTTAATTTTTTCCTTAAATAACACCTTTAATCAATTAGTAAAAACAAGATGATGCACTTCTCTTGCCCAAGAGCTCCCTTTTACCATGAAACAAAAACTGACAACTTGGAACATTGCATGGTGTTTTGACACAGACCTCTTCCACAGTCCTTGAGACCTAACCAATCTCAAAGCATTGGACAAGACAATCTGGAGCTATGAGATACATAAAATGATAAGCCCACTTTAGTTTCAGAATTGTTGCATATTTCTATCTATACAAGAATGGTATGTTAACATTTTAGGAAGGACATTCATAAGCTAGAGAACATACAAAAGTAGGGTGAAGTGTCCTGAGTCTATGTCATCTGAAGACTGTTTAAAGGGGAAAAAAATACTCAGGGTGATACGAGGACAGTTATTTTTAAGTATCTCAACAACTGTCTTCTGGGAGACAGAATGTACTTTGTTTCCAGAATCTGGGAGTTGTAATAATATAAATTTATGCTGAAAGTAATGATAATATTCCTAACAATTAGAGTTACTGAAAAGTAGAATGAATTGCGTTAAGGGTAGGGGGATCCCCTTCATTACAGATTGTTAAGTCAAAGTTGGATAGGCTCTGGGGTATGTTTCAGGGATGAATTAGACTAGAAAACCACTGATGTTCCTTCCCTGATATGATTCTGAATATGTTACAATGTCTCTATCAAACCAACAATAATAGTGTGGAATGGAATATCCATTCCTGGTACATTTTGATATAAAACTATTAAGTACTTTGAAATCTATTCAGAAAACAAGAGTTCCATTCTGGGTGAAGAGAAAGTATCCCTAAACCAATTGATTCAGAGAGCTGAACCTCCTCTTCATTATATTAAAGTACCTCCAAACTCTGAATTATATAAAAACTCTTAACAGACATTTGTCAACAGGAGATAAGATAGTGAAAACAATTTTGATGATTTCAATTTTGTGAGAAATGGTATAGTATTAACATTTGTCTTCATGGTGTGTCCACAGATATCTGCTAGCTTATGTTCAAATTATCTCCTTCAAGTCTATGAACAATCTAATCATTCATGTGGTATCTTGTACAACTCTTAACGAACAGAACTCATTTACATTTTTTCTGAGGTTTGAGAGGAAAATATGTAAATATACCTTAAAAGTCCAGGAGTTCAAAGGTCTTGAGTTATATGCAAATATTTTCTGCTTCTATATATGTTTAAGCAAGGAGAATATTCAAGGAGGAAACATCATTTTTTGTCATTGTAGAAAAAAATACAGTAGAACCTCAGTTTATGAGTAACCTGGTTTATGTATGCTTCTCTGGTTGAGGAAAAAATTTTTCTTGAAATTTGTCTTGCAAGACAAACATAAATTCATAGTATGAACATCAAAATTTTATTGAAAAATATCACCCAAATAAGGCTGTAGCAATGAGAACCACGAATATTTTTAACATTAATGCAATGCCACATTTCCATGACATTGTAGAAAAAATGTCAAAAAGAAGTGTTGTCAGATAGATTTCCATTGAGAAGTGAAGGTTAAGAAAAAGAATTAAGTGAGTCAAAACATGAAAATGGTTCTAAAAAATGAGAAATAAATGAAGGCAGTAGCATTAGTCTTACTTTTAGTGAAAGCATAACAGAAAACACTCCTGATGTTGAAATCTCGGATGTTCTCATAGTAGATTCTCCTTCCACGCAAATCCCTTCCTCCTTTTCCCTCTTGTCTCTTTCACACCAGTCAAGATTCTTCTGAAAGGTAAAATGCAGGTTAATTTATTTTAATTTTGGTTTATTTTGTGTACTAATCATTGTTATTGTACTTCAGGCATATTAGGGACAAAAAAACTTACTTAAAATAATAAATAATTGTTTTATGTGAATAATTTTGGGGATGTGGTACTGATCATCTGACTTTATATTATTTCCTATGGAAAAATTTGCTTTACCATATGAACAAATCTCATGACATACAGAATCTCAGAATGAATTAAATTTATAAACTGAGGTTCTGCTGTATCTCTCTCTCTCTCTCTCTCTGCACAAATGCTTTTACACCATACTCTCAAAATTAACTTACTGCCTATAAAAATGTCAGTATTGACAGCAATTTTTTTAATGAGGAAAAAATTAGACTCCTTTTATGCTAACAGTTTTTTTCTTACAAATATCAAAAATCACATCTATCCACATATGAATTACCATTAAAGCAATTTATCTAAAAAAAAAATTCGCAGAGTTGGGTTACTTTAGAATATACTGAATCTTTTTATCCCCAAATTCATCTAAAGATCTAAGCCAAGTAGATTTAATGCATGCCATTTAGACTACAATCATCAGAAACTTCTCACATCAAACTTGGTCTTCCAAGAACCATTTATAAAGGATGAGAGAATACTAGCTTTTATTAGTAGGCCTCAAACTAGACTTGCATTTATCTTCTTTCTTAGACCCCAATTTAGCTTCTAGCAGAAGTGCACTGTTGTAGGCACTAGGAATACAAAGAAAAGGGGAAAAATTAGTCCTTGACTTCAAGGTACTTATAGTATATTCTGTCGGTGGTGGGTTTGGAGGATGGAACATTCAAAGCATGTACAAAGTGTATACAATGTAATACAAAGTAGTATCAAAAAGTAGAAAGTTCAAATAATGTGGTGGCAAGGGGCACTGAGGGAAGCTCTTCTGTTGAAGGTGATACGTGTGCTTTTAATTTCCTATTGGTATACTAGATATTTTATTTCTCCTCTTTAATAGAAAGACTGTTAGCTGGCAAAACTGTGTATCTTTTATAGAACCATAGCTATAGACCTGAAAGTGCCCTCATGGGCTATTTGGTACAACCCACTTATTTTATAGATGACAGAGATGAGTGACTTGTCCAAGATCACACAGACACACACAGATAATAGGCATTGAAACCTAAATTCATATCCTTTGATACCAGAGCCAGTAATCAAAAGTATTAATACATGAATTATTATGATTTGATCTAATTCTAAATGGTGGATAATCATCTTCAAGAATTTTTTTTTTTTGGTAATTCAATCTGAACTGTGATACTGTATGTCAATGAATATGATTCCTTTCTTTTCTTTTTATTAGGAGCCCATTATGATGTCCAGTTTGGGGAAAGAACTTCATGTATCTAAGTTAGGGTTTATGACCTCATTTCCCAGAAAGTGCTCTCAATGGGGGTGAAAAGGGTAAGGGAAGAGAATATTGACAAAAGTTAAAGAAGATATTTCACTTAATGAGTCAAAATTCATATTGAGTAAAACAATTGAGATTCAATTTTTCATTCTACCTAAAAACACCACTGATTATGAAATATCAGCACTTTATCCAATAAGTGGAGCCCTTAGCTAACGAACAAATGTCATGAGATTAGCATTTTAAGTATGGGATGACAGCATGATTGTAACAAACATCTGTAAAATTATTGCTTTTCATCAACATTAATTTGCTAAATGAATGCTGTGCAAATAGCCCCAAATGGTAAATAAAAACCATTCATGAAATGATAGCATATTAACTTCATTTTTTAAAAATTGCATTAATACCGAACTTAACTATCTCAAAGGTAATGACAAGACCCAAGTTAGTCAGAAACAGAGTACACATGGGGTCAAACATTTTTTTTTTTTTTGTAGAAAAACAACATGATGTGCCATTTTGCAGATTCAAGTTGCTTGTTTTAAAAAGATTAATGTGTGTCAATTAAAGAAGTATATTTAACATGCTGCGATGTTGTGTCTTTTTTTTTTTTTTTACCCTTGCATATAACTTTTTTTTCTTGCCTGAGAAGTACGGTTTTGTGCTGAGCATATACTACTGGGGAAGATATAACGAACACCTTGCTGAGAAACAGATGTCAAACAGAAGATAGGGAGTGTAGCAGGAGGAAATTAAAAAAAAAACAGATGAGGCAAAAGTATTAATATTTGACTACATTTATAGAAGACTGGAATAGTCTGTCAATTTGGAGCAATAATAATCTAGTTAAGTGGTTGTGATTTTCTCTTTGCCAAGCAGTTGCCTTGATGGGATATCTATGTCTTTATGCAAAAGGCTTGTAGTGATACTTGCAGTTATTTTCATATTTGACTTATGTGTTATTTTGTGAGCCCCTCAAAGTTAAGGACTGTATTCCCTTTCTTTTATGATCAATGCATGGCACAGTACATAGATCAACGTAAGCCGTGATGTTTTTTTTTTTTTTTTTTTTTTATGATGGTATTTTTTATTTTTTTTTATTCCTTACAACATAAATTTATTTATTTAACTTTTTTACGTTCATTTTCACAAAATTTTGGGTTCAAAATTTTCTCCCCATTTGTCCCCTCCCTCACCCCAATATACCAAGTGTTCTAATTTCCCTTATCACCAATCTGCCCTCTCTTCTATCATCCCTCCCTTCTCTTGTCCCCATCTTCTCTTTTGTCCTGTAGGGCCAGATGACTTTCTATTCCCCATTAACTGTATTTCTTATTTCCTAGCAGTAAGAAAAATACTCGACAGTTGTTAATAAAACTTTAAGTTCCAAATTCTCCCCATCCTTCCCTCTCCACCCATTCCCTTTGGGAAGGCAGGCAATTCAATATAGGCCATATCTGCATAGTTTTGCAAAAGACTTCGATAATAGTTGTGATGTGTAAGACTAACTATATTTCCCTCCATCCTATCCTGCCCCACATTGCTTCTATTCTCTCTTTTGATCCTGTCCCTTCCCCAAGAGTGTTGATTTCAAATTGATCCCTCCTCCCATTGCCCTCCCTTCCATCATCCCATCAATCCCCCCACCCTGCTTATCCCCTTCTCCCCCACTTTCCTGTATTATAATAGGTTTTCATACCAAAATGAGTGTGCAATTTATTCCTTCCTTTAATTGAATGTGACAGTAAACTTCATGTTTTTCTCTCAGCTCCACTCTTTTTCTCTCCACTAAAAAGTCTCCTGCCTGCCTCTTCTATGAGAGATAATTTGCCCTATTCCATTTCTCCCTCTCTCCTGCCAATACATTACAGTCTCACTGCTTAACTTCTTTTTTTTAAGATATGATCCAATCCTATTCAATTCACTCTATGCTCTCTGTCTCTGTGTGTGCATGCACGTGTGTATGTGTATGTGTGTGTGTGTGTGTGTGTGTGTGTGTGTGTGGAATCCCACAAACTACCCAGATACTGAAAAGCTTCAAGAGTTACAAATATTGTCTTTCCATGTAGGAATGTGAACAGTTCAACTTTAGTAAGTCCCTTATGACTTCTCATTGCTGTTTGCTTTTTCATGCTTCTTCTCATTCTTGTGTTTGAAAGCGAAATTTTCTTTTCAGCTCTGGTCTTTTCATCAAGAATGCTTGGAAGTCTTCTATTTCACTGAAAGACCAAATTTTCCCCTGAAGTATTATACTCAATTTTGCTGGGTAAGTGATTCTTGATTTTAGTCCTAGTTCCTTTGATTTCTGGAATATCCTATTCCATGCCCTTCGATCACTTAATGTAGAGGCTGCTAGATCTTGTGTTATCCTGATTGTATTTCCACAATACCAGAATGGTTTCTTTCTAGCTGCTTGCAATATTTTCTCCTTGACCTGGGAATTCTGGAATTTGGCCACAATGTTCCTAGGAGTTTCTCTTTTTAGGTCTCTTTCAGGCAGTGATCAGTGGATTCCTTGAATACTTATTTTGCCCTCTGGTTCTAGAATCCCAGGGCAGTTTTCCTTGATAATTTCATGAAAGATGATGTCTAGGCTCTTTTTTGGATCATGGCTTTCAGGTAGTCCCATAATTTTTAAATTATCTCTCCTGGATCTGTTTTCCAGGTCAGTTGTTTTTCCAATGAGATATTTGACATTATCTTCCATTTTCTCATTCTTTTGGTTTTGTTTTGTGATTTCTTGGTTTCTCAGAAAGTCATTAGACTCCATCTGTTCTATTCTAATCTTGAGAGAACTATTTTCTTCAGTGAGCTTTTGAACCTCTTTTTCCATTTGGCTAATTCTGCTTTTGAAAGCATTCTTCTCCTCATTGGCTTTTTGAACCTCTTTTGCCAATTGAGTGAGCCTATTTTTCAAGGTGTTACTTTCTTCACCATTTTGGGGGGTCTCCTTTAGCAAGGTATTGACCTGTTTTTCATGCTTTTCTTGCATCTCTCTCATTTCTCTTCCCAGTTTTTCCTCCACTGGTCTGACTTGATTTTCAAAATCCTTTTTGAGCTCTTCCATGGCCTGAACCAATTCGATACCTATTTTATATGTTTGGGATGCAGAGGCCTTGGCTTCTATGTCTTTTCCTGATTCTAAGCATTGTTCTTCCTCATCAGAAAGGAAAGGGGGAAACATCTGTTCACCAAGAAAGCAACCTTCTATGGTCTTATTTTTTTTTTCCCTTTTCTGGGCATTTTCCCAGTCAGTTACTTGACTTCTGAGATTCCTCTCCACCCCCGCCTAGATCCACCCAGCTAGTGCTTGGGGTCTGAGATTCAAGTGCTGCTCCTCAGCCTTAAGGCTTACAGTGGCAGGCGTGGCTGCTATTCAGGGTAAGATTAAATTCAGGTTCTCAGGTGGGGGCAGGGCCACCTCCCAGTATCAGTTCCCTCAGGAGGTTTATACATAGATCTTCAGTAATGGATCTGAGGTCCTGCCTTCTCTGGGAGCCCCTGGCTGCCGCTGCCTCTGCTACTGCCTCCCGAGGGGGCCTGAGTTATGGAGACAACCCCACTCCCCTCTCGGCCCATCCAGAAGTCTCTCTCACTGACCTGTGTGCCTGTGGGCGGAGGGACCTTTGTGGCTGCCGGAGGTTCCATCCCTGAAGCTTGCTGGGATCTGCTCCTCTTGGGGCCGTGCGGTCAAGGCAGGGCTGGGCTCTGCCCCTCTCCCATGGGCAACAGACCTTTGCTGCTGGTTTTTCAGGGCTCTCTGGAATGGAAATCTCCTTCACTCAGTTGCTGCATGGCTTACTCTGCTCCAGCATTTGTTGAGAGTTCTTTTTACAGGAAATTTATGGGCTGTGCATTTGGAGCTAGCATACGTGAGTCTTTCTACTCTGCCATCTTGGCTCCTCCCCCTGTGATGGTTTGTTGATTGAATTACAAGGTCATTGTGAGCAAAGTCCTGGGTAAACTATCCATACACTGTAATATATGCTGGTTTTCTTGCTGCTGCTGCTGCTGTTAACGTGGTGTTAGTATTACTGGGTCTGCTTTTGCAATTTCATCAGTGTTAGTGCTTCTATTCTAGAAACTTCCTTCTTGATTCAGATCAACAAATATTCTCTAATAGACATGAAATATTATCATATTCATGGCAGGTACTGAGGAATTAAATGACTTGCTCATGGAAACAAAGCTATTTTGTGTCAAAGATAGCACTGGCATCCAGTTCTTCCTCAAATTTGTGGAAATAAGTGCCCCTCCCAGGTTAAACTTTTCATATCTAATCTCATCACAGGTCTGCTAAGTCAAGCCTTGACCAACACCACTTCTTCTCCCCCAGCTTCTTCTCCCCTGTGATTGGAGGGCTGGATGATGGAGAAGAAAACTCTCCCCGGCCTTCCTATTTATAGAGGGAACAAATGGTACTTTTTGACTCAGTTCACTTTGCCTCTGCTATTCTGCTTGCTTTCAAGTCTATAGAATATGATGCTCCTACCCGGGCTATGTTATATCTCCCCACCAAACTTTTCTTCCTTCTTTTGTGTGTTCTTCCTCACCTTCCATTAGATTTTAAGCTCCATGAGGGTGGGAGTTCTCTTTGTTTTTATTGATTTTTCACTAACACTTAGTAAAGTGTCTTGAAAAGTAAGTGCTTAATAAATGTTTGTTGGATTGGAATGATATATAATTCAATGAATTGCTATTTCTCTTTAGCATATTTTTTAAAGGTTAAATTTAAGTAACTAGTTATTTAGGGTGAAATTTAGCTAGTTTATTTTGTTATTTGCCTGAATTCAAACAGTTTTTTTTTTCCTTTTCTTTGAAATGATATTGTCTATTGGAGCCCAAGTGTTTCCATATGGAACATTAAATCTTTTAATTTTTCTTTCTTTTCTGTATGTGCATATATTTATGCACATTAAATTAATTAAAATTATACACATTAAATTAATGCACATTAAAATTATATAATAGTTATTATACACACCTAATTATGCACATGTAATATGTTTGTGATATACATATAATAAATAGCATTAATATAGTCTTTAAGTTTTATAAATCACTTTATAAATATCATCTTATTTTATTCTCACAGCTACCATTGGAGGAAGGTGACAATCTTACTCACATTTTACAAATTAGGAAATTGAAGTTAACAGAGGTTCAGAGATTTGCCTATAATCTTACAGTTGTTAAGTGTCCATGTCTTCTTCTGAATTCAGGTCTTCCTGCCTCTGGCTCCAGTGTCCTATCCATGGTTATCGTCTAGCTGCCTCTGATATTTACCAAATCTAATATTTAATACAAATATGCATATATACATGTAATTACTTTTTTTCAATGTATGTATATAACATGTTTCATGACATTTTATTTTCAAAATAAAATTTTCATGATGATATCTGTACATGTATGTGTAGTACCCACTCTGAGGTCACTTTCTAAACTTGTTCCCTAAGAGTGGCTCTCAAGTTTCTAGCTATATCTCTTAGGGCTTCTGGTTTGAAACACCATCACTTATAAGTCCTCACTGGTGTGCTTCCAATTTATAGTAAACAAATAACTTTTAGATAATAGCAGATGATAAACTAGTACCCCAGTTAGATTTTAGAAAAGGGATTCACTAAGTAGATATAATAAAAAACATCTACTATAAAGTATTTCCTCCTACTATTCACAGTTATACCTTGTCTTCAGAGATAGCGTCTCAAACTGTGAATGGCATTTTAATGGGACTGTTGTATAGATAACACATGTGACAAAAGGGTACTTCTGAACTCCTGGCCCAGAAATTCTTTTTTCTTCCTTTAAGGAATCCTTTTGAAGACCATCTTACATATAGCGCTCTCATGAACTCTGAGCATCAGTAACACTTTAGAGTTTATATTCAGAATTTTCTCTTCAAGAGGGAAGCTACTGTTGTCCTAAGGTAACTTCTCTCTACATCTCTCTGCTGCATTTTCTCTCATCACTACTCCCCCAGTGACCACTGTTATCATCTCTGATGGATTCCGCTATCAATTCTAGTTGTTAGGAAATTGTTTTGTGGGGACTCAGTACCTATAAACAATCCATAGATACCTAAGCACATTCATTTCAGAAATACCAATTTACCTAAAATCAAGAAAAAATAAACAGAAAAGAAAAAGATGCCATTTGCTCAAAGAAAAATGGCAGGTGGATGAAGGAGTACAACCTGCTTTCTCTGGCTTACCTGGCAGCTCAAAACAGTCCTCATTCACAGTGATCATCAAAAAAATGAAACTGAGAAAAAGATTGGCTGTACATTTTCTAAATGCATGCAGTTTCAGCTGGGCATTTCATGTGTCATTTGTTTCTCTATCTCTGTAGCTAATTTTAGCCTTGAAAAACCAATAAACAAAAATCACTGGTGTCCCTTGTTACCCCCAGGATTAAATATAAAACCTTCTGCTCATCATTCAAACATGCTCATTCTCTCTCTCTCTCTCTCTCTCTCTCTCTCTCTCTCTCTCTCTCTCTCTCTCTCTCTCTCTCTCTCTCTCTCTCACACACACACACACACACACACACACACACTCTCTCTCTCTCTCTCTCTCTCTCTCTCTCTCTCTCTCTCTCCCCATCTCCCTCTCTCTTTCTCTCTCTGTAGGTGTATGTGTTTCTCTTTCTGCTTTCCAAGACTTACCTCTTATACTTTATACATGCTTTGATCTAACAACATTGGCCTCCTAGATATTAGTCAATTAAGATATTCCATTTCCCTGCTTGATGAATTGTCATTCATTTTCCTCTCATACTCATCTCCACCTTTTGTCTTCCTTCAAATCCCCACAAAAGTTTCACTTTCTATGGTAAATTTTCCCCAAACCCTTCTTAATCATACTGCTCTGATTTTCCTTGTATCCCCTTAGCACAAGTCCAGGAATATAGAAGGTGCTTCATAAATGTTTATTTATTCACTGATTTTTTTTTCATTACAAAATAATCATCTCTGAATTATCAGAGTTTAAAAATGACCTCCAAGGTAAGTTTCATTGGAAGTAAACAGATAATATTATGTTCTTAAAGTGTGTGTGTGTGTGTGTGTGTGTGTGTAAGTATGCATGTTTCAATCTCACCTTTAATATGTACTGATTGTGTGACAGTGGGCAAATTGCTTTATGTCTTAATGCTCCAGATAACTATTTCAAACTATCTGCTATAGTTTTCCATTAATTCTACCAGATTCTTGGCTTGTGTTTTATTATCTGTCTTGACCATTTTAGTATCCTTGCCAGATATGTGTAAGAGGAGACACATGATTATGTGTAAGTTTCAGGAAAGGTCACAAGTTGCCTGAATAGAGGTATCATCCTCATCTAGGGTTACCCTATCAAATAAATCAGGCCTGTACAACCTGTGACCTTAAAAAGGTAGAGCTGTACAGGACTAAAGTAAATTTAAAAAAAACAAACCTCTTATTAAGGGTCTACTATGAACTAGGCACTGTGATAAGCACTCGGAGTGAAAAAAAAGGTCAAAAGATACCCCCTGCCCTCAAGGAGCTCGCAGTGGAATGGGGGAGAAAAAAAGACAACACATACACAACAACAACAATAACAAAAGCTATGCTTAAGATTAGTAAGAAATAATTAACTGAGGGAAGGTACTGGAATTAAGAGGGTTTGACCAAGGTTTCCTGTAAAAGATGGGACTTAAGTGGACACTTAAAGGAAATCAGCGACAAGACTTATCCCTAGACCATCTCAACGCTAGAATTTGTCTTTTATAAAACAGGAATTCTTTGGCAAAGAGTTAATAAGGTGTGTGTACACAGGGCTACAGTGTCTAAATATTTTAATCAAATCATTTTATTTTGGAGCAAATCTAGAGGAACAGAAAATGCAAGGTCTTCAGAAGCAAATAATGGACAGTGGTGGTTAGGTTTTTCTCCTTCCCATAAATTACTGATTCTAGGATCCAACTTCCTAGCTTCCTGATTACAATACAAAACAGCTTGAGGATACACTTTTAGGAAATAGACTGAAGAAATGTTGTGTTTTTCTAACCATTTGATTTACAAAGAACTACTCATTTGAGTGTAAAGTTCTTCATTTACTTTTTCATATCTGTCAGTTAAGTCCAGCTACAGAAAAAAAAAAATATTGCCACTCAAAGTAGTTTAATATATCTGAACCCCTGCTTTCAGGTGAGTGGGATGCGATAGGAGGGGAGATGTATTCTGTCAAGGATGAAGCTTAATACTTACAGGATGGTAATGATCATTTTTCTCACCTTTTTCTCTCCTTTTCTCTTTGACACCTTTTAATTATAGACCATTACTACATCGTATTTGGACTATTGTAGTAGCCGCCTCACTGTTTTTCTTTCTTATAGATTATTTTTTTCTCTTGACACTCACGAGCTGTGTGACCTTAGACAAGTCACTTAACCCAAATTGCCTCATCCTAAGTCATCTGCAGTCATACTGATGAATCCAGATGAATATCTGGTCATGGGATCCAGATGGACCAGGAGAAGTGAGATTAGTGAACTTGCACAGCCCTCCCTCAGTCAAAACAAAGTCAAGTGCAAGTCATGTCATCATTTCTCTGATGTCATGGTCTTCTTCAGCAACAAAGGACAAACACACACACAGATATACACACACACACACACAGACAGACACATCTTTTCTTTAATCTATTCTGTTTATTTCTATTAGCCAATCTTTCCTAATAGATTGTTTTGTGCCCTTTATTCATCATCCCTTCTACTGACAAAATCTTCCTGACAAATCAATCCGAACTTCCAATTTTTTAATCCAATGTAAAGTTCAGGATCAGAGAACCATAATTATCGAATAGTAAGGGATTCACAGTCAAGGTAGCCCATACTACTCACTTTACAAATGAAGAAACTGAAGATCAAGGAGGTTATACAACTTTCTGATGTCACTCAGAGGAAGAATTCAAATCCAGGTCCTTTTACTTCCTGGTCAATACTCTTCCTAATATCCCACAACTCTTTTTGATAATCTTCTAGTTTTTATGATAAAGTGAAGCTGAAAACATGGGAACATGTTTTCTATTATCATCTAAAGTGTTTAACCCTATCTTCATTATTCATCTATGAAATCTAAAGGGTAGAGGGTTTCCCTTTTGCTAATATAGTGCTCCATAGGCTTCTATTTCTCTTTGATACACCTGGAGCATAATAAAGCTTCCTAAATGAGATCCAGGATTGCTCAAAATAATTCCAGTTTGATGTGTGTGTGTATGTGTGTGTGTGTGTGTGTGTGTGTATTTAAAGGGGTCATCCCTTGAGCAACTACTTAAAGAAGCCTATTCATTGAATGGGTGTGTCTTACTCAAAGTAAGAATGATATAAGACCTTAGCCTAAAAAGACCAGGACTCACATTTCATGCTGGGTGTCTCCAGCTGTCCTGATGAATATCAGGCCACTAGATTGAAATGGCTCAGGAGAAGAAATTGAGGTTGATGACCTTACACAACACTCCCTCACTCAAATCAAAGTCAATAGAGCAAGTGGTGAGATATCCAAGGAGGGGGCTCAGAACAGGATTTATATCATATACTAAGGCAGGGGGAATGCTCAAACTGCAGGTGGGAGATTAGGAAGACTTGGGATTGGTCAAGCTGCAAGTGGGAGAGGTTAGATAGAGGGAATGGCCAGGCTGCAGGCGGGAGGGGTTAGGGATCTCAGAGTTTAACTAGGTAAGTTGCTTTGTATAGCAGGCAAAAGTTCTTTAAAAATATTTGGGACTCTGTAGGGGAGATGAAAGTTACAAAGTTTGGTTAGCACCAGGCAATTGGTTGGCCTGGGGAAGTAGACCTGGGGCAGCTTCAGTTGATTCTTAGTCCACTGTGTTTGTCATACACGAGTAGAAAAGGATTTAAAATGGTCACAAATGAAAAAGTGCTTTCCACCTCCAGAGAAAGAACTGATTAAGTCTGAAAGAATCAAAGTATACTTTTTTTAAACTTGATGTTTTTACTTTTAAGTTCTTGCGTTATTATGAAGTTCCAAGTCTACCAGAAAAAAAGAAAAAAAACAAACAAACAAACCTCTCACACACTGTGGTCGTTGCTATACAAAAAGTTCTCCTGGTTCTGCTCCTTTCACTCAGCATCAGATCATATAAGTCCTTCCAAGCCTCTCTGAAGTCTTCTAGTTCATCATTTCTTATGGTGCAATTGTACTCCATTACATTCATATACCACAGTTTATTCAGCCATTCCCCGATTGATGGGCATCCCCTTGATTTTCAGTTTTTGGCAACTACAAAGATTGCTACTATAAATATTTTTGTACATGTGGGACCCTTCCCATTTTTATGATCTCTTGGGGATACAGTCCTAATAGCAATACTGCTGGATCAAAGGGTATGCACATTTTTGTAGCCCCTTGGGCATAGTTCCAAACCATTCTCCAGAATGGTTAGATGAGCTCACAGTTCCACCAACAATGCATCAGTGTTCCAACTCTCCCACATCCTCTCCAACATTTATCATTTTCCTGTTCTGTCATGTTTGCCAATCTGATATGTGTGATGTGGTACCTCAGAGTTGTTTCGATTTGCATCTCTCTAATCAAAAGTGATTTAGAGCATTTTTTCATATGACTATAGATGTCTTTAATTTCTTCCTCTGAAAATTGCCTGTTCATATTCTTTGACAATTTATCAGTTGGGGAATGACTTGTATAGTTGTACATTTGGATTTGATTGTACAAAACCTTTTCAGTTTAATGTAATCAAAATTACTCATCGTGCATTTCATAATGGTTTCTATCTCTTCTTCCATCCTCCCCTTTCTGTTTTCCTGTAGGGCAAAATATATTTTTATTTCCCATTTTCTGTATATCTTATTTCCCACTTCCGTGCAAAAACAAGTTTTAGCATTCATTATTGACGTTTTGAGTTCCATATACTCTCCCTTTCTCCCTCCCTCCCTCCCCAACCCCCACATTGAGAAAGCAAGCAATGAAGTATAGGTCATATATGTATAGCTATGCAAAATACTTCTATAATAGTTATGTTGCAAAAGACTAACCACTTTTCCTTCTGTTCTGTCTTGTCTTCCATTTATTCCATTCTCCTCTTTCACCTGTCCACCCACAGTAGTGTTAGATTTTGATTATCCCTTTCCCCAGTTTACTGTCCCTTCTATTATCTTCCCTCTCCTACTTTCCCCTAGACTTCCTACCAGTGTAAAATTCACTTCCATACCAACTGTGTGCCTTATTCCCTCCTTAAACCAAATCCCATGAGGGCAAGACTCACTTATTCCCTCTCACAACCCCTCTATTCCCCTCCAAAATAAAGACCTTTTTATGTAAGTTGATTTATTACATTCTACCTCTCCCTTTCTCTCACTCCTACTACATTCCTCTCAAAAGTAAATTGTATTTTTATATATTTTTTCATGTGCAGCTCACCCTGTGCCCTCTATGTATGTGTATGTATGTGTGTGTATATGCATGTATGTATATATAATTACGCATATATAAACACCTACACATATACAAATATACATACACATACACCCGTATATACATAGTTACACAAACACATCCATATATATAATATACATATAAAGGCATACCCATATACACCTATGTATATATACATGCACACATATATGTGTGTATATATATATTTATATATGTGCATAAATTGATAGATACACACACATATATTCCCTTTATCTTCCCTAATACTGAGAAAGGTCTCATGAGTTTTAACTATTATCTTTCTATGTAGGAATGTAAACAGTTCAATTTTCATGAGTTCTTTATGGCTTCCTTTTCCTGTTTGCCTTTCAATGCTTCTCTTCATTCTTGTACTTGAAAATTAAATTTTCAATTCAATGGTCTCTTCGACAAGAATGCTTGGGAGTCCTCTATTTCATTGAAATTCCATTTTTTCCCCCGAAATATTATGCTCAGTTTTTCTGGGTAAGTGATTTTTTGTTTTAATTCTTCCTCCTTTGAGCTTTGGAATTATCATGTTCCAAGCCCTTCAATCCCTTAGTGTAGAAGCTGCCAAGTTCTGTCATATCCTGATTGTATTTCCACAATACTTGAAGTGTTTCTTTCTGACTGCTAATAATATTTTCTCCTTGACTGGGGAACTCTGAAATTTGGCTACAACATTCCTGGGAGTTTTCATTTTGTGATGTCTTTCAGGAAGTGATCAGTGAATTCTTTCCATCTCTATTTTACCATCCAATTCTAGAATATCAGGCCAGTTTTCCTTGGTAATTCCTTGGGAGATGATGTATAGGCATTTTTTATGACCATGGTTTTTAGGTAGACCAATAATTTTATGTTATCTCTCCTGTATCTATTATTCAGGCCAGTTTTTTTTAGATATTTCATACTATCTTCTATTTTTTCATTCTTTTGATTTTCACTAATAAGTTTTTGATTCACAAAGTCATTATCTTCTCTTCTCCATTCTAATTTTTAAAGAACCATTTTTTATTTAGCTTTCAACATTCATTTCCAGAAAATTTTGAGTTCCAAATTTTCTCCCCATCTTCTCCTCATGCTTTGAATTCTGATTACCCCTTTCACTAATCTTTCCTCCCTTCTAACACCTCTCCCTTCCCTTATCTCCATCTTCTTTCTTGTCCTGTAGGGCAAGATAAATTTTTATACCTCATTACCTGTATTTCTTATTTGCCAGTTGTATGCAAAAACAATTCTCAACATTTTTCTTAAATCTTTGAGTTCCAATTTCTCTTCCTTCCTTCTCTCCCACACTTTCCCACTGAGAAGGCAAGCAATTCCTTATAGGCTATACATGTGTAGTTTTGCAAATGACCTCCATAATAGTCATGTTGTGTAAGACTATTTTTCTCTCCATCCTATCCTCCCCCCCATATCTTCTATTCTCTCTTTTGACCTTGTCCCTTCCCAAGAGTATTCACTTCTTATTTCTCCTTTCTCCCATTTGCGCCCCCCCCACCCTACTTATCCCCTTCTCCCCTACTTTCTTGTAGTGTAAGATAGGTTTTCATACCAAATTGAGTGTGCATGTTATTCCTTCCTTGAGTCAAATGGGATGAGAGTAAACTTCAATTTTTCCCTCTCACCCCCCCACTTTTCCCCTCCATTGAAAAAGCTTTTTCTTTTCTCTTTTATGAGACAATTTGCCCCATTCAATTTCTCTCTTTTTCCTCCCAATATAGTCCTCTCTTCTCCCTTAATAATATTTTTTAGACATGATCCCTTCCTATTCTAGTGTCCCTTTTCTCTCTGTCTCTCTCTCTCTCTCTACATATGTGTGTGTGTGTGTGTGTGTGTCTATAATCCCTCTGATTACCTACATAAAGAGAAAAGTTTCAGGAGTTACAAATATTATCTTTCCGGGTAGAAATGTAAACAGTTCAACTTTACTAAATCCTTTGTGATTTATTTTTCCTGTTTAACATTTCATGCTTCTCTTGCCTCTTGTATTTGAAAGTCAAATTTTCTTTTAAGCTCTGATCTTTTCATCAAGAATGCTTGAAAATGCTCTTTTTCATTGAATGACCATTTTTTTCTTCTGGAGTAGTATACTCAGTTTAGCTGGGTATGTGATTCTTGGTTTTATTCCTAGTTCCTTTGAGTTCTGGAATATCATATTTCAAGCCCTTTCATCCGTTAATGTAGAAGCTGCTAGATCTTGTGTTGTCCCCCTTGTCTTTCCACAATACTAAAATTGTTTGTTCCTAGTTGCTTGTATTATTTTCTCCTTGACCTGGGAACTGTGGAATTTGGCTACAATATTCCTAGGAATTTCTCTTTTTGTATCTCTTTCAGGAGTTTATCCGTGGAATATTTCAAAATTTATTTTGCCCTCTGGTTGTAGAATATCAGGGCAATTTTCCTTGATAATTTTCATGAAAGATGATTTCTAGGTTCGTTTTTTTTTTTATCATGGCTTTCTGGTATTCGCATAATTTTTAAATTGTCTCCCCTGGAGACAATTAAATTTTCAGGTCAGTTGTTTTTTCATTGGGATATTTCACATTATCTTTCTTTTGGTTTTGTTTTGTTATTTCTTAGCTTCTCATAATGTCGTTAGCTTTCATCTATTCCATTCTAATTTTAAAATAACGATTTTCTTCAGTAAGCTTTTCAACCTCCTTTTCCATTTGGCTAATTCTGTTTTTTAAAGCATTCTTCTCCTAATTGGTTTTTGGACCTCTTTTGCCAATTGAGTTAGCCTATTTTTAAAGGTGTTATTTGTGGTTTCTCTCTCTCTCTCTCTCTCTCTTTTTACCTTTTCTATCTTCTCATGACTCTTGTGTTTGAAAGTCAAATTTTCTTTTCAGCTCTGGTCTTTTCAGCAAGAAACTTAAATGTCCTCTGTTTCATTGATGACCGTTTTTTTTTTTTTTTTTTTTTACCCTGCAGTATTATACTCAGTTTTTTTGGGGTAGTTTGGTTTTAATTGATTTTAATCCCAATTCCTTTGATTTTTGGAATATCATGTTCCACACACTTCAATCCCTTACTGTAGAAACTGCTAAGTCTCATCTTATCCTGATTGTGTTTTCACAGTATTTGAAGTGTTTCTTGCTGCTTGTAATAGTTTCTCCTTGACCTGGGAACTCTGAAACTTGACTAAAATATTCCTAGGAATTTTCCCCTTGAAATCTCTTTCGGGAGGTGATCAGTGAATTCTTTCCATCTCTATATTACTACCTGGTTCTAGAATATCAGGGGCAATTTTCCTTGATAATATCTTGGAAGATGATATATCTGGTAGGGTTAGGCCACTTTCTATAGCATTCCTTGTCATTAATTCACTTAATATTCTGGAACTTTTTTTTTTCTTCCAGATGAATTTTGATATTGTATTTCTTCTTCTAGAAAATAGTTTTCTGAGAGTTTGATTGACATGGCACTGAATCAGTAAATTAATGTAGGTAAATTAGTTGTATTTATTATATTAGCTTGGTTATCCCAAGAGAAATTTTTATTTTTTTATCTATTCAGAACTCACTTTATTTGTGAAAAAGTGTTTTATATTTGTGTTCGTGTAGTCCTTGAGTTTGTTTTGGCAGGTAGACTCCCAGATATTTTATAGTGTCTACTGTAGCTTTAAATGGGATTTCTCTTTCTATCTCTTGCTGTTGGGTTTTGTTAGAAATACATGGAAATGCAGATGATTCATGTGGGTTTGTTTTTTAACTTGCTACTTTGCCAAAGTTGTTTATTATTTCAAATAGTTTTTTACTTGATTTTCTTGGATTCTCTAAGTATATCATCACATCATCTGCAAAGAGGGAAAACTTAGTTTCTTCTTTGCCTATTCTAATTCCTAAGATTTCTTTTTCTTCTCTTATTGCTACAGCTAACATTTCTAGTAGCATATTGGAATACTGTGGTGATAATAGACATCCTTATTTCACCCCTGATCGTATTGAAAATACATCTACTTCTAGAACCAGAGGGCAAAGTAAGTATTGAAGGAATCCATCAATCACTGCCTGAAAGAGATCCAAAAAGAGAAACTCCTAGAAACATTGTGGCCAAACTCTAGAATTCCCAGGTCAAGGAGAAAATACTGCAAGCAGCTAGAAAGAAACAATTCCAGTATTGTGGAAATAAAATCAAGATAACACAAGATCTAGCAGCTTCTACATTAAGGGATCGAAGGGCGTGGAATAGAATATTCCAGAAGTCAAAGGAACTAAGACTCAAACCAAGAATCACCTACCCAGTAAAACTTGATGACAAGAGCAGAGCTGAAAAGAAAATTTGACTTTTAAACACAAGAATGAGAAGAAGCATGAAAAAGTGAACAACAAACAGATGTCATAAGGGACTTACCAAAGGTGAATTGTTTACATTCCTACATGGAAAGACAATATTTGTGACTCTTAAAACTTTTCAGCATCCTGGTAGTTGGTGGGACTACACGCAGATGTACACACACACATACACACATGCACGCACATACAGAGACAGAGAGCACAGAGTGAATTGAATAGGATGGGACCATATCTTAAAAGAAATTAAGGTAAATGCTGAGAGAGAAATGTAGTGGGAGGAGAAAGGGTGAAATGGAGTGGGGTAAATTATATCTCATTCAAGAGGCAAGCAGGAGACTTTTTAATGGAGGGAAAAAGAGGAGAGCTGAGAAAAAACCATTAAGTTTACCCTCATCACATTCAACTAAAGGAAGGAGTGAAATGCACACACATTTTGGTATGAAAACCTATCTTACAGTACAGGAAAGTGGGGGAAAAGGAGATAAGCAGGGAGTGGGGGATGATGGAAGGAAGGGCAATGGGAGAAGGGAGCAATTTGAAGTCAACACTCGGGGAGGGACAGGATCAAAAGACAGAATAGAAACAATGTGGGGCAGAATAGGATGGAGGGAAATACAGTTAGGCTTACACAACACGACTGTTATCGAAGTTATTTGCAAAACTACACAGATAGGGCCTATATTGAATTGTCTGCCTTCCCAAAAGGAATGGGTGGGGAGGGAGGGATGGGGAGAATTTGGAACTCAAAGTTTTAGGAACACCTGTTTAGTATTGTTCTTGCTACTAGGAAATAAGAAATACAGTCAATGGGGAATATAAAGTCATCTGACCCTACAGGGCAAAAGAGAAGCTGGGGACAAGAGAAGGGAGGGATGATAGAAGAGAGGGCAGATTGGATATAGGGAAAATTAGAATGCTGGGTGTATTGGGGTGGGGGGAGGGGATCAATGGGGAGCAAATTTGGAACCCATAATTTTGTAAAATGAATGTAAAAAGTTAAATAAATAAATATATATTTTAAAAAAAAAAGAAAATGCATCTAGCTTATACCCATTGAGTATAATGCTTTTTGATGGTTTTAGGTAGATACTGCTTATTATTTTATGGAAAGCTCCATTTATTCCTGTATTCTCCAGTGTTTTCAATAGGAGTGGATGCTGAATTTTTTCAAAACCTTTTTCTGCATCTATTTAGATAATCACTTGTTTGTGTTAATTTTGTTATTGAAGTGATCAATAATCCTGATTCAACCAATCTCGCATTCTGGTATAAGTTTTACCTGATCATAATGTATTGTTGTGATAAGTTGCTGTATTCTTTTTGGTAATATCTTATTTAAAATATTTGCTTGTACATTCATTAGAGAAATTTAGTATTTAGTTTAAATAAAACAAGAGATAGAGAACATTAGGAAGTACAAAATGGATAATTTTCATTACATTAAAGTGAAAATCTTTTGCACAAACAAATTCCATGCAACCAAGGTTAGGAGGAAATCAGAAAACTGGGAGAGAATTTTTGAAACTACTGTCAGTGATAAAGGCCTCATTTCTAAAATATATACTATACTTTTCTCTCTGTGTTATGACTCTTACTGGTTTAGGTATCAGAACAATATTTGGATCATAAAAAGAATTGGTAGGATTCCTTCTTCACCAGTTTTCTCAAATAGTCTTGGAATTAATTGTTCTTTAAAGTTTGATAGAATTGCCATGTAAATCCATCTGGCCATGGAGATTTATTCCTAGGGAGTTCATTGACGGCTTTTTCAATTTCTTTTTCTGAGATGGGGTTATTGAAGCATTCAACTCCCTCTTCTGTTAATCTGGGTGATTTATATTTTTTAAAATAATCATCCATCTCATGTAGATTGTCAAATTTATGGGCATACATTTGGACAAAGTAATTTTTAATTATTGTTTTCTTCCTCATTGCTGATGAGTTCACCTATTTCATTTTTGATACTGGTAATTTGGTTTTCTTCTTGATTTTTTTTTTAAATCAAAGTGACAAAATGTTCATCAATTTTATTAGTTCCTTTTGTGAAGACCAATTCTTAATTTTATTTATAAGTTCAAAATTTTCTTAATTACAGTTTTATTAATATCTCCTATGCTTTTCAGTATTTCTAATTTGGTATTTTCTTGGGGATTTTTATTTTGTTTTATTTATCATTTTTTTCAAAGCCATCCCCACTTCATTGATCTCCTCTTTCTCTATTTGATACATGCAGTCATTTAAAGATATAAAACTTCCCCTGTATAGTATGTAGTAGTAGTTTAAGATTTGATAGATTTTCTCATTATTGTCACTCTCTTGAATGAAGTTGTTGATTGTTTTTCTTATCTTTTGTTTTACTCACTTATTCTTTAGTCTTAGATTATTTAGTATTCAATTACTTTTCGGTCTGTCTTTCCAAGGTCTTTTTGATGTATAATTTTTATGGCATTATGATCTGAGAAGGATGTATTAACTATCTCTACATTTCAGAACTGGATTTTGAGGTTTTTACGCCATGGGACAGTTAATTTTCGTATATGCACCATGTACCAATGAGAAAAAGGGTATACTCCTTTCTATTCCCATTCAGTTTTCCCCCAAAATCTATCATATCTACCTTATCCACAGTTTTATTCACCTCCTTAACTTCTTTCTTATTTAATTTGAGGTTATATTTATCAAATTCAAAGAGAGGGAACTTGAGTTACCCCACTCATATAGTTTCGCTATTTCTTCCAGGAACTCGCTTAACTTCTCTTCTAAGATTGTGGATATGGTACCACTTTTTGCATATGTGTTTAGTAATAATATTGATTTTTTGTCTATGGTGCCTTTTAGTAGGATATAGTTTCCTTCCTTATCTATTTAGATCTATTTCTGTTTTGCTTTGTCTGAGATTAGGATTGCCACCCATGCATTTTTTTTTTACATCGGCTGAAGCACACTATATTCTGATCCAACTTTTACCTCTCCCCTGTGTGTATCACCCCATTTCAAATTTGTTTCTTGTAAACAACATATTGTTAGATTATAGTTTTTATTTCCTTCTATCTGCCTCTGTTTTATGGGAGAGTTCATCCTATTCACATTCACAGTTATGATTACCATCTGTGTATTTCCCTCCATCCTCTTCATGCCCTTCCCCCCTTTTATGATTTTAGTTCTCCCTTGTCCCTTCCTCTCCACAATATGTTTTTAATTTTTGTCCACCATCTCCTTCAGTCTTCCTTCCCATTTTTCAGCCCATCTCACTTTTTACTCCCCTCTTCCCTTACTACTTCTTCCTTCCCTTTTAGCCTTGATCCTTATTCTTTCCCCTTTCCTCTCTTACTGCATCTAGAGTTAGTTAGATTTCTTTACTTATCTGAGTTTGTTTTTCCTTCCTTGAATGAAATCACATGAGAGTAAATCTCAAATGATGCTCATCTCCCTCTCCTCTTTTTCTTTTCTGTAATATATTTTGTCCCTCTTTCTGTGATGTAATTTAGCTTTTTCTGTCATCTCCTTTCTACATCTTCCATTACAATACCTTCACAACCTTAAATCACATTTTCATCATCACATCATTGAATTTATACCCACTTCCTCTATCTATGTATATCCTTTTAAATATCATAATAAATATACAATTCTCAAGATTAAGAAGTATCATTTTTCCTTATAGGGATGTAACCAGTTTGCCCATATTGAATTACAAGTTTTTTCCCCTGTTTGGCTTTTTATTCTTCTCTTGAGATTTGTGGTTGAAAATCAAATTTTCTATTGAGCCCTGCCCTTTTCATCAGGAAGCTTTGGAAATCCTTAATTTTATTGAATGTTTATCTCCTTGTTTAAATGTCATGCTCAATTTTGCTGGGTAATTAATCCTTGGTTTTAGAACCAATTCCTGTGCCTTAGGTAATACCCTATTCCAATCCTTTTGGTCTTTTAATGTAGAAGCTGCAAGGTCCTGTGTGAATATGATTGTCAGTCCTCGATATTTGGATTGTTTCTTTCTAGTTGTTTGCACTGTTTTCTCCTCCAATTTATAGTTCTGGAATTTGGCAATTATATTCTTGGTATTTTCATTTGAGATCACTTTCATGAGGTCATCAGTGGATTCTTTCTATGAAAATTTTGTTTTCTGTGTCTAGGACTTCTGAGCAGTTTTCCATGATGATTTCTTGGAAGGTATTTTCTAGGCTCTTTTTTTCATCACAGCTTTCTGGTAAACCAATAATTATTATATTTTCTCTTCTGTATCTATTTTCCCAATCAGTTATTTTTTCCAATGAGATACTTTACATTTTCTTCGATTTTTTAATTCTTTAGATTCTGTTTGACTGATTTTCTATGTCCCATAGAGACATTAGCTTCTACTTGCCTGATTCTAATTTTTAGTATATTGTATCCTTCAGTTAACTTTTGCATCTCATTTTCCGTTTCCCAAATGTTCCTTTTAAGGAGTTATTTTTTTCAAGTTATGTTTTGCACTTCCTTTCCCATTAGTCCAGTTTTACCAGTTATGTTTTTTGCTTACTTTTCCATTTGTCCAATTTTCCCATTTTTGTTTTTTGCTCCTTTTCTATTCATCCGATTGTCCTTTTAATTCTTTCGTGATTTCTTTTTCATATTTTTAAAACCACTGAACAATGTTTCTTCTACCTCTCTAATTTGACTTTTAAAATCCTTCTTGAGTTCTTCCAAGAATGTTCTTTGGACTTAAGACTAGTTCATATATCCTTCTGAAGTATCAGATGGGGATACAGTCTCAATCCTTACCTTTTTGGTGTTTGTGTTTTGGTCCTTGTCCCCAGATAAGTATTTCGTGGTCTACCCTCATCACATTCGATTAAAGGAAGGAGTAAAAACTGCTCAGAAGTCCTATTTTGGTATGAAAACCTATCCTACAATACAGGAAAGTGGGGGAAAAGGAGATAAGCAGGAAGGGAGGGATGGTGGAAGGGAGGGCAATGGGAGGAGGGAGCAATTTGATGTCAACACTCTTGGGGAGGGACTGGATCAAAAGACAGGATAGAAACAATGGGGGGCAGGATAGGATGGAGGGTAATTCAGTTAGTCTTACACAACACGACTATTGTGGAAGCCATTTGCAAAACTACACAAATATGGCCTATATTGAATTGCCTGACTTCCCAAAGGGAATGGGTGGGGAGGGAGGGATGGGGAGAATTTGGAACTTAAAGTTTTAGGAACACCTGTTTAGTATTGTTCTTGCTACTAGGAAATAAGAAATACAGTTAATGGGGAATAGAAATTCATCTGGCCCTACAGGAGAAAAGAGAAGATAGGGATAAGAGAAGGGAGGGATGATAGAAGAGAGGGCAGATTGGTGGTAGGGAAAATTAGGATGCTTGGTGTATTGGGGTGGGGGGAGGGGATAAATGGGGAGAAAATTTTGAAATCAAAATTTTGTGAAAATGAATTTAAAAAGTTAAGTAAATTAAATTTATATTAAAAATCATAATAGTTTAGATTATGACCTTTTTATAGTGCAATTGGAGAACCTGAATTTTTAATTCATTTATACTTTTGTATAAGTGTGCTTGTGTGTATACATATGTTTGCACACAAATTAATATATAAATTAACTATACACAAATAAAGATACATACACACACAAACACACATATCCCTGGTCCAATCTCCGTGTTACACAAATATCCCTGCTAACCTCTAATCTTGCCTGTTAAATTGCCTTTCAGAGTTCTTGAACTGGATGTTGAGGGAATATCTGAAACACAAAATATGCAATATAGAAATCAAAATCTTTCCCCTTAAATGCTTTTCTCCTTCTACCTATTACTGTGGAGGATAAAACTGTTATCCCAATCTCTCAGGCTTGCAGTATTGAAGTCATTCTCAACTGTTCATCTCTCATTTTCTGTAACTAGTCTATTGCCAAAGCTTGTTGACTTTGATATTGCAACATTGTTCTAGTATGCCTCCTACTCTCTTCTGACACTGCTATCAATCTAATGAAGGCCATCAACTCTTCACACCTGAATCATGTAATAGTCACCAGGAGGGTCTGTTTTCAAGTTTCTCTCTACTCCTTTGAACCAGTAAAGTGATATTCCCTAACTACAGATCAGATCACATTCCCCCAATACTCTATAATAAACTCTTGAGACTTCCTACTACCTGTAGGAGCAAATAGAGACTATTCTCTTTGTTTTTCAAGACCCTTCAGTACCTTGTTCCCTTCCTTAAACTGTCCAGTTTTATTTCATCTCACTGTCCTATACCTGCTCTTCAATCCAGTGACACTGAATGGTTTCTTTGCTGTTTCACAAACAAGACACTTTACCTCTCCACTCAGGGCATTTTCTTTGGCTGGAGGCCCTCTCACTACTGATCTCTCTGGCTCACTTTAAATACCAAATAAAATCCCATCTGTTTCAGGAAACTTTTCTCAATCTCTCTCAACTCCCTCTCCTGATTATTTCCTTTTCAATCTCCATATAATTTACTTTGTTTATATTTGTTTGCATGTTGTCTCCCTCATTAGGTTGTAAGTTCCTTGTGGGTAAGGACTGCCTTTTTCCTTTAATCATAACCTTCAAACTTAGCAGAGTGCATTCCTTTCAATTACTCGATGTGTGTTCCTCCTTTGTTGCTGAAGAAGACCATGCCATCAGGGAAATAATGATATGACCTCTACTTGGCTTTGTTTTGATTGAGAGAGGGCTGTGCAGGTAACCAGCCTCAGTTCTCCTCCAGAACCATCTGAATTCAGTGATCAGATACTCATCAGCATGACTACAGCTGACCCAGGATAAGGCAATTGGGATTAAGTGACTTGCCTAAGGTCACACAGCTAGTGAGTATCAAGTGTCTGAGGTGAGATATGAACTCAGGTCCTCCTGACTCCTGCACTGGTGCTCTATCCACTGTACCACTT